>CM053590.1:190875502-190899380 GCA_028646515.1 Pseudochirops corinnae | reverse complement strand
AAATTCAGCTTTTTAAGGCATTCTTTTCCTCATTGGCATTTTGGGCCTCTTTTGCCATTTGAGTTAATTTATTTTTTAAGGTGTTATTTTCTTCAGTTAGGTTGTCGACTCTCTTTTCACGATTTTCTTGCATAATTCTCATTTTTCTTCCCAATTTTTCCTCCACTTCTCTTGTTTGGTTTTCAAAATCCTTCTTAAGCTTCTCTGTGGCCTGTAACAAGTTTACATTTTTCTTGGAAGCTTTTGGTGAGGCAGTTCTGACTGTAGCCCCCTCCAGCTTTGGCTCACTGGTCATGCACCTCAGGACCACCAACCAAGACCATGATCCTGATCTAGGCAGGTTAAAGCAAGAGCACTTAGCCTCTGAATGATCACTTGGCCCCCCTGCAATCTGCAGGCTGGGAGCTCTGAAACAGCCATGTGGAGGTGGCTGCAGGGCCGCTGCTTCTGCTGCTTTCTTGCCCTGGGGTCAAATGGTTGGACCCACTCCTTTCCCCCAAATTTAGGTGAGTTCCACTGACCTTTCACTTTGTCCTTTGCTCTTATGGGTTGATAATTCTGGAAACTGCTGGTAATCCAGTCTCCTAAGTGCTCCAGCTGGGGCTTGTCCTGGCCACCTTGGGGCTACAGTCGAGGTTTCAGGCTGGACTGGTTTTGGCTTTCAGCGTGTTGCAATGAACCCTTCCTGCCCACCTGCTGGGCTGCTTTCAGCGGGAGCCTTGTTTCTCTGTCATTTTGTGGGTTCTGGAGCTCTAAAATTTGTTTACAGTCATATTTTATAGGTATTTGAGGTGGTTATGGGGCGAGCTCCTGGAGTTCTCCTGCTTCTACGCTGCCATCTTGACTCCTTATTACATCTATTTTATTTCTAATACACCAATCCACATATTTAGAATAACTGAAGAGAATGTTTAGTCTGAGGTTACTCTAACTCTTCTTTTCTTACGTAACATGGAAAAATAGCTAAATTTGTACATTTGCAAAGACATAGCTTGCTAATAAGGAGTAACTGTGGGAATGAATCAAGTTCCCCAACCATCTGCAATCACCCTCACCAAAAATCAATGGTAGTAGAGATATATAATCTTCTAGCCCTAAAATGAACAGTTTGGTTCTTGGTGACATGGGCTGTCTCCACATCAATTATACTGGGAAAATGAAAAGAAACGAATGAGGAAACTGAGTCATACAATGGGTGACTGACTCAGTTTTTATGATTCTTTTCTGAGCTTACATTGGAAATTGTGTCATATCTATGAAGTTTATTCAACATCATTTTTTCTATGAAGTCTAAATTACAGAGTCTTAAAGTTGCAAGAGAATTTAGTGATTATCTAATCCAATTTATCTCATCCAAATGAAGGAATAACTTCTTTAAGAGGAGTCATCCAATCTCTGCTTGAAGTCTTCTAGTCACAGGGAGTTCACTGCCTACCAGAGCAGCCCATTCCATTTTGGAAAAACTGTAATTATTAGTGAGTACATTTTTATATTAAGCTGAAATCTGCCTTATTGTAGCTTCAACCTATTGTCCCATTTTTTCCCTCTGGAACTATGAAGGCTAATTCTTCTTCCTCATGAAAGTGTTTTAGATATTTGAAGACAGTGATTGAGAAGTGACAGTCATTGATTTTTTTTAAAAGACAAAACTTTTTCCTCAGGACCCCCTAGCAATGGTGATAGTGAACCCATCATGTCCTAAGACAGTATTCTTCCACTTCTGAATAGCTCTAATTGCTAAGAAGTTTTCCCTTATATTCAGCCTATACCTGCCTCTCTGCAGCTTCTACCCAGTGTTATTGGTTACAGCCTTTAGTAACAAGCTAAACAGTTCCAGTCCATCTTCCTCAGGACAACCCTTCCAGTGTTTGAAGGCCATTATCACATTTTTCCTTAAGGTTTCATCTGATCCTCTTATGATATGATCTTCAATTGTTTCACTATCCTGGTTACCTTCTTCCAAGTACATTTCAGTTTGCCAATGTCTTCCCTAAAATATGAAACCCAGAATTGAATATAATATTGCAGTATGACAACTGTCACCTTTCTTTTAGTTGTTGGGTTTCTATTCATTAAGCCTAAAATTACATTACTTTTTTTGGCTACCATATTACGTCACTGACTCATGTTGAGATTTTGGTCCATGAGAAACACATCTTTTTTACCCACACAGACTGGTATCCAGCTATGACTCTCCCATCCTTTATTTGTATAGTTCATATTGTGAACCCAAATGTAGGACTCTACACATTTTGCTATTAAATTTCATTTTATTAGAATCATCCTACTATTCTGGCCTCTTCAGGTATTTCTGAATGCTCATTCTGTCATCCTACACTTCAACAATACTTGATTTTGCCTCATTAAAAGATTTGATAAGAATATTATTTATACTTTTATCCAAGTCATTGGTAAAAATGTTAACTAGCACAGGCATTCGCTCATTCGCTAGAAGACTGCTTGTGGTTGGAGACTCATCTATTAATCACCAATCACAGGGTCCAGTTATTCAATCAATCCCAAATCTCAAACTCTGCTATTGCTTAGCTCACATTTCTCCATATTGTTCATATGAATATAATAACTGGATTCTTAAATGCCTAGCTGAAAAACAGAAATACTATAACATTTCCCTGATCTGTTCATCTGGTAGCCCTGTCAAAAGAGTGGTTTCTCTGTTACTGATAAAAGTCAGGGACTATTAGGGACTACAGCTCGCTTCTCTAAATAGTCACAGACAAGCCTTTAGTAATGTGGTCTAGATAGAATTTTGCTAGAAATTACAGTCAAGTACACTAGCCTATGTTTTGAAGTATCTTTTCTTTTCTTTTTAAAAATTGGAACAAGATTTGCCCATCCTCAGTTCTGTGGTATGTCTACTATTCTCCATGATTTTAAAAAGAGAACCAGTATCACCAATTATATCAACCAATTTTTTCAGATACCTGGTGAAGTGTAATTCCTCTGAGCTCAATGCCCTGAGTTAATTGGAGGTAGGTAGGTAGTCTTACATTATCTACTCATTTATCTTGGATTTCAACTCCCTGTTAACATTTTATTATTTCTTTCAAAATTATTTTCCTTTTTAGAACAAATATAAGGGAAATAAAGAATCCCATGCACTACAAGCCATTGACTTATCCCTTTTGATGTGTTAACTGGTCCAGGTATGGCCTGTTCTCAAATATAAACTATATTTCTATTATGAGATCTTTTTGAAAGGGAAAAACATATGCCAATTGATATACATTGAAAAATCACTCAGTATAAGCCTTTCTCAGGCCTTATACCAGCCAGATTTGGGGGGAAATTATAACCTTTGTTCAACCAATGGAGTAACCATGTACTGTGTCATGTTAATCATCCAGTGTTGAACATTAGGAGAAGTGACAAATGGCTGAGCACTCGAGAGACTCTCTTGTCATTTTTGGTTTTGTTTCTATGTTTTAAACTGATGCCCCAGACAATCTCTTTCGCTGACGTTTTTTTCCTCAAGTGCTATGTCTAAAGTTCATCCTCAGATAGCTGATGACAACTTTATAATTTCTAAAGGGACTGTTAATTTCCTTTTCAATAATCACATTTCTAAAAAGGTAAAGTAGAAGGGCTCATTCTATCCATTGCATCTAGTGCTTACTTAACTCTAGCACAGCAGATCCCTGCTCATGGACTGGGTGATTCCTCAAAAGTTCATCCATATGGTCACACAGTTTGCAACTCGGATGCCATTTTATCGCCATAGAAACAATGTTATATGTGGTAGTTATTATCCTATCAGTATTTAGCTAATTATGTTGATGACATATAGTCATGAATTATACTAAGAGTGCTGAAGAAAGGAGCCAGGAGTATTAGAGCACTTATGTGGGTCAGAGCTCCAATATGGAATTCCAGGAGCACATCATTCCCTACTGAATGTGAGTGTGTGTGTCTGTGTGTGTGAGATAGATAGATAGATAGATAGATAGATAGATAGATAGATAGATAGGGAGAGAGAGAGAGAAATAAGAAGAAGGAGAAGGAGGAAGAAGAGGAACAGGAAGAAAGAAAAAGAGAAGAAGAAGAAGAGGAGGAGGAGGAGGAGGAGAAGGAGGAGAAGGAGGAGAAGGAAGAGGAGGAGGAGGAGGAGCAGGAGGAGGAGGAGAAGAAGAAGAAGCAAAGGAAGCAGCAGCAGCCATCATGACTGATTTTACATGTGTTATCTCTTTTTTATTCACACAACGACACTGTGAGCTTAGTGTTGTTATTATTCCCATTTTACAGGTGAGGAAATGGAGGCTGAAAGGTAAAGTTGACTTGCCCAGGGTCACACAGCTAATAAGTGTCTCAGGGACTCCAAGTCTATAGCACGTAGCCAGTGGGGACTCTTGAGGCTCTATACTTCTGAAGGTGGGTCCCAGATCTTGGGAAAAGTATTCTAGCAAGGGGACTGAAATGAGGGACTTCACATTGTTGTGTACCCCTTGAATGAACACATCAAGCAATTCTCTATATTATGCTTATCTACATTACCAATAAAAGATTACAAAAGAAAAACAGTCAAGCAGGAATGATTGACTGCATTTTATAGGTAGAGAAATTGAGACTTGGAAGGCTCATGACTTACCCAACTTGAAAGGCTAATTAAGCTAGTGAGAAGAGAGGTCTCATGGGGACCTGGGATAGGAAAGGAGTCCTAGACATAGGTTGGAGTTTGCAGCATCAAGGTGAATGCGGAGGAATAGAAGATGAAAACAAGGAAATCCCAAGTGATAACACTGTTATAGCTCCTTAGCAGGGAAAGTGACACAGATAAGTTGAGTTACAGAAATCAAGGCCCAGTTTGCACAATGAAAATGTTAATACTGACTATTGAACCTGGAAAGAAACAGAAGCAACAAATTGAAGCAATTTCAAGAGAAACTCTTTCATGGTAAAGACCTGAGTCAAAATCTTAGCGCCACTACGTAGAGCTATGTGACTAGGGGACAAGTCAATCTCTCTAAAACTCAATTTTCTTATCTATAAAATGTGTGCCAATCATATGGGAAATTGCCGTTAAGTCTGCCACTTAACTATCCATGTGATCTTGGAGAAATCATTTCCCTTCTCTGGATCTCAGTTTTCTCATACAAAATGATGGAGTTGGTCTAGACGAGTGTTCTTAATCTGGGGTCTGTGAATTTGTTGTTAAAATAGTTCAATAACTATATTTAAATGTTAATGGTTTCCTTGGTAATCCTCAGTATTTTATATTACGCATTGAAAAACATTATTTACGGAGAGGGTCTATAGGTTTTACTAGGTTGCCAAAGGGGTCCATGATATAAAAAAAGATTAAGAATTCTGATCAAGGAAATATCTATAGTCCCTTCTTAGGTCTATTACAGAGCCAGGATGAAGAATAATAAGGCAGGCAGCCACCTAAGGTATAACATACAGAGAGGTACAACAAGATTTTTTAAAAGAATCCACTTTTATATATGCATGTTTTTCATACCTCTAAATTCTATTCTCTGGGACAGGTAGGTCTTTTTTTAAAAATAAGGTCAAATAACTTATATTACAATGATGAATCAAAGGCTCTGGTGGACAATAACACACAGGACTCAAAAATCTCAAATGTGGAGGGTTACTGGGCAATGTTCAAATTGTAGAAATGCCCTCTCCTGATCCTGGTCTACTATGACCCCTAACTCTGTCTTGGCCCAGTTGAGATCCTGGAAATAGATATTATATCTATAATTTCTAGAATTAGAAGAAATTTTGTTTTGTAGTGATTTTTAAAAATTAGAGTATATTTCTTAATTTTTACATGTTAAGAACAAAAAATACTCTATGTGGGTTTCGGTTTTCTTCTGCTTCCTTCTTGAAGGAATCTAAATTTTACTCTTTGCCCTCATCTCTTCAGAGTCCCTACTGCCAAGGACTCCTAATCCAAATCAGGCTCCCACTTTTTACCTCCCTATGTGCCGATTCTAGGGCATCCAACTCCTTCCTCACTCCTGGCTGCGTGTGTCTAAGGACACAGGTCTGGCTTAAAAATGCATTCCTTTAAAAAGAAAAATCTCTTGTTGCTTTAATTGCATTGAATTAAACTTTACCTTGTAGCCTCCTTTAATTTCTGATAAAATATGCAGTTTGTCCCTCACAGCTGTGCAAGTGACAAATGCTGGAAATGAACTAATTATATTAGAAAGATTTTTTACTTTTTCAGTTACTTTACACATTTCTTCCAGCTGATGTCTTTAGGGGTAAGAGACATCCCTGTGTGAACGCAGCTGTGAATCCAACTGCCTTTTAATTACAACACTGTAAAAAATGTTTCCTCATGCCAATTTATCACCTCTAATTAGCCAATAGGTGGAGAGCAAGTCTATTGGGAGAAAAAAAAAAGTTGTACTTTTCAACAGCATTATGGTTCCTTTTGAAGTTGTAGGACAGGTTTAAACTGTTTAGTGGTAGAGAGAATTTTAAAAAATCTTCCAATTCCCATTTGAGACAGCAGGGGACATGAGAAAAGTGCTAGATGAGAAATCTTAAGACTTGGTCCATTGAGTATTAAATGGACCCCATTCATTTGTAAGCTTCTGAAAGGTAGGGACTGTTTTTTTGTCTCTTTTTGTATCTCCAATACTTAGCACAGTGCCTAGTTCATAGTAGGCACCTAATAAATGTTTATTGGTTGATTTTTGTGTCCCCAGCTCTTAGCGCAATGCCAGACACGCAATAAGGGCTCAATAAATGTTCATGGACTGATTACAGAGTTTTTACTTTTCCCATCTAGACAGTGTTCAATTCCAATTTTTTCACCTTCAAACTCTCCCCTGGAACCCTTCCTAAAAGCTCTAGGCCTAGCTAATGGTTGGTCCAGTCAGAGGTAGAATTGGAAAGGGAAGTGGAAGTGGAGATGAAACATGGACATGAAATTAGAAGAGCAAGTCACTTCTTTTCATCATGTGCTTTAAGGAATATTGAGGAGAGGGTCCTTTGCTGATCTGCCATGGCATCTATCTACCTAACTATAGCATCTTTCTGTTGCATAAGAATGCCTTGATAAAACGTAATTTTCACTGACAGGGTAATAATGAGGTAATCTCTTGTTGGCCATCACTGTCTGGAAAGGGGAGCTATTTTTCTTTCAGTACCAGCCCATCAAGGGTCCCCTGGAAAGAATGTTGGCAAAGGTTAGGTAAATTCTGAGTGAGTGAGGGTGGGAAGAGGATTGTCGTAGGGAGACAGAAAGGAAATATCTGCAGGCTGGGGTCTGGGAGGGCTATCGGTGGCCACATGGGGGAGATTATTCCCTAACAGGCTACCCTGCCTTCAGGCTGATCTCTTATTAAGCTGTTCTTCAAATTATAGCTTGACTTGACATTCTCATGTCTTGATCTGGTTACATCATTCATCAATTCCAAAATATTCAGTGGCTCCCTTTTGTCTTCTACCTAAAGTATAAACTTTGATGGGCATTCAAAATCCTCCAGAATCTGCTGCTTCATCTCATATTTTCATAGGATCATTAGTGCCTGAATGAATGAATGAATGATAAAGCATTTATTAAGAGCTTATTTTGCACCAGGCTCTGTTAAGCAGTGAGGATACAGATGAAAGCAAGCAGGTCAAGTCCTTGTAATCAAGGAACTTACATTATAATAGGGAAAGACAACATATAAAGAGGAGCTAGAAAGGAAGGTTGTTACACATGGACCAATCATTCCATGGTTTGTAAATGGATGGGAAGTGACATCTGGTGGCAGGCAAGGCAGGGGAAATCCTCATGTCCCAGAGCTCGGGATCAGAGCTTTGGAGCTTGAAGGGACCATAGAGATCATCAGGGGCAGGGAGCTTGTGGCTTTGAGGTCACATATGGCCATCTAGGTCTTCAAGTGCAACCCTCTGACTGAATCCAAACTTGACAGAACAAATCCCAAATGTGAAGTTCGGATTCAGTCAAAGGGTTGCACTTGAGGACCTAGATGGCTACATGTGACCTCAAGGCCACAGGTTCCCCACCCCGATCTAGTCAAAAGCCCTCATTTTGTAGATGAGGAAGCGGAGGTCCCAGGGAAGTCAAGTAACTTGCCCAGTGTCATACAGGTACTAAGTGATAGAACTGAGATCCAGATTCCAGTCCTCCTGTGCCATATTTAATATTCTTTCCATTATACCATGTTGTCTTCCTTGCATGTATCCTATGTGCCAGTCCAACTGGACTTTCTTCTGTCCTCTCAAATATATCCTGTAACTGTCTACCTCTTCTTTATCCCTGAAATGTTTGCCATCCACCTCCTGGTCTACTAACTTCCTTTTTATCCTTTACAGCCCGACTAAAACGCCGCCTCCTCCATGAAGTTTTCTCTGGTTGTCCCTGTTGCTCTTCACACAGGTATTTGGTATTATGCCTTACAATCATGACTTATAGTTAGATGGTAGTTCATCTATGGTCTGGGGATTTTTTTTGGTCTTTTTTGCTTTTTGGAGGGGGAAGGCAGGGCAATTGGGGTTAAGTGACTTGTCCAAGGTCACACAGCTAGTAAGTGTGTCAAGTGTCTGAGGCCGCATTTGAACTCAGGTTCTCCTGACTCCAGGGCCAGTGCTTTGTTCACTGCACCACTTAGCTGCCACAGGTCTGGGGATTTTAAAAGAGATAGTAACCTCAATATGTGTGTGATATGGCTGCCAAAAAAGAAGCTAATACAATCTCAGGCTGCATTAAAAGAGAAAGTCATAAGAACGCTCACTTGAGCTTGACATCAGGAAAAATTTCCTTGCCATGACTCCTAGCTGAAAGGCGAGCAGAAGGTAGCCAGGTCACCCCTCACTGGAGATCTTCAGGTAAAAGCCATCTGACTCCTTGTCAGATAAGTTGTAAAGAGCATTTTTGTTTGGGTAAGGTCAATCAATGAGTGAGAATTTATTAAACTAATCATCATCATCATTGCTTATGATCATATGGTTTGCAAAATATCTTATTAACATTATATCTCTGCCAGGCAATGAGCATACAAAGACGGAACTGAAATAGTCCTTGCTTTTAGAGAGCTTACATTCTATCAGGAGAGATAACATAAAACAATATGCATGTAAATTTAAACAAAATAAATTATAAGGTAGGGTGTGTGTGTGTGTGTGTGTGTGTGTGTGTGTGTGTGTGTGTGTGTGTAGAGATTCTACTGGCTGGATGGGGGCGAGGGGAGGATTAAGAAGGCTTCCTGTAGGTAGGTGGTCCCTACACTGAGTTTTGAAAGAAAAGAGGGATCCCATGAGTGGTAGGTGAGCAGGAATGCATTTTAAGCACAGTGGGTGGGGAAGGGGAGAGCAGCCTGTACAAAAGAATGGAGACAGGAGGCAGTGGCATGTGTGAAGAATGGCAAAAAATGAGTTTGACTGGACTGAAGAGTCAGGCCTTGGAGGTTTCTTCTAAATCAGAGATTCTGTATTAGAATTATCCTTTACATGTTAGATTGTAGAGGATGGAACAGGTGTCTTATATTTGCATTTTCCCCTTCTAATGTGGGCTGATCCTCACAATAATGGTAAAGTGGGTAATTTAAACCCTAGGGTTTCCATTTTGCAGATGAGGAAACTGAGATTCAAGGAAGTTAAAGGGTTGGTGAGATAGACTTCTACCCAGCATGTGAATGACTCAATACAAAACCATCATCCCATTGAACACACCACTCAAAACTCATGGTATAACTGAGCATGGCTCTGAAGTTGCATATTTACATGCGAAAAATAGTGATAACCCTCCCCTTTCCCTCACCCTGCAAAGTCCTTGTTTGCAAGGGGTTAAGTAGTCTGAATGAGAAATATGCCAGTAATAGTAAATTCCTGCCAATACACAATAAGAAAATGGCAGGAATAGGAACAGGGAAATAAGATGCTTGAGTAAGCAGGAATAAATAGCATGAGGCCGGAACAGCACGTGGGAAGAGATGCTGAGCAAGGGATATGTGAGTTCAATTGGAATTATAAGGCAATGCTATAGGAAGAGCTCTAGACTGGGAGCCAGGAGAACCAGGTTCTGCTTCTTGATACTCTTTAAGGCTTCTTCCCAGTCTAAAATTCTGATCTAGTCGTTCTCTTTTGACTTATTGATTTTTGTATCCCCAGTTCTTACAACACAATACAATGGGCAGCGTGCTATGAATTCAAAATAATTTTAAATAAGTAGATTTTGAAAGAAGGGTCGCTCATCTTTCTCTTTCTGAAGAATGCTTTGCTTTATAGTAAGTAGGTGGTCACTTCAACACCACTTCAGTCAGGAAAGACAGTCAGAGGTAAAGTTTTGCATTCTCTATGTTGTCCAGGGACAGCAGAACACTGCCAAGCAACACTCAGAATACCATTCAGCTTTGGCAATGATGCCTGCTCTCAGAGTTGGCAAGGCCCAGGAACATTTTCCTTCTTCTCCAGCTGACACACAAAGAGATATTGTCAAGTTCAGAATGAGAAAGATGAGGGTGGTGGGAGAGAGGACAAGTCACTGGGGGAAAGTCCAGAAGAATGTGTTCTCCCTCTCTGCCGCTTTCTCTTTTTTCCCCTTCACCCAAATCTCTCACAACCAAAATGTGATGCGATAGAATATTGCAATGAAAATATATGAACATTTGCTACCGTTGTTGATCTTGCAAAAATGCAGTAGATTTTAAAACCGGAGGTGTACTTCATTCAACTAGGAGGAAAACATTCAGTTATTCTCAATAATGAAAATAAATTCTTCAATATTAGTGAATGAGGTAGTGCGTGTCTAACTGTCTGGCCTTCTTTGTGTGATTATGTCCTCAGACAAGTGTATTGAGGGAGCAAAATTTCCAAACAGATTATAAAGTGAATGAGCTGCAGATATCAAGAAATAATGATCACTAGAAGCCAACGCAGGTTCACTATGAACTCATTATGCAAAACTAACCTCCTCTCCTTTGTTGATAGTTACTAGATTAGTAAATTAGGGAAATGTCACTGACACAGAGTAGCTAAATTTAACTAAAGTATTTGGCAAAGCCTTCCACGATACATTAGGTGGCATGGATGATAGTACTCTTAGTGATCCTTCATAGCTGGTTCAACAATTACAACGAAAGAGTTTTAGTTAATGGGTTGGTACCAAACTGGAGGGAGATTTCTAGTGGAATGACGAAAGGTTCTCATTGAACCTATATTAATTAAAGTAATTTTAAAAAATCAGTGACTTTAAAAGGCAAAATAAAATCAAGTTTTTTAAAATTTTAGAGGATACAAAACTTGAGAGGGTTAACTAATATAAGTAATGGTAGAAATACAATACAGAATTTTATTGGCAGGCTAGAACATTGGGTCCAAATCAACAAGATGGCATTTAACAGACATAAGTGGAAAGTCACACTTTTATTATTAAAAAAACCCATCAATTCCATAAATACTGAATACAGGATGCTCAGCTAAATAGCAGTTCATATGTCTCAATATGAGCCAATGGTGTAATGTGAATGCTTACTAAGCAAACAAAAAATTAACGCAAATTTTAGGTTCCATTAACTTTAATGGATTGATGCAAGAGTATGTCCATGACATGGAAAATAGATTAATTTGTTGATGAATTATCTAATCTGTTCTCCAGGTGAAGATACACCCATCCGTATCCCACTATTCTTAAATTGATAGACAGACCAGATTGCTCTCCAGCCCATACACTGTTCACAGTCATCTAGCCATTGATAGCCATCTAGTGAATTATATTTGGCCTATGCCAGTTTATAGTTCACCCTAAAAAAAGCACTGGATTTAGAGTCAGAAGATTCCATCTCTGCCAAATTCTCTCTCTGCCAACTAGCTTTGTGACCTTTGGCAAGTCACTCACTCTCTCTGAGTCTCAGATAATCTCTATAGCTCTAAATTCTACGATCTATGAATTAGAGGTCTATAAGGTCCACTCATTAAAAGCATTACTCCCCAGTGGAACTCCTGCCAATTGGGACCTATGTCCAAATGCCTATCCACTATCTCCCCCATTTGAGAGGAAGCAGGGGACAGGGAGAAGCAGTATAACATAGCGATCTGGACATGGGATCAGAACAATCACAATTTAAATCCTGCCTCAGACACTTTGTAGCTGTGTTAGTCACTCTGGGCAAAGTGCTTTATCATTCTCAGTCTTAGTTTCCCAATATGTAAAATGGGGGCAGTAATTGCATTTGGCTCAGAGAGTTGTCATGAAACTCAAATGATAAGAAGAATGCAAAACTTTGCATGTCTATATATGCTGGCTCTTGTTCTTACCCCTAGTCTTCCCCACCTTACAAAACAGAGAATCGCTTCTTGGATCCCTTTTCTATCACTGAAGCTGTCAATCTAATGATCTCTCAACTCCAGTTCTGCCACATGCCCGAGTGTTCAGAAAATGGGTATAAGGAAAGGGACGGAAGAGAACTCATGAACAACAATGGCCATTGTAAACATTTTGGTGCTGGGAACATGTAAGGATATGTATGAAATGATGCAGAATGAGAACAATTTACAAGAAAACCACAATAACATAAAGGACAAAAAGCATCAAGAGACATCATAACTCTGATCCATGCAGTGAGCGACTGTGATTTCAGAGGATGGATGGTGAAGAATGCCTTTGGGCTCTCATCAGAGAGGTGGTGGGGAAGAGGTGTGGAACAAGGCACATGCGTCAGACATGGTCAGTGTATTGATTTATTTTGTCTAACTAGAAATCTTTTTATTTTTTACAGGAGAAGATCATTTTGGGTATGTGGGGATTGGGGATAATTTTGAAGTGACAGTGGCTAAAAAAATAAGAGCAATAAAATATTTTTTAAAAATAGAGAACCCAGGAGCTGAGAGACAAAGTGGAAAGTGGAATCAGTCAACGAGCATATATTAAGCACCTATAAAATACCAGGAATTGTTGTAGGTGCTCCAGATACAAAAATATGAAGAATAGAACTATCCCTACCCTCAAGAAGTTTATATTCTATTGGGAAAAAAAGTAAACAAAAGTATATATAGAGTAAATATGAGAATAAATATGAATCATATAGAGCAAATCCAAAGCAATTTGGGAGGGAGAGCACTAGCAGTTGGGATCTGGAAAAGTTTCATATCAAAAGAAGACCCTGAGTTTCATCTTGAAAGAAGATAGGGATTCTATGGGGTAGAAGTGATTAGTCATTGCCAAATGACTGTAGGGTCATTCATGTGCCCAGAATTGTGCTTAAAGGCCATTGAATTCAACCTCATTCCACTCACTCTACTTCCATACTCTATAACTTAAGTCTATTGAGGCCACTGAGTCATTTTACAGACAAGGAAACAAAGAGGTTAAGTCAACTCAGGATCACACAGTAAGTGATTGAGGTAGGATTTGAATTCAGGTCTTCCTTATTCTAATACCAGTACTTTGTGCTCTCTACCACATATTTCTTCCCTCCGTGGGATTTGGATTCCATTTCCATCCTATCTTGTACGTACTCAATACATTTGTTGAATGGTGAGTAGATGAATGAATGAATGAATGAATGAACTGAAAAGGTTAGATGGTTTCTAAGGGGGGTAAGCAGATCCCATCCACACAGCATTACCCAGTGTAGAAAAACTCTACTCCTCTCAGAGGCGACAAAGTGTATAATGAACATTAAGGAAATGACAATGTTTACCCACCATAGTTAAACAGCCATGTGCTCTGCCTTTTGTCTCAAAGCTGAGTCTCCCTGGTTGTACCTAGCCTGATCCCCATAACATTTTAATAACAAATTATTTCATTCAATTTAGGATCAACACAAGCACATCCTTTGTAATCCCAAACTAAAGTAAGTATGTGCTAAATGTCATAGAGGATCACTCATTACAAAAAACACGCTATGTAAAATTACAGGTACTTAGCAGAATTATTGATTTTCACCAACTACAAGTCCATCAATTTTCTGAATTCAAAGGATCCATTTATTTTTTATACGCATCAAGTTACTGACTGAGTAATGAGGCTAAAACTGGTGTGGTGGCCATAAATGATTCACTATGGTGAGGAGACAATTCAGCAGCAGGCTCTATTCATCAGTGTTTATCCTCCTCTGCAGACAGCGACCATGGTGAAACTCATATAAATGATCTATTAAGAACATACAGTGAAGACTCAGGGAGCTGAAGGGATCTTAGCATTATCCATGTGCTGCAGGAGTTTGATAGATCCCTTAGGTTATGAAACAGCCTGAAGAGATGGAATATTCCTTGCCTGCTTTATTTGTGGTCTCTCTACCTTTGCTTCTTCCATCTCTGAAAACAATGCTGTTTCCTTTATGATGAGTTGAAAAGATACTTCTTTGGAGTGAATTGCTGGGGTTTTTTTTGAGGGGGAGAAGAAATCTTCCCCATCTCATCTTTGCTTTAGAAATACCTCCAAATCTTTCTGCTTACCTTAAGTGCCCCTCCTTGACTCTCAGGGAGCAGCTTAAGGTGATGGAGGGAGGAATTAGATTCTACCAACTGGAGCTAACAGGAGACAGAAAAGATGGGCCAGGGAAAATGGCGAGTTGACATCTTTAAGACTAGTTCAATTGGGAGAATTAGGTTTAAGGTAGTTAACAACAGATCTTTGGGGGTGGGGGAGAGTGTGGGGAGGGTGGGCGTGGTAGTGAAGGATAGTAAAGAGCATTGATGGGGAGTTATCCTGTCTGCCTTAACTCTAGCTTTCCATGAAGATATTGGGCCAGTGTGGTCAGGTAGGAACCACTGAACTACCTAACTGGGCAGAGCAGAGTCCCTTTCACTTGAAAAAAGTAATATTCATTCATAAGTCTGAGCTGTACACAATTCAAACACGTCCCACGCCTAGGATAAGCCAACCTTGGGATTTGATTCAATTAAAAATATTTATTAAGTACCTACTATGTGCCAGGTTCTGTGTTAGGCACAAGAGACATAAAGACAAAAATGAGAATAGCGCCTTCCCTCAATGATACTATGTTCTACTGAGGGGAAATAACACACACATACATGTATGTGTGTGTATTTATAGATAGATATAGATATAAATATAGATATATACTGTATGTTATAAATACAAAATATATGCAAAGTAAGCCCATTATAATGTGCAGTCTGTGGTAGAAGTGCCTGTGTAGGGGGGGTGGGGATGAGGAGATAGGTACAAGTGGGACTATAAGGAAAAGGATTGTAAGAGGTGGAAGTGAGGAGAGAGGATACTAAGGACAGGAAAACAAAGTAAACAAAAAGACTGAGAAGTGGAAGAGGGACCATTGTATTTGGGGAACAGCAAGCAGGCTAGTTTGGTGAAGAATGTGTGAGAACTGTATGGAGAATTGTAATGTGCAATCGTTCTAGAATGACAGAATGGGAACCCACATGTGAAGGGTCTGAAATGTCAAACAGTGAGAGCTGTATTTTATATTAGAAACAATAGAAAGCTCCAGAAGATCCTTGAGCAATGAAATAACATGATCAGAATCGTGATGTAGGAATATCAATTTGGCAACCATGAGGGGTTTAGATTGGAGAACGGAGGAACTGGAGACAGGGAGACTAATTAGGAGACTACTTCAGAAGCCCACTTTTCCACTCACCCACTTTGTCTTCAGTCTACATCTTGCACACCAATCATCCTCAGTAACTAACTGTAGCTTGCTTACTCCCACCATGGGTTTGTCCATTACCTTCAGGCTACTGGTAATCTTAATTTTGGGCCAGCTAGGTGGTGCAGCAGACGTAAGTCAGGAAGAAATTTTCCTGAATTCACATCTAGCTACAGATACTTAGTAGTTGTGTGACCCTGGGCAAATCACTTAGCCCTGTTTGCCTCAGTTTCCTCATCTGTCAAATGAGCTGGAGAAGGAAATGGCAAACCTTTCCAGTATCTTTGCCAAGAAAACCCCAAATGCGGTCACAAAGAAATGACCAAATAACAGCAACAATATTAATTCTTATGACTCTAGAAATCAAATTCAATGCCAAGCATAAACTATACAAGAATATTTCCTTGTACAGAGTTAAGTGTTTAATAAAAAATTATTTAATCATTTAATTGACTTGACACTATAATGGGTAGAAGTTTCGAAGAAGGAAATTTAGGCCTGATGCTGGAAAAAAAAGTTTCCTGCTAATCAAATGTGGAATGTACTGCCCCAGGAGGTTGAGATTAATCTCTTTAGGGAGGTCTGCATGTGAAAGTTGGGTAATGGCTTGTCAGTAAGCTGTATGGAAGACTCTTGTTCAGATAGCATGAAGCATGGAGATGTACCTAATATGTCAGATGACTGAAATGAGATCTAAAGAGATTCTTAGGGAAGTCAAGATGGTGGAGTACAGACTAGAACCTAGCTGAAATGTCCTACCATTCCCTTCCAAACAACTTTAAAATAACACTACAAATTTTGGAGGGACAGAGACAACAAAAGGTGGGAGGGAAACATTTTTCCAGTCTAAAACAAACTAGGAGGTCCAAGGAAGAGGTATATAACACTAGGGTAGGTAGAGGCCAGGAACATGTGAGGAGCACTGGCAGCAGAGATTGTGGGAGCTCTCAGCCCAGAGATAGTAATGGGGTTGGACAACTATTCAGAAAAAGATAACAGGTGACCCTTTGCTGGGTGCAGTACGCACTGACTAGCAACTCTAATGTCCATAAACAGTTCTGGGTTGCAGTTCCAGGGTGGAGAGGTGCACTTGTGACCAGTTACAAGGGAGTAGTGGCTTTGGTCACAATTCCAGGATCGAGAAGAGTGCTAGTACTTGTAACTATAAGGGGAGCAGGAGCTCTTCCTGGGTAAAGGCTAGAGCAAAGACCAGGAGAGCAGTGACTACAGTTCTCCAAGCATGAAATCACCTTGGAAGCACTGAAATCTTGCAGATCTCCAGAACTAGCTCTGAAAACAGAGGCAAGAAAAGACAAGAAGCTTAGCACAATTCCTCTCCATCTTGGGTGGACAGAGCCCAACTTTAACATAAAGTTCGTGGTGAAGAAATAGGCTGGGAAAATGAGCAAACAATAAGGATGAAAGAACATGACCACAAAAAAGCTATCACAGTAGCAGGGAAGACCAAGACATAAACCTGGAAGATAACAATGTGAAAACAGCTGCAAGCAAAGCTTCAAAGAAAAATGCTAATTGTATCCAAGACCAGCAAGAAATACTGGAAGACTTAAAGAAACAGATGAGTGATAGAGGAATAAGTGGAAAAAGAAGAGTGATGCAAGAAAATTACGAAAACAGAATTAATAGCTTGGTAAGAGAGGTACAAAAAGAAAGCCCTGAAGAAAATAACACTTTAAAAAATAGAATTGGTTTAATGGTAAAAGTGGTACAAAAGTTCGCTGAAGAAAAGAACTCCTTTAAAAGCAGAATAGGTCAGATGGAAAAAGGGGTACATAAGTTCAATGAAGAAAATAATTACTTAAGAATTAGAATTGGGCAAGAGGAAGCTAATAACCCCATGAGACTCTGAGAAACAATAAAACAAAGTTAAAAGAACAAAAAATGGAAGAAAATGTGAAATATCTCATTGGAAAAACAACTGACCTGGAAAATAAATTGAGGAGAGATAATTTAAGAATTAGGACCACTTGAATGCCATGATAAAAAAAATAGCCTAGACATCATATTTCAAGAAATTATAGAGGAACTGCCTCAAGATCTTGGATTCAGTGGGTAAAATAGAAATTGAAAGAATCCAGCAATCACCTCCTGAAGATACCTCAAAATGAAAGTTTATAGATTATTATATCGAAAATTATAGATTATTATTATAAATTCCAGAGTTTTAAGGTGAAGGAAAAATATTGCAAATAGCCAGAAACAAATAATTTAAATATTATGGAGTCACAGTCAAGATGGCACAAGATTTAGCATCTGCCATGTTAAAGAAGTGGAGGGCTTGAAATATGATATTCTGGAAAGCAAAGGAGCTAGGATTAAAACCAAAAATAATCTACCTAGCAAAAGTGAGTATAATCCTTCAGGGGAAAGAATTCTAAGCATTCCTGTTGAAAAGACCAGAGCTAAAGAGAAAATTTGTCATTTGAACAGAAGATTCAAGAGGAGCACAAAAAGCTTAACAGTAAAGAGTAATCATAAGGGACTCAATAAATTCCTATATGGGAAGACGATACATGTAATTCCTAAGACCTTTATCATTATTAGCACAGTTAGAAGGCATCTACATAAACAGAGGGCATGGGTGGGAGTTGATTATGTTGGGATGATCTAAAAAAATGTTGGGATGAGAAAGAGGGATGTACTGGGGGAGATGGGAGAAGGGAGAGGTAGAATGGGGAAATTTTCTCACATAAAAGAGTTGCATATGAAGAAGCTTTTATAATGAAGAGGAAAATGGAAAGGACTGCTGGGCATTGCTTGAACTGTACTTTTATTGGAATTGGTTCAAAGAGGGAAGAATATATATTCACATTCAGTTGGGTATAGAAATCTGTCTTACCTGATAGGAAAATAGGAGGAGAGGGGATTAAGAGACATGACCAGGGAAGGATCTTAAAAGGAGGATAGATTAAGGGAGGCAGTGATCAGAAGCAAAATAGATTTTTGAAGAGGGATAGGATAAAAAAGAGAGAAAAGTGGATAAACCAAAGAAAATAGGATGGAGAGAAATACACAGTAATCATAATTGTGAATGTGGATGGGATGAGCTCACTCATGTAAGAAAAATGGATTGCAGAATGGACTAGAAACCAGAATCTAACAAAAAGTTGTGTATGAGAGACACACTTAAAATTGAAAAACACACACAGAGTTAAAGGGAAGGAGCAGAATCTATTATGATTCAACTAGAGTAAAAAGGTAGGGGCAGCAGTCAAGATTTCAGACAAAGCAAAAGCAAAAATAGACCTAATTAAAAGAGGTAATTGGGTAAACTATATTTTGCTAAAAGTTACCATAGACAAGAAGTAATATACAAAATTTTACAGCAAATTTCTCTGATAAATGCTTCATTTCTCAAATACATAGAGAACTGAATCAAATTTATAAAAATAAGAGTCATTTCCCAATTGATAAATGGGAAAGGGATATGAATAGGTAGTTTTAAGAAGAAGAGCTATCTATAATTAGATGAAAAATATGCTCTAAATCACTATTGATTAGAGACAGGAAAATTAAAAACAATGCTGAGGTACTACCTTACACCTATCAGAAATCTCAAATGTTGGAGGGACTGAAGGAAAATAGGTACATTAATGAATTGTTGGTGGAGCAATGAACTGGTTCAACCATTCTGGAGAACAATATGGAACTATGTTCAAAGAGCAACAAAACTGTGCATATTACCCTTTGATCCAGTAATACTAGTACTAGGTCTGTATACCAAAGGGATAAAAGAAAAAGGAAAAAGAATTATACATACAAAAATATGTATAACAGCTCTTGGTGTGGTGGTCAAGAATTGGACATTGAAGTGATGCTGATTAATTAGGGAACAGCTGAACAAGTTGTGGCATATGATTATGGTGAAGTACTATTGTACTGAGGGAAATGATGAGCAGGGTGATTTCAGAAAAACATGGCAAGACCTTTATGAACTGATGCAAATTGAAGTGGAAAGAACCTGGAAATCATTGTATACAGTAATAGCAATGTTGTAATGATGATCAACTGTGAAAGAATCAACTACTGTGATCAATACAATGGTCCAAGATAATTCCAAAGAACTCACAATGAAAAAAAGCTATCTACCTCCAGAGAGAGAGAACTGATGAATTCTGAGTGCAAATTTACATGTAATTTTCTCATTTCTTTCTCTTTTTTTGGCTACATGGCTAATGTGGAAATATCTTTTGCATGACTTCACATGTATAATTTATATCATATTTTTTGTCTTCTCAATGAGTAGGAGGGAGAGAATTTGGAACTCAAAATTTAAAACAAAAAATTGTTTAAAATAAATAATAAAATTTTTAAAAAGAGATACTGATAGGCTAAAGTGGTAGGATAAATTTAAAGCCTCTTATGATAAGAAATCGGCCTCATGAATATATAACCAGATCATTTTGATTTCATGAAACAGAAAAACTTTGGTATGATCAAAATCAATGTAATTGGAATGAGGAGGGAAGAAGTTGATTGGGGAAAAAAATGACTTTGCATAAAATGTCTCTGACTAGGGTCGAATATTCAAGATACATAGAGAAGTAACATAGAAATATGGCCAATAATCATTTCCCAATGGGTGAGTAGTCAGAGACCATAAAGAAATAATTCTCAAAAGAATATTGACAATGAAAGATTGCTCTAGATCACTACTAATAAAAGAAATGCAAATCAAAACAATTCTAAAGTTTTGCCTCATACTCAAAGAATTGGCAAAGATGAGAAAATATGAAAATTATTAATTATAGAAAGGTTGTCGAAAATGAGCACAACAATATACTCTTTGTGGAATTGTGAGTGAGTCCAACTATTTTTGGAGAGCAATTTGGAGCTATGCTTAGAAAGTGACTAAAATGTCTGTACCCTTTGATTCAGAGATTCACTTGCTAAGCATATATTCCAAGGAGGTCAAAAGCAGAAAGAAAGGTCCCATATATACCAAAATATTTATAGCATCACTTTTTATAATAGCAAAGAACTGGAAACAAAGTAGATGCCTATTGACTGGGTAATAGGGGAAGGGAAGAGAATGGAATAAACATTTCCTATAGCACCTACTATGTGCCTATCCTTTGTTAGGTGCTTTTACAATTGCTATCTCACTTGGTCCTCACAACAATCCTGAGAGGTAGGTGCAGTTATTCATTTTATGGTTGAGGAAGCTGAGACAGACAGATGTTAAGTGACTTGCCCAGGGTCACACAGCTAATAGGTGTCTGAGTCCAGATTTGAACTCAGATCTTCCTGACTCTAGGTTAAACAACTTGTAGTACAAGAATATAATAGATATCACTGTGCCATATGTAATAATGAAAATAACAAATACAGAGAAGCCCGGGAAGTTTATATGTATGGATATAGAAGGAAATACAAAGAGCCAGGAAAACAACTATATTCCACAATTACAACAATGTAAATAGAAAGGATTTTAAAAATGAAACTGAATTCTATATAATTATGACAAAGAAAGCTCATCCCTAAAGAAAAGATGAAAAAAATCAAACCCTCTCACTTCTTTGCAGAGGCAGAATCATGTATATAACATCAGACTCAGCTAATGAGTTAGCTTTGTGAGATTTAAAAAAAAACCCAACTTCTTATTATAAAGGATACTCCTCTGAGGAGAGTAAGGGAAAAGGGAAGTTGATATAAAAACCAAAACCAAAAAATGATACACGAAGAGATGTGTCTAAAGGGTAATTCCTATGGAAAATCCTTTCAGGTTATGCTAGATCAGCAATTTTTTGTGGTCCAGGGACTCCCGGGGGTCTTAGAGTCCACATCAAAAGTCAAAGCTATTTTCATAATAATACTAAGACATTAATTTTTGGTATTATATATGTACGTGTATGTATACATACATACATGTATACATACATGCATATGTATGTATATGTATGTACATATATATGCATGAATCCCACATAATCTCTGTGGAGCAGTTCCTCAATAATTTTTAGAATATAAAGGCAAGACCCAAAAGTTTGAAAACTGTTCTGCTGGTTGAAAACTCAGTATAAATGTTCTGTGATGCCGTAGCCAAAAGAACCAATGCAATTGTCCAAAAAGATAGCATTTAATACTGGGGGCCACATTTTAGAAGAGACATTAACCAATTGGAATATGTCTGCAGAAGCATAACTTGAGTGATAAGGAAGCTGGGAATTATGGGGTAGGAGGACTGACTGAAGGAATGAGAATGTGTTGTCTGGAGAAGAAAAACTTCAGCTGTCCATGGTAGCTGCCTACAAGTTTTTGAAAGACCACAGTGTGGAAAGAGAATTAGATTTATTGTTTTTGGCCTCATACGGGAGAACTTGGCTTGATGAGTCTACTCTCATCACCTCTCATACTTTTCCCATTTAAATGCTTAATAAATCTTTACTGAATACAGATGAGATGTTGGATCTGGGCTTCCATGGTCCTAAAGGGCAACTAAGGCCACGCAAACAGAAAACCTTCCTAATGATTGCTGTTGAGTCCTTTCGGTCATGTCTGACTCTTTGTGATCCAGTTTGGGCAAAGATACTGGAATGGTTTTCTATTTCCTCCTCCAGCTCATTTTACAGATGAGGAAACTGAGGCAAATAGGATCTCACTTGCTCAGGGTCACACAGCTAGTAAGTATTTGAGGCCAGATTTGAACTCAGCAATATGGGTCTTCCTGTCTTTAGGCCCAGCACTCTATCCACTGTATCACCTAGCTACCCTCCTAAGGATTAGAGTTGTCCAAAATTAGAATGAATTACCTCAGAAGGTAGTAAATTCTCTGTCATTGGCATCCTTCAAGGAAGGACTAGATGACCAATATTGGGGATTTATAATTTCCATAAGAATAGGATGACCAAAAAGATGCCTTCTGAACATTCTCTGATTCTTCTATTAAGTCTTTTCTGATCCTTCGATGACTTTTTATATAATATTTATTTACATATTTGTATGTATTTATATATTGAAATATCAAAGTCTGTCTCTCAACTATATCCTATTATATATCCATTTCATTTCATTTATTTTATGTATTTCGCATTTGTGTTTCATTGTTCATTGCCTTTTCATTGGTTGTTTCTCTATTGAACATTAAAAATTATGTGATAAGATATGATTACAAACTTTCAAGATGTTCCATGATGTGGCCTTAATTGCCCTATGGGACCATGGAAGCCCAGATCCAACATCTCATCTACATTCAGTAAAGATCTATTAAGCATTTAAATGGTAAAAGCACAAGAGGCAATGAGAGTTGGTAGTAAATCGACGTCAGAGTCAGAAAGACCTTGCTTCGAGCCCTTCCTACACATCCCGGCTACTTGAATTGGTCAAGCCATTTAAAGTCTCAACGTCCCCAGACATTTCCCTAAGACTTCAAACAGAAGAGCTGCTGCCAATGTGGAAGTGTTAGAGGGAGTTCCCTGTCTGGGAATTTCCAGCACAGATGAAGCCATCGATTTCTCCCCTTGCCCTTGCTCCACCCCAATGTCCTAAGCAGCTGAAAAGAACTAAAGAAAAAGAAAACTAAACTAGAAAGAGCCTCTGCCTTTAGGAAACTGAATTTGACTACAGAAAAACAACTTGTACCTACCCAGACACAGATAAGTAAATAAAATATAGGTAAAGAAATTATGAAGTAATTTTAAGGAGGGAAAGCAATAACAGTTGGGGGAATCAGGAAAGGCTGGGATCAGAGGTGGCCCTTGAGCTAATTGTGGGATGGAAGAGCTCTCTGGGGTGGGGAAAACCATGGAGATAGAAGAGAAAATGTTGTGTAAGAGGTACAGCATGAGGCCAATTCGGTTGAAACTTAGAGTGTGTCAGTGTAGGTAAGATAAAATCACTCTAGAAAGACAGACCAGAAGCAGATTTCAAAGAGTTTTAAATGACAAAGAGTTTATAAATATATTTTTTCCCTAGAGGCAATAGGGAACCATTTAATCTTCTTGAGGAGAAGTATGAAATAGTCAGGTCTATACTTTGGGAGTGGCAATTTGACGTCTGCATGGAAGGATTGGAGAGGGAAGAGACTAGAGGCAGAGAAAGCAATTAGAAAGTTATTACAATTGTCTAAATGAGAGGTAATGAAAGCCTGATTTATTGGGTCAGCTATGTGAGCGGAGAGAAGAGATGCTGTGGAGAAAGAATTATAATTCAATAAATACTTAACAAGTACTTATTAAATCCCTACTCAGTGCCAGGCACTGGGCTAGTCTCTGGGGATATTTGTCATCGTTGTTTAGTCATTTTTCAGCCATGCTTAACTTTTTTGTGACCCCTTTTTGGGGTTTTCCTAGCAAAGA
>CM053590.1:190856540-190875002 GCA_028646515.1 Pseudochirops corinnae | reverse complement strand
CTATATAGGAGGGTATATATGCATATGAATACATATGTGAGTGTGTGTATATATGTGTACATAGACTGAGGGCACAGGATCAATTGAATAGGATGGAATAATATTTTGCAAGGTGAAATTGAGAGGTGGGAGAGGAATAGAATGAGAGAAGACAGGGAGAGACAGAATGGGGTTAATCCTCTCATATAGAAGAGGCAAGGGATAACTGTTACAATGGAGGGGAAGAACAGAAAGGCAAAAGGGATTGGGTCAACATTACTCTCATCAAATTTGGCTTAGGGAAGGAATGACATACATTCTAAATTGGGTATCTTGGCCTACAGGAGAGTATGGGGGAAAGGGATGAAAAGGGGGAGGATGGAGGGGAGGGCAGGTTGGAGAGGAGGGTTGTTAGAAGCACACACTTCTGTAAAGGGACAGGGACAGGGTAGAGAATAGAACAAGTCAGGGGTGGGATAGGATGGAGGGAAATATAGTCAGTCTTTCACAATGTGTCCATTGTGGAGATGTTCTGAGTAACTACACATATACGGCCTGTATTGAATTGTTTGTCTTTCCAGTGGGGGTGGGTGAAGAGGGAGGAAGGGAAAGAATCTAGAATTTAAAGCTCTATAATCAAATGTTTAAAATATATATATGTATATATATTATTATCATTATTATTATTTACATGCAACTGGGAAATAAGATATACAGGCACTGGGGTAGAGAGATCCATCTTGCCCCAGTGGAAAGTCAGAGGGGTGATGGGGAAGGATATAGGAGAGAGCAGACTGGGGGAGTAGATATACAGTGGGATGGCTGTTTTGGGGTGGTGGGTAGGGGAAGGATGGGGAGAAAAATTTGTAACTCAAAATCTCATGGAAATGAATGATGTAAACTAAAAATAAACAGAAGTTAATTGGGGAAAAAAAATAAATAAAACAGATGTAACAATCCTACTGGGTTAATGGGGAAAATATACTGAACTGGGAGTTGGGAGTCCAGGTTCTGCCTCTAACCAGCTGTGTGACTTTGCATAAGCCCCCATCACAGATGTAGCATGTTAGGTTTAGCAAGATGTGTGTGTGTGTGTGTGTGTGTGTGTGTGTGTGTGTTTGGATTAAGATAATGATATTTAGGAGAGAGGCAGCCTGAGGTTATAGACAGAGAGCTGGCCTAAGAGTCAAGACAACAAGAGTTCAAGTCCCATCTCTGACACATGTTGGCAGTGTGACCCTGGGCTAGTCACTTAACCTCTTAGTCCAGCGGTGGGAAACCTATGACCTCAAGGCCACATGTGTCCTGCCTTAGTCCTTCCAAACAGTTCCCCAACACTGTAAATAAGTTGGCAGAAGTGGAGACAGTCTCGTCACCTTACATTGATGAAATCTCAGGGTTAGAACTAACAAACAAAAAATGTGTTACTTACACTATCCTACTGCCCCTGACGGTGGTGGTAAGTGAAGTATTTTATAAGTCTCAAAATACTGTATAAACATGAAATACTGTTTTTATCTCTATAATAGCCACATGAAGTGGGGCGTGCTTTAAGGTTTACAAAGCACTTTCTTCACATCTCATTTGATCCTCAGACAACCCTATTTAGTGGGTACAAAAGTTATTTGCCTAATTGAGGAAAATTGAGGTCCAGAAAAAAAATATTGTCACTTTCACAAGATGACCCAGCCAGAGGGTGGCAGAGATAATATTCAAACTTAGATTGTTCTACTCCAGATCAAGGGGTCTGTCCATTATATCACGTTGCATCCCTAAATTCCTTTGGGTTTGGGTTTCCCCATATAGCATGCATAGGAATTGAACTAGATGAACTTTAAAAGGTTCCTTCTGCCTCCCAATTCTGTAATTCAATCAGTCCCCTTATTTAGATTCCTTTGATAATATAGCACTCATCAAATCCTTGTTTTATTTCAAATAGGCAAATTGAAAATCGGCATTTTTTGAAAATTTTGACAGCCAGTAAAGACTACCTTTCTCTTTCTTTTTGTCTTCTCTTCACAATCTTAAGTTTGTTAGCAGAGAAAGGATTATGTTCCCAGTAGCTGCTGGGTCTTCTCAGACTAAGGGTTTTTCCATCCCAGCTCCTTCTATTAAGTCTTTGCATGCTACCCTGAGAGAGGTTTGCCAGAAGCTTTTGTTGTCTTTGGTTTTCCAGATGAATCAAGCACCAAACATCCATTTGCCTTTCTTAAATAGAGCAATATTTCTCAGCTCATCAGCATCACATTAACCTCTCAGGCACCTATATTGGGACACTCTGTGTCAAAACAGTTTTCCACTTAGTGTCATAACAGCCCAGCTCAGACCTGAAAGCTGTTCTGTGTTCACAATGTACACGGTACTACTTCTTTGTACACATTCTGGCAATAGCTAAAAACAGTTTTGTCCAAACCAGCCTGAGAAAGTAGGCTACCATTCAGACCAACTGAAAGAAGCTTGATTCCAAATACTTTTCTTATAGAACTATTCACATAGCACCAAAACTCAATGAAAAAAAGATTTAATCTGGCCCAGAAAAGAGCAAATCCAGATGAAGTCCTTCTCACAGATCTAAGCTAGCATCTTTTAGGAACTATAACTTCATCCTGATGTCTACACAATGGTTGATCTCTATGCAGAAATAAAATTAAAGTAGATAAAAACAAATTGGCCACTGAACTTTTAGCATCTATACATAAGCATACCATATTTTGAGATACGCATTATCCTGTTGATTTCCAATCAAATTAACATTGAAATCTCAAACTTATTTTTGGTACCACCTATATTCCAACAAATTACTTAGCCCTGTTGGCTCATTGTAAAATGAGCTGGAGAAGGAAATGGCAAACCACTCCAGTATCTTTACCAAGAAAACTCCAAATGGGGTCACAAACAGTGGGGCATGACTGAAAAACAACTGAACAACAACAATATTTCAGCACTTCATCATGTGCTAATTACTTCATCTATATTGGATCTCCCCAAGTTTGCACAGTCCCTCAGGTCCAGCAATGTGCCACACATTTTTTGTAAAAAGTTTCTAGCACAGTTCTAGGCACAGAAAGAGTGAAGAGTCATGGAGAGAGGTAGAGTCTGGTGAAAAAAACATTGGCTCGGAAATTTGGAGATACCTACGTTCAAATTCCACCTCTGACAAATTACCAGTTGTGATGATGAATGAGGTTCTTAACTTTTCAGAGTTTGTTTCCTGAACTGTAAATTTGGAATAATAGTCTCTTGTGATCTCTTTACCTCATAGGGTTGTTCTATTAAGTAAGAAGATATATCAAAGAGCTTTATTATATATATGTGTGTGTGTGTGTGTGTATCTATATGTGTGTACATATATAATAATCACTATCATAAAAGTATTTTATGTATTTTATTTATATTATTTAAAAATTTGTTATAAAATATCCATTGAATTGAAAAATAAAATTTACAGCCATACAAATATCAAAAATGTTGCCAAACATTTCTTATACTGAAAAAAATAGAAAAAAAATAGGTCAGGACGAAGGATGATTTGTTCAGGAGGCAAAAAATGGTATTGGTGCAACTACCTTGAGGAAGAAAGTGTAGTAGAATACTGAATTTGGGGGCAGAAGACCTGGATTTTAGTTTGAGCTCTTATTTTTACTACTACTTCTTGGTGCAGCATTTTACCTATTTGGGATTCATTTTTCTTATCTGTGGGCAGCTAGGTGGTCCAGTGGATGGTACACTGAACTTAGAGTCAGGAAGACTCATCTTTACAAGTTTAAATCTGACCTCAGACACTTACTGGTTGTGTGACCCTGGGCAAGTCACTTCACCCTATTTGCCTCAGGTTCCTCCTCTGTAAAATTATCTGTGGAAGGAAATGGCAAACCACTCCAATATCTCTGCAAAGAAAACCCCAAATGGGGTCATGAAGAGTCAGGAACAACTTCTTTATCTGCAAAAGGGTAATAATAACACTTACACTACCTAACACGGTGGTTGTAAGGAAACTGCTTTGCAAATTCTAGGAAGCTTCTGAAATATGAACTATTATTATCTAGAGAAAAAGGAATTGTAGTCATTGACCCAGATCCTACTTTTGGAGTACACAATAACTCAGGGAAGTAGGTGGTTCCAACAGTGGGTACTACCAAAAACTATCCATCAAGATCTTGGTGGCAATTATCTACCAGTTCCCAGATTATTCTCCCTCCTTTCTCAAAAGTCAGTGCCTAGCTTCTGTCTCCCTTTCTATTCCATTCCCTGTCCTTACACTTGGGGATTTCATTATTAATTTCATAACTGCATGTTAATATCTCCCCAAATACCCTAGCCTCACAGTTTAGCAACTTTCTCAACTCCCATGACCTTCACCTTCAACCTTCGTCCATGTACCAGGACATATCCTTGGTCTCGTGTCTTTCATTCAATAAAAGTTGCATTTCCGTGCTTGGGAACTCCAAAATTGCTTTCTGCCCATAACCTTTTATCCTTTCACCTTTTCTAGGTTCCCTTTCCTCTTAAACCTATTATTCTCCATCTTAATCATGACCTCTCTTGACTCCATTCCTCCATGATTTCCCAGTTCATCACCTCTTCTCTGACCTTCTTTTCCTCTCTTCTGAATCATGATTCTATAGTTAGCCAATTCAACTACTTACACTCATTGCTCAAAGCCCTTCCCCTACTTTGTCATATTTCTGCTCAAACTCAAACCCTGAATCTCAATTCCTGTATGTGCCTTCTCCGTCTCTACTCACATGTTTATTAAGTGGTACTGGAGAAAGTCATAGACTCTGTGTTAACTGGGCCTGCTACTGGCTTCTGTTATCTCAACTGGTCACTCATTACCACATCCCCTTTTTAACAAGGTTTTTTAAAAAAAAATTCCTCTCTATCCCTCCCCCTCCCCCTTTCATTCCTTCTAACAAAGAATTTTTTAAAAAATAGAAAGAAAATTTCAACACAACTGATTAGTACATTAAAAACAACTTGATGTTGTATGCAATGATCTATACCTACGGATTATCCTTCCACATCACATGCACGCACACGCACACGCACACACACTTACACACACACTCACACACACACACACTCACACACACTTACACACACACTCACATACACACACACACACACACCTCCTATACAAAGGAGCTGAGTAAGATGTTGTCTCATGTCTCTTCTTTGGGGACAAACTTATGCTTTATAAATATTATTTTTTATAATGTAATATTAATTTTTGCCCATTTTGACTGTCATAGTTTCCATTTACCTTACTGCAGACATTGTGTATATTGTTTTGCTGTCTCTGATTATGTTACTTTGCATCAGTTCATGTGTCTTTCCAGGCTCCTATGTATTCATCACACTCTCCATTCCTAATACTCATTGTATTAATGTAACACGATTTATTTAGTGATTCCCCAAACTAGAGGAGTCTACTTTGTTTCAAGTTCTTTGATACCATAAAAAGTGTATTCTGAATATTGATAATCATTAAGTATCATATTTTGGCTAAGGTCTGAATTAATCAAAGAGACCCTGCTTTTGTTTGTTGTCAATTTGCATTTACAACCAAGGAACTCTTTTTCACATATAGACAGTAACAAATGGAAGTAATAAAGTTTTGTGACATGGTCATCCTGAATTGAGATGGTTCTAAAATGTATAAAAACTCTTCTGATTCATCTGTTCATCAGTCAGAACTCTAGTTCTTATGCATTCCTTATGCCAGTGTCTCTAGCTTAAGGAAATAAAATGAGATAACTGTGTATCACTTTTGCTTGTCTCCTTTAACCAAACCTTTTTAGATGTTAACAACATAAAAATAAAATTTTGGTTTACAGGGAGTTTTTTTGTAAGACAATCCTTTCATTCTTTCCTAATTAACTCAATCTTCCCAACATCAGTTGATCCAAATTTTCTCCTTGCTCATCAAGTCTGACATGACTCCCTCCACTGATCTTCTCAACAGAATTTGCCTCCAATTTTGCTGAAAAAATGCTTATTATCTATCATAAGTTCCCTCCTATCCCCTATTCTATACCTCAAAACCCATAACCATCATCCTCCAGTCTTGCCTCTTTTGCTCTATTCTCCTTGCCTCTTATGTACATCTTTCTCCCCACCTCTTCCAGGAGCTCAAATCCTCCCAGCCACTTCAATCATTTCCACTCTCTCATCCTAGATTCCTTATGGTCTCTCACCCCTCCTAATCAAGCTGTTTTCAAGACCTACCAATTTCAGCTTTGTGGCATGTCTCAAAAATGCCCTCTTCTCTCCTCTGACACTGCCACCAGTCTAATGCAGGACCTCTTCATCTCATGTCTTAATTCCTGCAACTGCTTACTCATGTATGTCTTAAGTCTCTCCCCACTCCAATACAGCCTCCATTCAAGGCACCAAAGTGATTTTCCTAAAGCACAGTTTTAATAATGTCAACCCTTACTCAATAAACTTCAGTGGTTCCCTTTTGCCTCCAGGATCAAATATAAAAGACTCTATTTGGCATTCAAAGCCCTTCATAACCTAGTCCCTTCTTACAGTCTTCTTACACCTTACTTCCCAAAATCGATGCACTGACACTGGCCTCCTGGCTGTTCCATGACCAAGACCTTCCATCTTGGATTCTGGACATTTTCTCTGGCTATCTCCCATACCTGGCATGCTTCCCTTCCTCCTCTCTTCCCTACTGACTTCCCTGGCCTCCCTTAAGTCCCAGTTCAAACCCCACCTCCTACAGGAAGCCTTCCCTAACTCCTCAATTCCAGTTCTTCTCCTCTTTGAATTGCTTCCTATTTATACTGTCTAGAGCTTGTTTTGTGTATATGTTTTGTTTGCACATTGTCTCTCCCGTTAGACCATAAACTCCTTGAGGACAGACACTTCCTGTCGCTTTTTGCATCCCCAGTGCTTAACACATTGCCTGACACATAGTAGGTGCTTAACAAATATTAATTAATTGGTTTCTTCTTCAGTCTCTCCTTATCTGCCTTTCCCTGATGCCTAACAAACACACCAAGGTTTTTCCCATCCTTAAAAAAAAAACCTACTTGACTCTATTGGACACAGAAGCTAATTTACCATAACTTTCCTCCCTTTCACAATCAGGTTTCTAGAAAAAGCAATTTCTTCTGTTTCTCCTGTTACTACTCACTTTTCAACTTGTTCTAATTTGCTTCATCACATAAATGATACTCCTTTCTCCAAAGTTACAAAGATCTCTTATTTGATAAATCCAGTGGCCTTTCCTCAATCATCTTCTTGAATCATCTGTGGCATTTAACACTGTCAACTAACCCCTCTAATTTCATCATATGCCCAACTTATTGACAAAAATGGCAAAAGATGAGAATAGTTAATGTTGGAGAAGTTGTAGGAAGATTGGCACACTGATGCACTGTTGGTGGAGCTGCGAAGTGGTCCTGCCATTCTGGAAAGCAGTTTGGAAGCTATGAAAAGTACTAAAATGTCCACACTCTTTGACCCAGACATCCCATTGTTAGTCATAAATCCCCAAGAAGGGTAATTACTTAGTTGGGAGATGAATTATTATGTGCAAGGAACAGCAAAGAGGCCAGAATCACGGGATCATGGAGTATGTGGAGGGGATAGTATAAGTTGTAAGAAGAATGGATAGATAAAGAGGGGCAGGTAATGAGGGGCTTAAAATGCCAAACAGAGGGTTTTATGTTTGATCTTGAAGGTGATATTCACCAAAATATTCATAGCAACACTTCTGTTTGTAGTACCAAAGAACTGGAAGCAAAGTAGATGCCCGTTGATTAGAGAATGGCTAAACAAATTGAGGTACATCAAAGTAATGGTATAATAAATGATGAATGCAGAGAAGCATGGAAGACATAAATTGATGCAGAATGAAGTAAGCAAAATCAAGGGGGAAACAGTGAGTACAACAATATAAATTCAAGAAACAACAATAAAAACCCAAACTAAATATTGTGCAGTTATGACTAAGGTTGTCCTTGAAGAAAAGATAAAGTGTCCCATCTCTTTGCCAAGGTATGGGACTACAGCTATAGAATGGAGACTGTCCTGTCAAATGTCTTCGATATCTTCTTTTGCAGAATTGTATTCTCTCTGTCTCTGTCTGTCTCTTTCCTTTCTCTCCGTCTCCCCCCCCTCCTCTCTCTCTCTCTCTCTCTCCTCTCTCTTTCTCTCTCGCTCTGTTTTTGTACCTCTATGTGTGTGTGTGTGTGTGTGTGTGTGTGTGTGTGTGTTTTATAGTGGACGGTTTGCTGAGTAAAGGAGGAGGAGAGACATATTTGGAAATGAATATAAATTTGGAAATGATGTAAATGCAAAATATCAAGATTTTTTTAAAATTTTAAATGAGGATCATTCCACTTGTACATCTCAGAGTTGCTGTGAGGACAGTGCTTTATAAATCTTAAAGTGCTTTAGAAACATGATTTTGTTGTAAATATGAATTCTTCTGCCTTTTTCACTTTCATATGGTTTCCTCCAAAGTTTGATGTTTTGTGATCTCTTTCCCTCCTTTAAGATGGCCCTGATATTCATGATTTCATGTGTGGGAGAAAAGCAGACAAAGGTGACACAAAATCTACCATACAACACTCTAGAGTTGTACTTAACCTCTCAAATGTCCTTCATCCAACTTTGCCTGAAGGATCCTGAAAGCTTCATCTTGCCAAAAGCGTTCTAGGGAAAACTGTTACTGTTCTGAGACTCTGAAGAGCTAAGTGGTAACAACATACATGGATAGGTAGAGACAATGATTTCATGGTGCCAGTAGCAATCTCACCATGTGCCATATTATACAAGCACTATGGACAGTAGGACTCCATAAAAATTTAAGAGCTTCCATTTCAGTTGAATTTTATTGATCTCTAGTTAGTAGATGCTAGTTGAGTAAGTGTGTTATGTGTATGTGATCCTTAATTGTAGATATGAGGTCTAAAGTGTGGCTGTGTCAGGAGTAGATGAAGTTGAATATGGTAGGATCCACAGGGATTGATGAGATCTCATAACTGTGCCTTTCTAGTGCCCTTCTTCCAGCTTTGTCTGATGGACACTGAAGAGGTCTTGTAACTTTGAGTCCTAGGGTGTTAGAAGGACTATTGACATAAATATTGATGTTCCCAAAGATGTTAATGTGTGACATGAGCCAGTTTCATTATTGACTAACATTCTTCTATCTGGAAGTCTAAAATTCCCCTTCTCTGATCACACTCATTTATCCCTCCATATCTCCTATTTTCTCACTGTTACTGAACATGTTCTTCATTCTGATCACTCTTGTTTTTAATTCATCACGCTTCTGACTTTAGTTGCCACCAAAACTCCTCATGAACCCCCATGGTTAGCCATTTCAGCAATTTGCTCTACCACGGCACACACACACACATGCACACACTCCCTGAGTTTCTACTATACCCACCTTGCCACTCTCCAACCCTTACTAACCCACACTCTCTGTTCCTTTTGCTCTAGTCAGTCAATAAATATTTATTGTGCCTACTATGTGCCAGGCATGCTGCTAAGCATGAAGGATACAAAGAAAGGCCAAAAAAAGTCCCTTCTCTCAAGCCTAATGAGGAAAACAACATGCTCAACAAACTCACAGTCTAGTGGAAGAGACAACATGCAAAGCAAGCACTATGTACAAAAAAATTGTACAGGATCAATTGGAAATAATAGACCAAGAGAAGGTGCTAGAGTTGAGGGGGAATCAAATTTCCTCTAGAAGGTGAGATTTTTAGCTGGAACTTCAAGGACCCCAAGGAAACCAGAAGGTAGAGATCAGGAGGGAGAACACTACAGGAATGGGGGACGACTCAGTCGGGAGATGAAGTATTATGTGCAAGGAACAGCAAAGAGGCCAGAATCACGGGATCACAAAGTATGTGGAGGGGATAGTGTAAGTATAAGAAGACTGGATAGATAAAGAGGGGCAGGTGATGAGGGGCTTTGAACACCAAGCAGAGGGTTTTATGTTTGATCTTGAAGGTGATAGGAAAATATAGTGGGGGCAGAAGGTTGTGGTTGAAGTGGTCAGACCAGCACTTGGGGATGATCATGATGACAGATGAATGAAGGATGAACCAGAGCAGGGAGAGAGAGACGTATGGCAGGGAGACCAACCATCAGGCTATTGTAATAGCTCAGGCATGAGATGGTGAGGGCTTCACCAGGGTAGTGACAGTGTTAGAGGAGAGAAAAGACTCTAGGCTGCAGTGTTTCTGGAGCAAGTAAGAAAATTGTGCTGATCATATCAACTATAAATTCATGCCATGCAACTTGGAGTCAGAATCAATACACATTTGGTAAGCACCTACTATGTCTATGTGATAGGCACTGTGCTAAATGCTAGGAATAATATAAAAGGCATAAGACACTCCCTGCCCTGAAGGAGCAAGCCATATAATTTTTGAGGTCCTTTTCTGTGGGGTGAGGCAATTGGGGTTAAGTGACTTGCCCAAGGTCACACAGCTAGTAAGTGTCAAGTGTCTGAGGTCAGATTTGAACTTGGGTCCTTCTGACTCCAGGCCCAGCACTCTATCCACTGCACTACCTAAGTACTCCTCCCCACATGCTTTTTTTAAAAAATTGGACAGGTGAAGGCAAGGCAGTTGGGCTTAAGTGACTTGCCCAAGGTCACCCAGCTAGTTAAGTGTCAAGCATCTGAGGAAGGATTTGAATTTAGGACCTCCTGACTGCAGGACCAGTGCTCTATTCACTGCACCACCTAGCTGCCCCACCTTCCCACATACTTTTGATCCCATCGCCTTCCAGCCCTTCCAGCACCTTATTTTTTAACTACCCTTTTTCTTCTTTGTATCTTTATTCCCTTCCTCTCCACTGGCTTCTTTTCTTCTACATACCATCATATTCAGGGCCTTCCCTATCTTAACAAGAATAAAAAACAAAAATTGTTTAAGTCCCTTAAAACCCTAATTCCTGGAGTTAAAGTCTTATTTCTTTCCTGTCAAATTCCCAGAAGAAGTAGTCTAAATTCACCAGAGCCATGACTAGATTAACTAGGGAAGGTTAGGGTGACCGGAACTTTTTTCCTCAGTGTACCAAAATTTAGCTTATTCTGACAATACTTCAGCAGCAAATAGATAACTGAAATTAGCCAGAATAATTGGCTATAATTGGAAACATCAGGAGAGGAATCTCTGGACAGCTGACCCTCAGGTCCCTACCTGAGTCTTTGCTAGCCTAGCCAGGCCCCCAAAATTTTGGAAGCAGCCTTCTCAGCAGCAGCCTCCCACCTTCTTGAGACACAATTCTCTCCTGGCAGCCATACCCTAGTTGAGATCTTCCCTGGCCCTACCCCTGCCCATCCTAGTGTTTTTTTTGCTTCTTGCCCTGGGCAAAAAATTGCTTCTTCCAGTTCTGACACTCAATATTCTTTTTCACCACATTCTAACTCCCAAACTCCCTGTAGTCAGATTTCCATCACTACCACTAAATTCTGACTGCTCTTTTCCAAAATGATCAATTACCTCCTGGTCACCAAATCAATATTCATTTCTCAGTCTTCATCTTCCTTGATCTGTCTAAAGCATTTAACAATGCTGAGTGCCTATTCCTTCTTAAAACTGTTTACTTCTTCCTTTTGGGGGACTTTGCTCCCCTGGTCTTTCCTACCTTTCCAATAACATCTTACTTCCTCCTCTCATGTCTTCCCTTCCTTCTCCCCTCTAAATAAGTTGCTAAAAGTTTTATCTTTGCAGAGTAGGAGAGCTTCATCTGTGGCAGTAATTAGCAGGTAGGTTAAGTCCCCTCCATGTATAAAGGGTTGATGCTGTTGCTGAAGATAGCACAGGAAGTTTTTCCACGTGCTAAAGCACCTGCCCCCTACCTTGGCCTCAGTTCCTCTCAATTTAGTCTAAGGTTTAAAAGGCAAAATCATTTGCATACATTATTTTATGAAATTATCAAAAATTGGATCACATTTTGCCCTCAGACTATTAAGATTCTTTTCACCATTCCAACTTCATGTGACCTGAAAGGAAAACACATTCATTCTCACTGTAGTTTGAATTCAGACTATATGAAATCAGAATTTTAAAGATATACTATTAAAGATATTGTATGAAAATTCCAAAATGAGCATCACTCAGAAATTCTGCCACGTCTGTTCCCCAAAGTAGCCATTGTCTACATGAAGAATTCAATTCACAAGTTTAATTTTGCCAAAAGAAGTACCATGCCTAAAGAAATCTCCAGTGGCTAAAGACATGCTGCATTTAGCAAGGTCTCGACTCCTCTACTTCTCCCCTCCCAGGCTTTAGTTAATGTAATCAGGGGTGCCTGAATGCTTTATTTGGAAAGCTTTTCTTATTCTGCAGTCAAAGTTACAAAGAGAAAGGGAAGTAATCATCTAATCAGCATCCTTTCCTGCCCCCACAGCTTTGAGTCCTTTGAGCTCATGGTAAATGTCCATGTTACATATGGAGTTGATTTTCTCATCTAGGCAGCCACCAGTAATTTTCAAACTGCTAACTTTCACCTACAGATGAGAAAGAGAAAGAGAGAAAGACAGAGAGAGAGAGACAGAGAGAGAGAGACAGAGAGAGAGAGAGAATCCCTTACCTAACAGTACACATACATTAAGTCTCTCATTGCTATGTCTCTTGAGCCTAGCTTGGCATGATGCCTGGGCATGCCTTTCTCTGGCATGGTGCCACCAAGCAGTCTAGACCCTTGGGATTTTAATTGCTTCACTGAGTGTGGCAATTTTGCAGCAACCTTGTTGCTTTCCAAATTCCAACCACTTCCTCCAACCTCATGTTTCTGGTTCCCAGAGTATTATATATATAGGTGGGAACGAGGGCCATGTGAAGACCAGCCTGTAAATGCAGGTGCTTTATTCTTCCTTGGTGAAAGATTTTGCAGTTCCTGCAAAGATACACAGAGTATACTTGAACACCTGCATAGATACATCATAAGCCTCATGATAAACATAAAATTTTAATACATGTAGGATAACTATCCTAACACCACAGATAATCACTCCATGATACTTCCTATATCACATCCACATTTATATTGCATGCAATAAACATACCACAATGCAAAGCATCCTTTGATGAGCTGCTTCAGTGACTAAATTGCTAAATAGCATGCAGAATATATCTCAGGAATATATAGCAGCACATATACGTGCCCTTAGTGCATAAGCCAATGAACAGAAAACAACCAAAAAAGTATAGCTAACAAGCATACGTACGTGTGTGTGTGTGTGTGTGTGTGTGTGTGTGTGTATATATATATATATATATATATATATATATATCAACAGTACATGCATGTCATTGGTGCTAAAGTGAATGAACAAAAGTAGCAGAAAATGGAAAATAAAATAAAATAAAATATAAAATAATAGTCGACACGTGATAAATCAAAACATACCAACATACACGGTTACGTCCAAATCATATGTTACATGAACACTAGTGTTGCCATTTGGTAACATGTATAACCACATCTCCTAGTTTTCCTGCAAATTCATAAATTAGTTTGGATGGTTCCAGATCTTCTGAGACCTGCTAAGTATCTTGCATCTGTACCTAAGCCGGTTAACGGTCTAGGCTGGTCATCAGGATATTTAGGCCTACTGGACCACATTCTAGTAGATGGTCCATACTTGCTATTAGTATTCTAAATCATTATGGATCAATCAGTCAATGAACATTTATTAAACACCTACTACATGCCAGGCTTTGAGCTTAGGTCCTAGAGAGGCAAATGCCAAGAACAGAACAATCCCTATTCATAAGGAGCTTACATTTCAATAAGAAAACCAAGTATGTTTGTATGCATACATGAACATGCACATAAGTATGTACATATGTGTACATAGGTGTATATATACACATAAATTTATGTATATGTTTATTTTGTTGCTGTTGTTCAGCCTCTTCAATCATATCCAACTCTTTGTGATCCCATTTGGGATTTCCTTCAGAAAGATCCTGGAGTGGTTTATGCCATTTCCTTCTCTAGCTTATTTTACAAATGAGGAATTGAGGCAAACGGGGTTAAGTGACTTGCCCAGGGTCACATAGTTAGTAAGTGTCTGAAGCCAGATTTGAACTCAGGAAGATGAGTCTGCCTTACCTCAGGTCCAACACTCTGCCCCCTACATCACCTGTTTGCTCATAGGTTTATATACATATATGTAGATGGAAGGTACATGTGAAGAGAATATATTCAAAGTAATTAAATACAAGGTTGTTTGGGAGGGAGGGCATTAGCAGTTGTGAGGATCAGAACAGGCTCATCTTTGTATCCTAGTGATAATCTCTACAGCTGATACACTAAGCCAAAAAGAACTTGGATTCCATTCTGTTCCAGCCAAATCTGGACCGCAGTCTCCCACAGTCTGTGGCATAGTTGGTAAATCCAAAGTTCCTTCATCTTGATCATCATCTTTTGGGCAGTTAGCTGGCTCAGTTTCTCTACAAGTGAGCTGTATCTTCTCTTCACTCATACAGTTTAGCAGGCTTTCACTCCAGGAGTCTCACTAATTCCACAATAGTCAACAGGAAGGTGTCATGAATTGTTATAATAGGGCCTCTGTCACTCTTTGTGATTTTTTTATGAGTAGAAAAGTCTCTCAGTCTCTTGACTCCCTGGTATGAAGTCTCTTTCCATCAGTCCACTTTTTTGTATCTTCCCTAAATACCAAAATTTCTCAGCATTTCTCAGGGGTCTCCCTGCTGAAGTTTCTGATATCTAACAAGCCTCATACCATCATTTGTTTCTGTCAACATTCTTCTAAGCCAAGCTTATGGCTAGACGGTTGGTACTGTTTCTTTTCTGGACTCGTTTGTCTGTAAACATGCCCAATGCAGATACTGCTGTCAACTGATCCAGAGATGTGGTTAGGATATGAGCAAGAGGATAAGAAATCCAGAATCCCTCACAGGATCCTCCTCCAGCCAAAAGTTCTGATTGAGTGAGTGAATGAGTGAGTGATTGGAGTGATTGAGATATGTTCCCACCTAACTGAGGTACCAAGGTTAAAATGAGGTGGGGCGGTTTTGTTTTCCACCCTTAGAATGAAATAAACAATAAGTTTAAAATATTTTTATTAGTCAGACACCAAAAAATTTGCTCACACTAAAAACATTAATAATAGTAGTTTTCAGTAAGAATAAGCAATTGAATATGATTCATTATTTTCAAAATAATTTTGAAGAACAGACTCAAATAATCATTGTTAATAATTATTCCATTAATTTGATAAATGTTGCTAGTCAAGCAAGTGAATTTTTTAAATTGCTTTTTATTGAAAAATAACACAATACAACCCTATGATATAAGTCATAACAGTCAGTGTATATAGTAGCTTCTTGGCTGGAGTCATATTTCTTTGTGTGTAGATATACCATATACAGTGCAAAAAAAAAAAAAGCAAAACTGAATTGTCTTTGATTTTTAACTCAGAAGAAAGTTCTATATATAGATCCATTCCTCTTTCTCTACATGATTCTGCTTAGTAGATGGTTTTATACCTTAATTTTATGTCCATGTTTGGATATTTTAGTTGTGTTTCTGTGAAAGTGTAGGGAATAGCAAAAGGGCCAGTTTGGTTGGAACATAGAGTACATGATGGGAGTGATGCATAACAAAGCTCTGAAGGTAGATTGGAGTCATACTGTGCATGACACTAAATGCCAAACTGAGGAGTCTATATTTGATCCTGGGTTCAATAAGAAGCCACTGGAGTATGATGAAATTGTATGTGTTTTTTGTGAGAGGGAAGGGGAAGGGGAAGAGAGGAGATATGTGTACAGGTTCTTACCTGTACTTTAGAAAAGTCACTTTGATAGATGTGTGGAAGATTGCTTGGAATGGGAAGCAATTTGGGTCAGGAAGACTAATGAAGAAATGAGGAGGTCATTGCAATAGTTCAGGTAAGAGTCTGAACTAGGGTAGTAGCCATGTGAATGGAGAGAAGGGTGTGTGTGTGTGTGTGTGTGTGTGTGTGTGTGTGTGTGTGTGTGTATAAGATAGAGAGAGAGAGATGAATCATATTAATGCCCAGGTTGAGAACAAGAGTCCTTAGAGAAATTAAAAAGTTTAGAAGATAAATATTTGAGAGGAAAGATAATGCAATGAGATTTGTGATGCAAATGATATGGGACTCATTCCAGCCCACTTAAAATGAAAAGGAAGAAAGGCTCCTACCATTTATGACCCCCGAGTTCAGAGTCTAGCCTCTAAAGAGTGCCTACCACAGTCAGGAAGTGATTTGTGGGATACAGGATGGATAGGTTGAGGGTGGAATATTTCCAATGCCACTGGTATGGTACCCAGATCTGTATTAGGTTATAATGCTGTGAGGGGCTGATGCCCAACACAGAAGTGGAAAGGTTAGAAGCTTACACTGTGGCAGATGAAATGTGAAATATTCTCAGCTTCTGAAAATTCCTCAGCTTGACAGTAGACACCCAAATACAGAGAGATTGTTGTGCATTAAAAGAAAACAATTAACAGGATGCAAACCAGGATACAAGAATAGGTAAACTGATTTCTAGTGTGAGGAAAGATTAGGGACTTTACAAGTTGGAAGTGGCAGAGCAATCACGTCATATGTCCTGAAATCAGAAAATCCTCCCCAAGTGTTTGTATTCAATTAGAGGAACAAGGAAACAGTAACTGATTGATCAGCATGGGGCTAGTTCTCAGATAAGACATATGGGTTGCTTGAGATGTATAATTGTGAGAAAACTCTTTGCATCAGTCTTTGGATCCAACTGGGTTTCTGGTCACCATAGCTTAGGTCCTTAGTTAAGAGTAAGGTAGAAGTGGTCCAGCTTCCCAAGCATGCATGGCTAGGTTCAAACAATGCAGTAAAGGTTTCTCACAATTCCCATAATTGAATAAGGTTTTCTCACAAGATTGATATTGAACTAGACCCATAATTGAATAAAAAGGGACCTGAGCTAGATCCAGAATTGAGTCACATGATGGAGTCAGTGGGGTTTACTCAATTCCCACAACACAGGGCTGAAAATGGGGCAGAGTGGAAGAATGGCAGGTAATAGTGGTTGGAGTATAGGTCTAATAGTGCTGAAAACAAGTTCCATAATTGACTATCTCAGAGAGGATGGGATATAACCTTTCCACATCCTCGCAATGGTTCCTAATGCATCCATTGGGATCATGCCACGGACTTCTTGGAGTCATCCCTATGGCACCCACTTTGGATATCTCTGCTTGACAGAATGAAGCTTGAGTCCCCTAGGTTCACATCCTCACCTTTTCTTTTGTATTTCTTGTCACAATCTGTCATCATACATCTATTTTTGCTTCTAGTCTTATGAAGACAACTGAGGAAAAGAAGAATGGATGAATGATAATGTCATATCATGTGATGTAACTCCCAAACTTATAGTTACATTTTCACTTGTCTGTGACCCAAGCTCCTGCCTATTATAGATGGCCTAATTTTCTTCTGCGCATGTCCCATAACTTTGATGTCATATGGCCTTCAGGACAAGACATTTACATCCACTTTGGGCTTTCTATTATTATAATATGTACTGACCAAACTTATAGTTGGCTATGACCATTGCCTACCTGTTGAATTCTGTCAGGTGGCATACAACTTGGCACTGGTTGACGTCAGCAAATTATTGTCTATTCATATTTAAAAGTTATCTCTATACATAGACTTTGAAATTCTCAGAAACAGCCCATTTCAAACACTAATTCTAGTTTTTTATGTATGGGATAGCAGAGCGTACTATCAGCAAAAACTATGTTGGCAAAAAGCAATTGGTGTCTGATGACTATCACTCTTTGGGTATAGAATTGCCCCCCCAAGCCTGTTTGCACCTGTTTTGGCCAACTTTTGTACATGTGTGAGGCAGTTAACAAAGTCTTTAAAAACTTACTTGTATTAGTCAGTCCAACAAACTCCAGAGAATTTCCAGGAGCTCAAGCCAAAGTGCCATTTCTTGTCTTTCTGTTTCCAGTTCTTCCCAATCCTATTTCCATGAGTAAAATCATTCGGTAACTTAGCAGGAGCATCATAGTGTGGGGGTGGGGGTGGGGGGGTTACAGATTTGTCATCATATCTTAGAAAATTCCTTAAGGCTTAAAGGGTCTTAGGAACTTAACAATTGAGGAGCTCCAGAGATACAAGTGATCCTTATCCCTGAGGAAGGACTTGTTTTGTTCATTTGTAATTTCAAACCAGGGTCCTCTAGCCCATTCACATTTAAATCCTCCCTTGTACATTCTCTCCACTCACACAGCCCCCACACTGATTCAGCCCTCTTGGACCCTTGTTCTGCCAGTGCCTTTCCAAAGACAACGAGGTTATCCATACTCCATATTTCCATGATGCTCAGGTCTTCAACCACATTCTCCATAAACAAATTCAAAGTGGTAGGTGTTCCAAGGACATTTTAGGGACCATGCTCAAGTTAACAAGATCCAAATGGGGAATGAAAACTGTCTTGACTTTGTTCTTTTCTGCTGGGT
>CM053590.1:190774254-190856040 GCA_028646515.1 Pseudochirops corinnae | reverse complement strand
CCTGCTCTACTCTCAACCTCCTCTAGTCTTATCTTCTGCTATTCCCTCCTATGCACACCATGTTCAAATCAAATCATGCCACTCTGTTTTGTATCCCATACTTACCTCCAGTCGTGCTTTTGATCCCTTGGTTCTCTCCCCCTCCCTGGGAGTAATGACCGAGTCACCCCTCTTTGTGGTGTGAGGACCATTAGGGCAAAGAATGATCACTGTATATACATGATCAATGCACACGCCAGACTGGAGGTGCTTCTGAATGATCATACTTCTCAGTGAAAATGATAGCCAATAAACAAAATACAATTGCTAGCAATCTGCTAGTACCGGTCATTTTAAATGGTTCCTGGTCTATGGCCAAGGCAACACAGAGGACATTGTTGTAGTGCTGCTTGGTAGCAAAGAATTAAGAACTTGACTAGGCCTTAGTACTACCACCAGAAAATCATAGAATTTCAGGGCTGGAAGGGGCCTGAGCACCTATCTAATCCAATCCATCTCTTAAAAAGCCCTCATTGGGGGCAACTAGGTGGCACAGTGGATAAAGCAACAGCTCTGGAGTCAGAAGGGCCTGAGTTCTAATCCAGCTTCAGACACTTGCTAGCTGTGTGACCCTGGCAAGTTCTTAACCCTGACTTCCTGAATGAATGAATCTAGAAATAAATAAATGACCTTTCTTTCTACAGCTTACCCGATAAGTGATCATAAAAGCCTCTATCTAAAAATCTTCTTATGGTTGGGGCCCCACATCAAACCTAGATTCACTTCTTTCTGTCTTCCACCTGATTTTTCCTTGTTCTGCCCTGTTGAGACCGAGTAGAACAAGGCTAATCACTCTCCTACATAATAGCCCTTCAAACACTTAAAGATAACTATCATATTTCCCCTGATTCTTCTCTACTCTGGGCTAAATATCATCAATTTCTTCAGCCTGTCTACATACAGAGAGATCCTTCAGCCACCATTTTAATCACTCAACCTGTGGATGTTCTTCAACTTATCAGTGCAGCCAGAACTGAAGCACAACACTCCAAAAATAATCTGACCAGGATGGATTAAATGGACATGATTCCCTCCATATTTCTGGAAGCAATGGTTCTTGTAATGGAGTCCAAGATCATGGGAGCTGCCATATTCTGGTGTTGATTCCTTTGGAGTTTGCAATCCACTAATCCCCAGACCTCTTTCAGGTCTGGAGTGGCTCTGGAGGACTATCTAATCATGCCTTCTCCATCATGTACTTGTGAAGCTGATTTGTTAAACCCAAGAATAAAAGTTTACATTTGTTCTCTTATATCATCTTATTAGCTTGAGTTCGATGTCCTACCCAAAGGTGGGGAACCTGTGACCTCGAGGCCACATGTGGCCTCCTAGGTCCTCAGGTGCAGCCTTTTGACTGAATTCACTTTACAGAACAAAACCTTTTATTAGGGGGATTTGTTCTGTGAAGTTTGGGTTCAGTCAAAGGGCTGGACTTGAGGACCTAAAGGACCACATGTGGCCTCGAGGCCACAGGTTCCCCACCTCTATCCTAACCTGTTGAGATTTTGCTTTTTGACCCTAACTGAATCAAAGCTTTTCCTTGAGATGAAGAGTGAGTTTACTCAAAGGACAGGGGACAACCAACGCAAAGGCAGAAAGATGGGAGGTGAAGCACTGTATGGAAGGACCATTGCGTTAGCTCTTTTTCCCAGTTTGGGGGCAGCTGCAAATTTGATAAGGATGCTAGGATAATGCAACTCATGGTGGCGTTAGATAAGTGGCCTTTAATCCTTCTATATTATTTATATAGGTCTCTGAGTTGTGTACTGCCTTTATGCGGTATTGGGTTACTGAACCTTAATGCTACATGATTTGTATTTGTCTCAGGGGTATCAAAATTCAAGATCAGAACCCCTGAAGTTGAATATTCTCCTTTGGGTACAATAGAATATTGAGCAGCATTAGTAGTCTTGCTCTTTGTTGCTCATGAGAATGTAGTAAGGAGAAATGGACATCGATTCCGCTTGCTTGGAAACTCTGAAGGATGATAAGATTTTCCTTGGATTTGCCTGTTTAGCACTTACCTTGTTAGTCTCACCCAGTGTCACTCTCCCATAGGAAGATGTGAGTAGTAGGAAAACAAGGAATGGCTACGTCTTTGCTTAAACACATCCATCCTCCCAGACCAAGATCAAACACTACCTTCTCCTTGAAGCTTTCTCTGATTCCTCCTCTCACTCCCCACCAGTTGTAAATCTCGATCTTATTTTCTATAATTCTCTTAGAGAATTTGTCATATTCTCCTCTGTATTTGTTTTCTTATCGTCCACCTCTTCCCTGGACAATGATAAGCTCTTTGAAGGCAAAGATTGCGTCTTATCTAACATTGTATCTCCCCCATCCAAGCAAAATGCTCTACACACAAGGCTAATTAACAAATGTTTGTTGTATTTCTAATTTGTCTTAATTTTGTCTTACCTGCAGCACCTGGTATGACGGCTTAGCAAATGCTCAAAAAATATTTGTTGCCTTACCTATCTATAAGACAACGACCTCTACTCATTCAACATTAGCAAGATACCTACTTTGACTTGATTTTCCAGAGCTTGGGATTTATACTGAGCCATCCACATCCATTTGTCTAATCTTCTTTGGCCGTGCCTTGACTGTGAGTGACTTAGCATTGTAGAGACTGGTGGGAGAACCAGGACTGAGAGAGCTACAGAAAAGTAGGTGGGCCAGAAGCAGTGTCAGGAAAGTTACATTCAAGGGTCCAGAAGTCAGGTAAACTCCAAGGAACCAAGAGATGCTCAAGCATTAAAGACCAAGGCAAAGCAGGGGTTCAGAAACCAAGCGAGCAACAAGGATTATACATGTGGCTCTGTCTAGTGATCAACCCTTAAAACTGATACAGCTTCTACATGGTACCTGAAGGTCAAAGGTCAAAGTGTGAGGGAGGAGGAGTGAAAGGGCCAGGGAGAGTTGGGCTAAATCTCCAAAGGCTGTTTTAACTCTGATTCTACGAAGCACTTTCCAGGCTTCCTACTGGAACAAAAGTCATCCCCGGAGATGTGACCAGCCCAGGTCTACATCCAAAATAGGAAGGCATTTCGGAGCTGTTAATAGTCTAATCTAATAGGTATGAAGAACACAGGTTTGGAGCAAATCCTGACACTCTAGTGAACATCAGAACACCTCTATGAGACATCAGTTCAAAGTTAGCTGTATTTCCTTGGGACAGATATGAAATAAAGTTACAAGATTGTAAAAAAAACAGACAACATAATGTAGAGGAATCTAATCAAAGTGTGCATTATCTCAAATGGTGTAGAAAATGTCAGTGGAAGTTAATATCTTGCGCCCCACATGAGTTAGACCAGGGGCATATATTGTCCTCAAAAGCCATTGTGGAAGCAAGAGACCATTTGTTCACTGAACAGTAACCACTGTAATTACCTGCAGGGCAAACATATGAGAAGGCTGTTTAGACAACAGTTAATTGGGATCCTGTAGCTGATGAGACAATCAAGGAAAAGGAACCATAAGAGAAAACTAGTATTTTCTAGGTGATACTCACATCAGTATGTTTCCATGAGATCACATTCGTCATAACCTAGGAAAACTTGGTCATCATATTTTCCTAACTGATGATGCCTATTAGTGGGCACGTAGGAGACTAGCGATATTGTTTATAGCCAGAACAGTGATTGTCAAAGTGTGATGTGGGGACCCCCTTAGAGTCCCTGAGATCTTTTTAGGGGGTCTCTAAGGTCAAAAATCTCTTTTCATAATAATACAAAGCTGTTTTCATTTATTTAAATTTTTTTTAATTTTTCTTTTTATAGTATTTTATTTCCCCCCAATTACATGTCAAGACAATTTTTAGCATTCATTTTTACAAGATTTTGAGATCCAAATTTTTCTCCATCCTTCCTTTCCTCCCCACCCCTCCTCATAAAATGGCATACAATTTAATATAAGTTATACATGGGCTAACATGTAAAATATATTTCCATATTAGTAGCCATTATGAAAGAAGAGACAGAGCAAAAGGAAAAAAAAACACCAAAAAATAAAGTAGCCAAAACAAATTATGCTTCAATCTGCATTCAGAGTCCGTTGGTTCTTTATCTGGCTATAGATAACATTTTCCTTCATGAGTCCTGTGTACTTATCTTGAATCATTGTGTTGCTGAGAAGAGCTGAGTCATTCATAGTTGATCTTCTCACAGTGTTGCTTCATACAATGTTTTCCTGGTTCTGCTCATTTGTATCAGTTCATACAAGTCTTTCTAGGTTTTTCTGAAATCTGCCTGCTTGTCATTTCTTATTGCACAATAGTATTCTATTACATTCATATACCACAGCTTATTCAGCCATTCCCCAAGTGATGAGCATCCCCTCAGTTTCCAATATTTTGCCATCACAAAAAGTGTTTTTATAAATATTTTTGCACATGTAGGTCCTTTTCCCTTTTTCATGATTTCTTTGGGATATAGACCTAGTAGTGGTATCACTATGGTATGTACAGTTTGGTTGCTCTTTGGGCATAGTTCCAAATTGCTCTCCAGAATGGCTGGATCAGTTCACAACTCCACTAACAGTGTATTAATATCCAAATTTTCCCACATCCTCTCCAATATTTATCATTTCTCTTTTTTGTCATATTAGCCAATCTAATAGATGTGTGTTTTCATTTATAACATGGTAAAGGTCAATAGATAGAACCCACATAAAGAAAACTCTTTGAGGAGTCCTCAATAATTTTTAAGAATGTAAAGGGATCCTGAAAGCAAAAAAAAAAAAAAAAGAGAATCACTGAGCTTGAGCATGGGGTTCTGAACCTGGGTCCCATGAACTTTTTAAACACAATATTTTTATAACTGTATTTCAATATGATCATTTTCTTTTGTAATCTTATGTATTTTATTTTATGCATTTAAATTATTATTCTGAGAAGGGGTTCATTACCTTCATCAAACTATCAGAGGGGTCCATGCCATACACAAAAAGATTAAAAGTTCCCCTCTAGAAGGAGGATGGTATTCTCAGAAGCAGTACCACAGCCCATATTTTGATACAGCTTTTAGGATATAGTCCTGATTGGGTCTTGTCAGCCTTTTCTTCTCTGCCTCAGGAGGAAGTCTGAAGTGCCTTCTAGAGACCATTCTTCTAGAGCAGCGGTTCTCAACCTGTGGGTCGTGACCCCTTTGGGGGTTGAATGACTTTTTCACAGGGGTCGCCTAAGACCATCGAAAAACACATATTTCAAATAGTCTTAGGAACCGAGACACCGCTCCTCTATCCATCTCCAGGTGGGTCCGCCCACATGCAGATACACCCAAATATGAGTATTAAAGGGTTGCAGCATTAGGAAGGTTGAGAACCACTGATCTAGAACAAGATTCCGAGTTTAGACATTTAGACTGTAAAACCCAAAAAGATCATTGTGGATTAAGCTTTCAGAGTTAAGTAAGCAAAACAAGAGATCATCACTTCCTGTTAACTTAGCCATAGATTCCTCTTCTTTCCTTCTTGTCTCAGGAAGAAAGACAGACATGTCCCCCTCCCCACCCACTTTTCCTCTCCATTCTAGAATTCTCAAGCCAATGTGGCCTTGCATGATTGGGGGCTTTAGTGAAAAACCCCTGAAAGCCATGAATTCTCTCCTTTCTAGCAATAAATGTCACTAATTAGTCTATGGGATCAGAAATTTAGAGATATAAGGGACCTAGGCAGTTGTCTAATCAAAACCCCTCACTTTAAAGATGAGGAAACTGAAACCCTGCAAAGCTAAATGATTTGCCTAAGGTCATACTTGCAGTAAGCATCAGAAGTGGGAACCCAGGTCCTCTGACTCCAAATCTCATTGTAGCTCCATGATATAATTTTGGGTCTGGAGAGAAAACATTTCAGACTCAATTGTTTACTAAGTTTCCTGACTCTTGGCCCACAACATTATCCACTTTCCCAGCCAACCTCCCCTCTTTCTTGATTAGCCAAAGCAAGGATTCAGAACCAGTGTTGCTAAAATGCAAGACAAGGAGAAACAAGCATTAGAACTTGGCAGAAGAGGTTTCTTGAGTGGTGGTGTCTAACCCTACCTACCAACCAGGTAAGACCTGAATGGAATCACAGGGGCTCATGTCTGCCAGCATAATCAAAAATGCCTCTAGATGGAAATGTAGACAGCAAGTGGGTCAGCTGGAGAAGGCTCTAAAGAAACAGGGCACACCTTAATGTGAGCCTAGCATAGAGGAAAGAGCCCTGGAGTCAGTCAAGAGATCTCAATTTGGATCCCAGTTTTACCCTTTGATCTAACTGTGTGACCTTGGTTTCCTGAATTTGACATTCCATCCCTTCCTTTGCACAGGCAATACCCTGTTCATAATACCCACTGCCTGAAATGCACTCTTCTTTTCTCCTCAACGTTGCACCTGGTGCATAGTAGGTGCTTAAGCAATGTTTATTGAGCTTTAACCTTTGTAGAATCTCTACCTTCCTTCAAGATACAGCTAACATGCCACCTCCTACACGAGGCATTTCCTGATCCCCTACGTTGCTAGTGCCTTGTCCCCAAACCACAGAAATTGTACTAACTTTGTATGTGTTTTGTATTTTGTTGATGTTCGGTCATTTTTCAGTTGCATCCAACTTTGTGACCCCATGTGGTATTTTCTTGGCAAAGATACTGGAATAGTTTGCCATTTCCTTCTCCAGCTCATTTTTACAGATAAGGAAACTGAGGCAAGCAGGGTTAAGTGACTCATCCAGGGTCACACAGCTAGCAAGTGTCTGAGATCAGATTTGAACTCAGAAAAATGAGTCTTCCTGACTCCTGGCCAGGCACTCTGTGCACTATGGTGCCACCTAGTGGCCATATTTTGTATTTACATGTCTTTATATGCATTGCTCTTTGCTCCCTCCTGCCAAATAAAATTTGAACTCCTTGAAATCAATTTTGTCTTCCTAACATCAGCATCTAGCAGATTGGTCCTTAATACCTGGCAATGAATAAGTGAATGAATATCTCTTCATCTCTCAGAGCTTCAGTTTTCTCATGTGTAAAATAGACCTACAAGGGGTTAAATAAAAGTAAATTGTTGCTATTAAATGGCATTTGTGGGTTTTTATTTCCTAATTCCTTTGTAAACAATAACATGAGTAATTGATTTCAAAAGATAATCTTTGGGGAGTGTTAAGCAGACATGAAAAGGAATGAAAATAAGCCCTTCCTTTGGCATGAGATTTTCTTTTAACCCTAAGAAGCCTAAGGGATTTATTGCCCTTCTCCTTTCTCAATCAGCCTTTGACAAATTATTTCCCATCATTCCACATGCCTTCTTTTCTAAAATTCAGTTCAAGGCCTTTCTCCTTGCAGCTGAATTTACCCCACCCCCAGACAACTCAATATCTTCCCACAACCGCACTTTGGTAATTATATATTAAAAGCAGAATTTTGTTGAATTTATGTTTGTCTGTCTTACTTCCCTTTTCTGATTGAAAGTCCCTTTGTGGCAGGGACCATGTTGGCTCTTTCATATGAATCCAGGACACTTAGTATGATGCTCTCTCACTCGAAACTTATTTCCAGAGGAAAGAAATTTACCTTGTCTAGATAGAATGTCTGGCAAGTGTTGGACAACAGATAAACTGAGGACGTAGATATTTTGACAAAGAATTCCTTTGTGGAGTTCTTAGGAAGTCCTAACAGAAAACAACAATGCAGGGCTCTCGCAACAAGCTGCAGAGACGGTAGTGTACTATTATATTTACTAGACTATAAGCTCCTTGAAGGAAGGGATTTATTCTTTGTACTCATATCCCCAGCACGTGCCTTGCCCATAGGAAGCTCTGAATAAATACTTATTGATTGCATGACTGATTGGTTGGGTATAATTTGAGGTTTCCAGTGAATACTCAATTTGAACCTAGATGGAAAAGTATCCTAGTGAACACAGTATCAGAAAGAGGACAGAGCAGGATAGATCCCATACATTTCCAGTATTAAAAGAGCTGATAGCAACACTACACTGCTAAAACAAAAAACGAAGAAACAAAAACCCTTTAACCCTTTACTTGCCTTCTGGAATGGAGTACCAACCTCCTGAACCTTGGATTGAACCACGATCAGACCCAGCCTAACTTTGCTGCCTTATCTCACACTACTTTCTGCTTCATATCTTCATATTCCAGTCAAATTCGACTATACCGTATCTCTTGAACACATCCTGTGTTTTCTCATTGTTAGAGTCACACCAGTCCCTATACTTAGAATGCCCTCTCCTCCTCTCCCCTTTTGATATTTTGCCCATCCTTCAAGGGACCAGTCAAAAGAACACTTCTTTATGAAAACTCACTTCATACTGCTTTCATTCACGCAGTCTGCTCCAGCCCAAAGCTTTAGTGTCCCCAATGTCATCCAGACCTCTCTTACCGCCATGCCATAATCATGATAACATTACCTAACATATATATATATATATAGCGTATATAAACCCTAAGGTTTACAAAGTGACATACACACAAATAATCTCGTTGGACCTTCTTAACAAACCTATGCTTAGTGCAGTGCTTGGTCCATGATGGGCACTTAATAATCGATGTTGATTGACTGATAGAAGTTGTTGTTGTTGTACAGTCATTTCAGTCATGTCTGACTCTCCATGATCCCATATGGGTTGGGTTTTTTGTTGTTGGGTTGGGTTTGGGGTTTGGGTTTGTTGTTTTTTTTTTGCGAAGATTTGCCATTTCCTTTTACAGCGACCAAAGTAGGCGCTATTATGTGCCTAATTATATAGATGAAGAAACTCTGACTCAGAAAAATCCAGTAACTTGCTCAAGGTCACATAGCTAGTGTCTGAGCAGGGATTCAAACTCATGTCTTCCTGATTCTGAGCCCAGAACTCAACCACATAACTCATGAAGACCATCCCTTTTGCCTTGAGTAGAAGTTCTCCAACTCTTTGGTCTTGGGACTCCTTTATATGCTTAAAAATTATTGAACACTATTCTCCCCGCCAAGAGCTTTTGTTCCTGTGGCTCATCTATTAATATTTGCCATGTTAGAAATGAAGTCATCTTTGTATTGCTATTAAAACTACTGGGTGGCTCAGGGGATGGAATGCTGGCCCTGGAGTTAGGAGGACCCAAATTCAAATATGGCCTCAGACACTTACAAGTTGTGTGACCCAGGACAAGTCACTTCACCCTGTTTGTCTCAGTTTTCTCATCTATAAAATGAGCTAGAGAAGGAAATGGCAAATCACCCCAGTGTCTTTGCCAAGAAAACTCCAAATGGGGACATGAAGAGTCACAACTGAGTCCTAGCACAGTACCTCACACATAGTAGATTTTAAGACTTAAATACATCTGACTATTCTCTAAAAGTTTGTGCTCCCTTGAGGTGTGTGCAATGAATGTATCATGCCTTCCCATCCCATGGGACTTGTCCTCTTGTCAGTTCTTCATCTAATGTGCCAGAGGTCTGCCTCTGAGTGTCTTTGTCTTAACATTATGTGAAGACCAGAGTCATATGGAGACTTCTGTTTTATATACATTGTGTACTTAATGAATTTTTGTTTCTATCTTCACAACATCTCTTGCATCTGACTCCTTTCCACTCACATTATATCCATTATAGTTCAGTCCCTCATCACTTCTCAAATGGATATTACAACAGCATCCAAACTGGTCACTCGGCCTCAGGTTTCTTTCCCATTCATGGCCATTCTCGGCACTGCCACCAAAGAGATTTTGCTTAAACACAAATCTGACCTTAGGATTCCCCCAAGAACCAACTCCCATTTGCCACTAAAACAAAATGCAAACTTCTCTGTTTGGCTCTTAAAGTCCTACATACCTGGGTGCCAACCTACCTTTCCAGCCTGAATGGACATTACTCTCTCTCTCTTGAATTCTCTAATCCAGGCAAACTGATGCTCTCTCTGTTCCTCACTTAAGACATCCCATCTTCTATCTGTGAGTCTTTGTATGACCATCTGCTTTATCTGGAATGTATTCTTCCCTCCCTGCCCATCCCACCCCACACTTTCCTCCTTCCTTTAAAATACAGCTCCGGCACGATCTTATACACGAAGCTGTTCCCGGTTTTCCTCTCCTCCCAAAGGCTAGTCTTCTCTCCCAAACAACCTTATATTTACAGTTTTACATTGCATATATTTTATAGATACTTATTATCTCCCCCATTAGAGTATAAGTTAAGTATCATTTCCTTCTTTGTATCCAGAGACTAGAACAGTGCCTGGCACATAGTAGGCTCTCACTCACTACTGGATCATTAATTTGCTGAAATGGAATCGATTTGACCAGCGCTGAGTGGGGTTGTTGTATGTTCTTTCAATACTTAATTTATATCATCTTTATCTGAGGCCCCGTGTTATCACTCCTACTACTGTGTAAGCTACTGAAGGGCAAGAACTAGGTCTTATTGATCTTTGGACTTCTGTGAGTGACTGGCACAATACATCACATACAATAAGCCCTTCATAAATGGGGCATTGAAGGAATGAATGACTGAGAGTCTCCAACATTGATTAGGTCTCTGGTCCTGAGCAAATCTCTTTAGCACTCAGTGCTTCCATTTCTCCATTTGTAGAAAGGGTATAATAATATTTCTACTCTCTTCCTCATAGGATTATGAGGAAATTACTTGAGAGTTTTAAGTGTTATTAGTACAGTGCTATCCTCTGAATTTCTGTCACGGAGAGAACAGGATGCAAAGAAGTGTGAAAGAGGTATGAGGAAACCCTGCGTTAAAACGTTAAAATATCTGTTTGTAAAATTGTTCTGTTCCAATGCTATCATTACCATTTCAAGGCGGGAAAGTTTCTACTCCTGTGAGATACAAGTTTTTGGGTCAAAGCAGGTTGCAAAATGCTGAAGTGGTAGAACTGAGTAAATAAACCTATTTAATGCTAATGTAACATGAATTCTGGTACTTCACCCATGGGCACTGAGTCCTCTAGGGGGCTAGTGAGTGACAGCAGAAGGTGACTAACTGCCACAGAGGTTTTGAATGAAAAATGGCATTTGTAAGGAAATGTGGGATAGAGAAACAGTGGTGTTTATGGTCTTTCCATTCTCCCCAAGAACACGGGGCCTCATTGCTTATCCCATAGAGAAGGGGTCCGTAAGAGGAATCCATGGTTAGATTTCAGAGGATTCCTGAACTTGGATGGGAAAAAAATACATCTTTATTTTCACTGACCTTTAACTGAAATTTAGCATTTCTTTCAGCTGTTTAAAAACATTGTTAAAAGAAGGAGTCCATAGACTTCACTAGATTACCAAGAAAGGATTCATGACACATGCAAAAAGATTAAGAACCCCTACTTTAAGAGGGACACATGTGGCCTTTCTTTGGAGGACAAAAGAGCTGTCCCTTCCAGGATCAAAAAAAACAAAGCACAGGGGAAGGCAATTAAAACAAGGATAATGTCAAAACTAATCAGGAGTGTTCAGGAGGTAAATTAGACAAAGCATCATGAATTAAGACAGGAAGGGACTTCAGAGGTCGAGTCCAGCCCTTCATTAGTTTATTGCTGTTCAGTTGTGTCCAATTCTTTCTGGGATTTTCTTGACAAAGACACTAGATGGTTTGTGCCAGTTCCTTCTCCAGCTCATTTTACAGTTGAGGACACTGAGGCAAGCAAGGGAAAGTGACTTGTGCAGAGTCCTACAGCTAGTGTCTGAGGTCACATTTGAAATTAGGAAGGTGGATTCCTGACTCCAGATCTGGCACTTTGTGCGCTGTGGCGCCACCTAGCGGCGCACCCTTTATTACAAAGCTTGGGAAACCTGGTCGGAATCCTGACTCTGCTACCAGCTTCCTCTACAACTCTGGGCAAATGTCTTTACTATGGGCCAGGAGAATACACTTGGCCAGGGTCACACAGGTAGTAATAGCACCAAAATTCTAACCCAGGTCCTCTGACATTAAAAATGTTACTATATATTTAAGAAGCGCCCAGCAAGGTGAGGACGGTGGCACAAGTGCAAAGAATGAGGAAGAGCTGAGTTCAAATCTAGCCTCGGACACTTGTTATGTTACTGTGGGTAACCTCTCTGAGAACCATCTGTTCACATTGTCTGACACAGAGAGTAAATTGTTGTTCATTTAATTGATGCTTTTTCTTGTTATATCATAATCATTTCCAGATATACTCCCTCCTCTCTTAGCCATCTTCATCACTGCCCACTACCCTGTGAGCCTTTCTTTTTAACAAAGAAAATTAAAAGCTGAACAAAGCCAGCTGACACACTGACCAGGCATGAAATGTTGTCCCCTGGAGTCCCCATGTCTCCAAAGAGCAATAGAGCACTTCCTCGTGTCCTCAGGGGCCTGGAGTAGTTATTAGAATTGCACAGGTTACCTGTATCAAATCACTTGTATTCTTAATGAGGGGACAGAGAAGGGAGGAAGAGAGAGAATTGGGAACTTAAAAAATTTTTAAATGTTAAAATTATTTTTACATGTAATCAGGAAAAATAAAATACTAAAAAATATTAAATAGAATTACACAGGTTGGGGTTTTTTGCTGTTTTAATCTACATTGTTGTAATCACTATATATTGGTTTCATTGTTCTGTTTACTTCACTCTGTATCAATGCGTATAAATCCTCCAATATTTCTCTGAATTCCCCATACTATGATGCAATAACATTCTATTGTATCAATAAACCACAATTTGTTTAGCCATTCCCTATTTCAGGTAGATCTAAAGATCGAGTGGGAAAAGTAATTGGGTGCTATATTGTGGAAGCCCTTAAATGCCAGGCATTGTCACATAGTAATGGGAAGCTATGGAAGATTTCTGAGCAAGGGAAATTATATTATCAAAGCAGTAATCTATAGAGAAGCAGTCATGTGTACAGTGAATTACATCAGGGAAGAGGCAGTTGTCATAAGGACTAGTTAGGGGGCTGCAAGATGGCTTCTGATCAGCCCTAAATCTATGAGCCAAGAAACGATGGAAGAACAATTGGTTACCAGTCCACCCACCACTACCTCAGCATCCCATGGCCACGTTATGGAAAAGGACCCATTCACTGGTGAAACTTTTAATTGCTACACATAGCTCTCTTTGTCTAGGACATCAATGGAATCTTACATCAAGAAATTGGTCAGAATCAAGGCCAACTTGATAATGTTGTCTTTGGGAAATAATGCTGGGAATGTGCCCCAGTAAGTACAGTCAGCTTCATCATTTGCCAGAATGCCACTTGTCTAGATGAAAATTGCCATTTCCTCTTGCCTCAGATTGCAGCACTAATGCTAAAACTATGTCAAGCCAAGACACTGAGAGTTGTTGTTCGAGTGTAAGTACTAGCAAAGAAAAGTATCCAACCTAGAGAGAAAGCAGTTGGAAAAGTACCAAGGCTCGAAAGGTCAATATTCACCATCATGCAGAGATTGTGCTGCCACCGCTGGACAGAGAATCGATGGGAACAAGATAAGACAAGACCAGATAAGGAGGGAAAGGCCAAGGTCTGTCATCCCCCTCAGAATTTAGATCAGATTTCAAAGAGTTCAGAGTTTTAATAGCTAAAATCCAATGACCTGGAGCTCTTGAAGGGAATTTAGCTTATATGGGTTGAGAAGGCTATCAAGAGTGGAATTCTAGCAATTTCAATTCTAATGAGATAGAAAAGAAATGAAGATGTCAATCCGTTTGAACAGAGCTCATCAATGAGCAGAGAAGGTAGCAAAGGCAAGTAACAATAGTGATAGATAAAAATGGCATTTACATAGCGTTCCATAGTGTGTTTGCAAAGCACATTATAACAATTACATCTATTGGTCCTCACCACAATGCTGTGAGGTAGGTGATGTCTTACAGTTGCAGAGACTATAGGTTAGGCCATGGAAGGTAAGTGACTTGCTTACACAGCTATTAAATGTCTGAAAGAGAATTTGAACTTGGAGCTCGTTGAATCCTAAGTACCAGGAATGATACATCTAGTATGAAATGTAGCTTTCAAGGAATACTAAACACGAGAAAAGGGACTTTTAAAAATACGTGTGTTGGCATCAAAAGAAAAATCACAAAAGGAATAAGACATTTTGTCCGTAATTGCCTTTCTAATCCGATTCCCCGTAGTGACTGTTCCAAATTTCCTCTCTTCTCAAAACTCTAATCTCTTTTCTCTCAGCAAATGATCTTTCCTATTTCAATGAGAAAACTGCAGACATTTATTGTAAGTTTCCCCCATATGTCCTCCATTAGTTTAAAAAAAAATCTCTCAACATCCTCTCAACCCTGGCTCCTCATTTGCTCCAGTCTCCTCTCCTTGCTTAGTTTGATCCCTCAACTTATGCCCTCGACACTCATGTATCCTTCAGATTGCACCATCCATTATCCTCTCTCTGCCATCATCAGTGGCTCCCTAGCTCTTTCTCTGTTGCCCATATAGATGCTTGGATCTCTCCCAGCCACTTAAAATCCCTTCCCTTCACCCTGCCATCCCATCAAGCTATAATCCTGCACCATGACTCCCTTGCCACATTCCTAGAAAGAACTGTCCACACTCATCATTTCCAATTCATCACCTCATTTCTCAATCCCTTGCTGTTTGACTTTGGAGCCCACAAATCTACTAAAATTCCATTCTCAAAAAAAGTCAGTCATAGGATCATAGATCTGAAATTGGAAGGGGCCTAAAAGTGATTTAATAATGGTCAAAATTTACTGGCTTTCTCAATGCTCATCCTCTCTGATCTTCCTACAGCTTTCAACATTGTCAAACATCTTTTCATTCTGGATGAGTTCACTTAAATTGCTCTTTTCTATATCTCTTCCAACCTGTAAAGGAATTACCCTTACTCTAAACTTCCCATAATGGATCCTCCACCCCTTAAATGTGGGTGGCCCACAAGACTCTATCTATCCTTGATCTTTTTCTCTTTCTCTACACTCTCTCTTATTGATTTCAATAGCTCCCATTAGTTCAACTCATCATTACACAGATGTCTATATATCAAGCCCTAATTTAACTCCTAAATGCCAGGCTCATTTCCAGATGCATGCTGGATATCTCCAGCTGGATATCTGTCTCATCAGCATCTCAAATAATATTTCCAAAATGAAACTCCAGTCCCCTTCCCAAAACCCTCACCTCTTTGAAGCTTCCCCATCTCTGTCAAGTGTAACACTTTACTTCAATGAATCTGATTTCATCAATGTGTACACTACCTCCAATGATTCACATTACAAAAGATCCATGTCTTCTCCTTATGTGGGACCTTTGCTCATTTTTTCCCCCAAGTCTTCCATAGCAGATTCATACAACATGCTAGGGACTTTTCCCTACATCTCTTGAGATTGCTTGAATATCACTGCAACACACACATCAGTTATCATTCACTCTTGTCACAAGAACAGCCTATCTTCCTTCCTAGGTTTACATTTCTCCAACATCCTTTTCATTACTTCTCATGAGTAATTCAGGGTTGGCAATATGTTGCAGAGGTGGTATGGTGGATTGAGTGCTATGCCTGGAGTCAGGAAGACTCATCTTCCTGAGTTTAAATCCAGCATCAGATACACAGTAGCTATGTGACCCTGGGCAAGTCACCGAATCCTATTTGCCTCAGTTTCTTCATCTGTAAAATGATCTGAAGAGGAAAATGGCAAAACCACTCCAATATCTTTGCCAAGAAAACCCAAAATGGGGTCACGAAGGGTCAGAGACAACTGAAATGACCAAACAATAAAAATATGTTCCAGCCTTCTCATGGTTGTCATGCTACCCGAAAGGAAATAGATAGTTGCTATGAGTTGTATTTTTGGCCCTCTTACCACTTTCTAGCTGAGAGTCAGGAGGACTTGAGTTCAAATCCATCCTCATAAACTTACTAGCTGTGTGACCTTGGGTTAAGTCACTGAACCTTGGTTGCTGCAGTTCCCTCAACTGTAAAATGGCAGTAATAACAGCACCTACTTCTCAGGAGTGTTGTGAGAATGAAAAGAGGTAATATTTTTAAAACTCCTTGGCACATAGTGGGCAGCATATGAATGTTAGCCATTATTATCGCTGTTGTTGTTGCTGTTGTCTTATAAACATGCACATTTCCCAGTCTCTCCGTGACTTGGTGTGAATGGAGTGGCTTTCCATCCACCCACCATCTTGAGGACCACCAGTACCTTGATGAATGAAGCTTTTAGTGACAAACGGGAAACACACAAGTATCATACCTCTATTTGTTTCTGGCAGAGCTCTTCCAAGCTAGTCACAGCATGTTGCTAGGCTTTCTTTAGTCAGTCTCTCAGCTAAGAGACACACTGTGTGTAGATCTCTACATCATCATCCTCTCAAAAAACAAATCAATAGGAAAGAGTAGCTTTCACCTGCGCTTCAGAAGGTATACAGTAAGCCCTGTGGCATCATTCCTGGTGACATACTCACACACTTGAAATGCCACACATTCACTCCACTGGTCCTTCTGCCCAGGCCTTAGGACTCCAACCATGTTCATCCATATGCAATTTAAAAGTTCATCCCATGTGTGTTCTTAAGAAGGCAAGGTAAAACCTAGACTCGATTTCTATCTGAACCAACATCTTCTTGAATAGTTTGCTCTCAAAGTCTATCCCTTGGTTAGAATGAATCCTTTCACAGAACCCACGCTCAGAGAAATAGTTCTCCCAGAATACTCTAGCCACTGTAGAAATACTCTAGTTCCTGATTGGATATTATCTGTGCTTCCTAGGTGAAAGAGTCAATTATCCTTAAGATATGTGTTATGTTTTTAATGTTGCCTTATAGGGGGAAAAATAAGTGTACACAAGGTCCAAATGCTTGCTGGTATTTATACTCTAAACATGCAGCATGAGGAGACAGCACTTTCCTTTGAACACATTAGATGCAAGCACAAACCTATTGACATTTGGGACTGTTGCAATCTAGTTTTTGCTGGCTCAGAGTGTAGCATAGTGGAAGGAGTTCTGAATTTAAATTCAGAGGAACTAGGTTCATATCTCAGCTTTATGACTTACTGTATAAATGTGTGATCTTTGGAAAATTACTCCGTCTCTCCTGGCCCCTGCTTTCTTATCTGTAAAGTGAAGAAGTTGAATGAGATGACCTTTGAGCTCCCATCCAGCCTCCAATCTATTATCCTATGATCTGATTTCTTTTGGCTCAAATGTTTTTGTGTCATTGTATAGCATTGTCATGGCAATAGAAGAAAATGCCTTGGGTAGTGCACCAAATATTTCTTGGTACCATGTGAAAGATCAATCATTCCATCACACAGTTCAAACCTTTGTCATTGTCTGGACAATAAGGTGATCTCAAGGTGATGAAGCTTGATTCCTCTGCTTCTTGGCTTGTGCTACTTCCCTCAGTCCTTCATTATCCATCGCCTCTCACTGTCATTGGTTGAAGGACAACTGAACTAAAGAGGACTCACTCATTGAAACCAAGTTTACAAATGCTAATAACACATTCTCCGACAAATTCCAAAATCTCAGCTTGACTGTAGCCCAGTTCCCTGGATCTCACAGATAGGTTATGTCTCTTCCAGGGGTATCTTTACAGCTTGATCACACAACATCTATGGAACAGAACATCTACATCGGTATAATTCTCTCCTGGCCAATAACATGTACTGAATCATACTTGACCAGTGCCACTACCTAGTTCTGGTGGCAGTTGAAATACGGGTTAGTGTGCAGAGCTTCATGGCACAGACCTGTAATCTCTGCTATTAGGGCAGTTGAAGCTGGTGGATCACTTAAGCACAGGAGTTCTAAGTGGCAATGAGCTAAGCTAATCAGGTATTCATACTAAGCTCAACACAAATTGGTGAGTCCCCAGGAGCGTTTGAGCCACCAAGTTGCCTCAGGTGTGAACTGGCCTGGGTCAGAAATGGAGCAGATCAAACGTCCTATTACTGAGTGGCCACTGTACTTCTAGATTAGAAGAGAAGAAGGAAGGGGGGGGGGGGGAGGAAGGAAAAGAAGGCAGAAAAGGAAGGAGAAATTAAAAAGAGAGAAAGGGAAAAGGGAAGGAAGGAAGGAAGGAAGGAAGGAAGGAAGGAAGGAAGGAAGGAAGGAGGGAAGGTAAGAGGTATGGAAGGAGGGAAGGAAGGAGGGAAGGAAGGAGGGAAGGAAGGAAGGAAGGAAAGGAAGGAAGGAAGGAAGGAAGGAAGGAAGGAAGGAAGGAAGGAATTGTTTTCTACCCATACTTGAATTTAAGTTACCTAAACATAGTCTTTGAACTTCTCAGTGACTACTTACTTCAAAATCAAAAACTCTGGCATGATATATACATCACGTCTATGGTATATCAAATGGCAAATTCAGTGGATTCTTGTGACCATCACTGTCTTGGAAAAGCGTTGTCATGAAACCTTCCAGTTAGCATTCAGGATAAAGACCTTTCTCAAGTGCATAGATCAACAATGACATGAACATCAGGCAGTTAACTAAGCCTCTAGCCCAAGGGTTCTTAACGTTTTCTGTGTCACAGACCCCTTGGGCAGTCTGGTAAAGGCTACAGCCTCCTTCTTAGAAAAATGTTTTGAAATGCATAAAATAAAATACATAGGATTACAAAGGAAACCAATTATATTGAAATAGTTATCAACATTTTTTTTAATGTTCGTAGACCCCCAGGTTAAGAACTTCTGCTCTAAAGGTTTGCTTACATTTCTCATTCCAACAGTCTCCAAATTGTTTCATAGGGTTCAGGCCAAAGTGACTTTTCCTGCCCTTGTTTGTGGTTCTTCTCAGTATTACCATAAGTGAGAACATTGCGCTATTTAGCAAGAGCAATAAAGTGCTCTAAAAACTGGTGATAATAGCTACCAAATCAAAAAAAAGCTTTGATTCTCTTTTTTTTCATTTCTCATTCTTTCGGAGGGGGTAAGGCAAGGCAATAGGGGTTAAGTGACTTTCCCAAGGTCACACAGCTAGTATGTCAAGTGTCTGAGGCTGGATTTGAACTCATGTCTTCCTGACTCCTGGGCAGGTGCTCTACTCACTGCACCACCTAGCAGCCCCAAAAAGCTTCCATTCCCAAAGGTTCTTTGTATATGGCCAGTTAAGGAATGTTTCTGTCTTCTCTGGGTTAGTGCTCACTCCTTGTGACCTACATACTTGACAGAGGCTCTGCAAAATTGGCATTTGTCAATTCCCAGCTTCAGGCCAGTTTCTTCTAGCTGATCTAACACTTCCATCAATCTTTCCTAATGTTCTTCCAACGTCTCTCTTTTTAAATCTTACGAGGCTAATGTCATGCTTTGCTTTATTTTAATTGATTTGATCAATATTGTCATTTTTCTAAGGATGTTAAGTATCTCCTCCCATCCCCCTCACCCCTTACAGTACAGGAATCTCCAGAGTTTTTGTTTCTCTTCAGCCCAAGATGTCAAAAGAAGTGGGAGAATGGGGGGGGGGGGGAGGGGATGACAGAAGAGAAGAGTCCTAAAGTAGCCTTGTGACTTCCTCTGTCTCTTAGCCCATCAATCTTCCCCTCCTTCCCAACTACAAGTCCAGGGTGCTCCAGAGCAGCTGATGCTGTTGGCATAAGCCCAATATCTTTGCCGAGACAATGGGATATATTGCCCAATTATAGGCTATTAAAACTGACAATCTAAATGAAATAGATGAATATTTACCAAGATAAATAAATAAATAAATGCTCAGATTAACTGAATAAGAAACAGAGAGCTTAACCAAATCTCAGGAAAAAAAAAGAAATTGAATGAGCCATAAATAAGCTTTCAAAGAAAAAAATCCTAGGACCAGATGGATTTACAAACGAATTCTATCAAACATTTAAAGAATAATTAATTCCAATTCTACAAAAGCTTTTTGGAAAAAATAGGGAAAGAAAGGGTCTTACTAAATTCTTTCTATGATACAAATATAGTCTTGAAACCTAAACCAGATAGAGTCTAAAGGGGGGGAATGGGGGAGAAAGAGGGGGAGGGGGAATACTGTAGACCAATACCTAATGAATATTGTTAAAAAATTTTTAAATAAAAAGCAAGCAAGGAGACTTCAGCCACACATCACAAAGATCATACACTCTTATCAGATTGGATTTATGGTAGGAAGGTGGGACTGGTTCAATATTAGAAAAATTAAAAACACAATTGACCATTCTAATAAAAAAAAATAAAAATGTCATATCAATAGATGCAAAATAAAAACTTTTGACAAGAACAATATCTATCTCTGCTTTATAAAAATGCCACTCAAAAGCATAGGAATAAATAAATTTTTTTCTTAATTTGATTAATAGCATCTACCTAAAACCAAGAATCAACATTATCTATCATGGGGATAAACTAAAGCTTTTCCAGTAATCTCAACGGTAAAACAAGGATGGCGATTATCATCATTATTATTTGATATAGTACTAGAAATGCTATCTATGGCAACGACACAAAAAAATAGTGTATAAGACTAGGCAAAGAAGAAATAAAAATTATTGCTTTTTGTAGGTGACATGGTGACTTACTTAGAGAGCCTTCGAGAGTCAGCTAAAAAAAGGTAGCCAAACAATTAGCAACTTCAACAATGTTGCAAGTTATAAAATACATCCACATAAATAATCAGCTTTTCTTTTTTTGGGGGGGGGGGGGGAGATGGCAACGTAACTGGAGATAAGTGCCTTGCCCAAGGCCACACAGCTGGTTAAGTGTCAAGTATCTGAGGCTAGATTTGAACTCAAGTCCTCCTGACTCCAAGACTGGTACTCAGCATTTCTGTTTATTATCAAAAATTCCAATAAGAAAAGATAGAGGGGAAATTCCATTTGAAATAGTTACAAAAGTATAAAATACTTGAAACATTGGCCAAGACCCACAAGAAACTATCTGAATACAACTACAAAATGCTCTTTACACAAATGAAGACAGATTTACATAAATGGAGAAATATTATTCGTGGGTAGACAGAGTCAATAAATGAAATGATAATGATACCTAAATTAATTTACTTATTCAGTGCTATACCATTCAAACTACCACATGATTACTTCTAGAGGTAGAAAAATAACAACAAAATTCATTTGGAGAAGCAAAAGATCAAGAATCTCAAAGAAAATGATCGAAAAAAAGAAATGAGAAGAAAAAAGGTCTCACAGGACCAGATCTCACTATATTACAAAGCAGTAATCATCAAAACAATTTGGTACTGGTAAAGAAACGAAGAGATAGATCAATGGAAAATATTAGGTTTACAATGTACAAAGCAAACAAGGACAGTAACCTGGCGTTTGATAAATCCAAAGCTCTAGCTACTGGGATAAAAACTCACTATTCAACAAAAACTGCTAGGGAAACAGAAAAGCATTCTAGCAGAAAGTAGGCATAGACCAACATCTTACACTATATAAAGATAAGCTCCAGATGGGCACATAACTTAAATATAAAGGAAGACATCATTAACAAATTAGAAGATAAAGGAAGAAATTACCTAACAAATCTATGGATAGTGGAAAAGTTCATGATCAAAAGAGAAATAGAAGATCACAGATGATGAAATGTATAACTTTGATTACATAAAATTAAAATTTTTGTTCAAACATAACCAATGTAGTTAACATTGGAAGAGAAATGAATAAATGGGGGGAGGGAGAAGGGGAATCCTTGCAGTAAGTTTCTCTGAAAATTGTCTCATTTCAAAGATATATGATGAACTGATTCAAATTTATATGAATAAGAGCCATTCCCCATTGAAAAAGTAAATGCCAAAGCATTTTTCAGAGAAAGAAATCCAAGTAATGAATAGTTGATATGAGGGTGGGGGGAGGAACGCTCCAAATTGTTAATGATTAGAGAAATTAAAATTAAAACTATTCTGCAGTTCCACCTCAAACCCATCAGATTGCCAAATTTGACACCACCACCACCACCACCCCAAAAAAAGAGAGAGAGAAATGGCAGATGTCTGAGGTACTGTGGGAAAACATTGCTAATGGAACTGTGAACTGGTCCAGTAATTCTAGAAAGAAATTTGTAACTATACCCCAGAACCTAATAAACTGCGAATACTTTTTGATACAACAATACCACTACTTGGTCTGTACCCCCAAAGACATCAAAGAAAGAGAAAAAGATGCCTATATGATATCCAGAATTATTTGTCACCACTTTTTATGGTGGCAAAGAATTGGAAAATGAGAAGAAGTCCATCAGTTAGGGAATGGATAAAATCATGGCATACAAATGTGATAGAGTACTACTATGCTATGAGAAATTATGAAGGAGATGGTTTCAGAGAAACCTGGGAATCATGAAGTCTGGGAGGCTTTTGTCTGTAACCTCAGTTTGTAAAAATCATATTTTTGTGTTTGGGTTTCTCTGTAACATCAGTTTATAATAAGCCTGTGTAATTAAATTGTAAAAGTCACACTTTCCCCCAGCCATAAAAGCATTAACTCTGCCTCTCCCCTACCCCCCCACCTAAAAGTCTTTTCCCTGAGCCAGTAGTCTGCCTAGCGACAGTTCATTAATTGTTTAGCCATACCTATAAATACATCACCCAAATATTCAAAACTCTGAGTTTAGAGAAATGTATACCTCCTTTGTTCTAAGTGGCCAGTTGCACCCAAAAACCTTGAACAACATTATCAGAAGAGATAACTCCCTCCCAATTTGGTACCTCCTGAATCCCTAATCAGTCTAGCTTCCAAACTTGGACAATCAAACCTATTCTGCCAATAGCCATATTGTCAAATATGAGTAACAGACTCATGGACATATGGACATATCTCATTCAGCCTTGACCAAAAGTAACCTAGTGATGACATATCTCGTTCAGCCTTGACCAAAAGTAACGTAGTGATGTCACATGGCAAAAAACACACCTCTTCACTCTCCCCCTGAGGGGAATGTCCCAGTGAATTATGGGCAATACACCTATGCAGTTGATATAAAATATGCCTAAACTCCTCCCAAACTCCTCCCTAACTCCACCCTTGCCCACCTAGTTAGCATAATTAACCTTCGATTGATAGCTTTATGGCTTTATAATGAATGCCTTAGACTCCTGTAAGCTCGAAGGCTATCCTTAACCTTCTCCTGCCGGCTGCAAAGTCAGCGTAACAATAAACTTTTACAAACCTGCCAAGATTGCTTGTGCCTAGTAATTCTTTCATTCTCAAAAGAACTCTCAAAGGATTTCCTAGAAATCCATCTCCCTCTCACCCTCTTCAAGAAGATTTATATGAACTGGGGCAGAGTGAAGTGAGTAGAACCAGGAGAAATTTATACAATAGCAAAAATAGTGTAAAAATAAACAACTTTGGAAGAGTTAAGAACTCCAGTTAACATAACAACTAATCAGAGTACTCATGACAAAACATGCTACTCACCTCCTGAGGGAGAGGTGGCAGACTCGGAGTGCAGACTGAGACTTTTATTTTGGAACATGATTGATATAGAAGCCTGTTTTGCTGGACTATGTGTGTTTATAAAAGGAGTTTTGTTTTTCTTCCAGGGTGGGTGAAGATAGTGAGGAAAGGAGAATTTTTGTTGACTGATAAAAATTTTAATTTAAAGAAGGAAAATTACTTGGATCAGAGAGATTTTTCAAAAGCTGGAGGGAGCTCTGTATCTTTGAATTTCTCTCTCTAAGCAGAAAGTCTTCTAATTTAGTTAAATAATCTTATTGCTGACAGACATGTGTTAAGAATGAGGTCATCCAGATGCACTGACATTTCCACGTAGTTTGTATCTGCAAACCACATTCTCCATGATCCTTTTTTTTTAAATGGCAGGTACCTCTGAGATACCACGGACTTTATGTTCAAACTGGTAGAATCCAGCTGGGCAGATAGAAGTAATCTTCTCCTTATCTTCTTCTACAATAGGAATCTGATGGTAATTTGATTCATAAATACAAAACTGAAAATCATTGGCCACCAAAGGTATCTTGAAATAATGTCTTGTCATGAAATAATGACTGCCTCTCATTCGCTAATTAAAAACTCAATAACCTATAAACATTGCATTTTCCCATTCTTCTCTACTATCAAAATGGATAATTCATGGAGACTAATGATTCAGTGATAATATTACTTACCAATAATTCCTCTTTTCAGATGATTTGTGATGTCTTCAATCATAGAATAATCCTGTGAATTTGCTCTAGAGAAATGCGAGGGTCATTGAGGTGGATTTGTGAGTTGCTTCCTTGTCATATCCCACAAAGGCAATGAGTCTATTTGCTGAGTCTTTCCTCAATGAATCTTTCCATTCTTCAGGAAGGGGAGAGTCAACAAAGTCAGGCTTCACTGTATTCACTCCTCCACTGGAATAATCAATGCTCTTGTGATGTTTTCTGCCACCACTTGTGTCTGCCTTCTTGTGAGCTGCACAAGTACATGGAAGGTCAAGAAGTTCTGGTTGCATGTCCCTGCTTCCAGTATCATGCTACCATTTTGAACAGGCTACAGTTGGTCCCATTCAACATTCATATTCCAGAGAAATTTGCTTCATCTATACAAGCAAAAGCCAAAGTGTCTAACTTCCTGTTGATACCAATAACTTCCATAGCAAACTTTAGAAATCACTCTGATCTCACTCATGTATATCCTTGTCTATCCACAGCGGTCTAACCCTTTCATAGACTATAAAGACATGCTTCTCTTGTAACTCTAATAAGATGACTTGAACACAATCACCCAGGATCCACTGCCCAGAACAACAGGGACACACCCCATTTTCAATCTTAACAATCGGCAGCCTTGAAATTCTTCACAAACGTAAAAACTGGCCCTTTAATGCAGTAGCTTATTCCTTTTTTCTATATAGTTTATTTCCAGTACTACATTGTTTTGGGTGATAAACAAACCAAACTTTTAATGATTCTTTGCCAGGGGAACACAGGTCCTTTCCTGAGAAGGTTCTTGACTTGGAAACTTGTAATGAAGAAGATACAGACTCCTCACCATCTGTCTCCTCATACAGATTAATAATCACTTCCCATTTCCCCAAAATTTTTACATTACCCTTCAATACATATACAATATCCTTATTTTTACTCATAAGGAATAGTCCTAGAATTTAAAGTCCTCTCTGTGTTTCTATGTCCACTACTTCACATCACATTTATAAAACTCTGATCTCCATTTTGTTTATATTCTAGTTTAAATTGTATTCAATAGAGCAATAATGAAGCTCACATCCAAAAACAACGTGCAATATCATGGAGTAATGATGAGCTGTAAAGCACTCAAGAAATTGCTCATAAGTAATAACATATGATGAGGCATGCAATGGCAGTGCCAAATGCAATTAAGCAGCATCATTGACATCCAGCTTCAAGCAGTGAAGATTAACAGCCGTCAATACCACTGTGGCAACAACACATTGATAGTCACAATGTATCATGTGTGATGGATCTGGGTTCTTTTTGGGTCATTCTGGATCAGTCAGAGGAGGGAATTTCAGTAGGGGAAAATATCAAATCCTAGACTCTAAAGTGCTTCTAGTGGTGAAAGATGTTTAAAAGATTCAAAAATCAAAATTAAAAACTATTTTAGTAAAATGAAAAAAAAAACTTCTAGCTGAAAGAAAATAGCCTTAAGCTCTAAACTTTCAGAATTCCAAAAATTTACATTCTAGTGGGTGAGCTTCCATAAGTAAATGGAGGTATTATTCCTATCTACTGGTGTGTTTGCTTTACATTGGCAACAAAGAGGCTGAAGCTTGACTGAAATAGCTACTCTGATGGTGTTCTGAGAAGGTAGCTTCTTCAACTACTTTCCTTTGTACATGCGAGAGTAAGACCCAGACTCTCCAGGTCTAGAGTCCCCTGCTGGTCCCCTCCTCACATACAGAGACGAGACTTGGAGGGGTCACATGACTCCCAGCCTTCGTGTTAGTGTTCCAGCCTGGATTCAATCTATTCTAAGAGTATGAGTACATACCAAATAATCCTTCATAACCTATTTAGGTCATGTCCATTCCCATCTCATTGAGCTTGTAATCTTCTTGCCAATGTCATGGGACCTGAAGGATTACTCACTCAGATATTTACTGAGCAAAGTAGAAAGTGCAAGATACAACATTAAAAGTGTAGAGCTGAGCTCAGCCACTCTTAGTAGGGTCTGTATTTTTGCTTCTCCCCTCCCCCATCACCCTGAATTTTGCATCTGGTTCTCACGTAGACACCTGAGTAACTCTTAAGGGAAGCACTCTTCAGTGTCCTACTTTCAAAGTGCCATGGGGAAAGAAGAAAATTATTTCCCTGTCATCCTGCTCTTTACCTTGAGCTGGGGGAAAGCTCTGCTTCTGGACTCTGTAATAACTGCTCTAAAATCCTATCTGACAGCTAAACAAGGCTGCCACCAGATAGCTCAGCCAGCTGCCCCAAGAAATATGGTCTTTGAGTGTTATCTCACATCTCTTCCTACATGTCTATGGCATATTTCTTTAGAATTTCCGCCAGCCGGATTGCCAGAGCTACTGGGGCAACTTATATGCTGTCAATTCTTACCCACAGATGCCCAGTCATCAGATAGTCCCCAAAGGTTGGTGGTTGTTGACCTTCATACTCCAAGAGGACCAAAAGGAGTCAAATTACAATGTATCTGACTGTGGCTAATCAGACCAATATGAGCTTGGAAGGCTCTACAACAGGTCAGGCACAAATAGTTCATATGAACATTTGAAATGGAGATGTCTCCAAATTTGCACATGTCTCTAAATTTACCCCACAGGTAGACTGCCATAGGGAGAGAACTACAAAACTATTTTCCTTTTTATGAACCCATCTGGGGCTCAAAGTTTGTCACGATCTTGACAGTTACCCTTTACGATATCCCAATATTTCTATGAACCGCCACTCCCTTGTTTTCCATGCCTATAGGAACATATCCGACACCTGTAGCTTCAGAAGAGGTACCACTACCAATTGTTTCATTTGCATTATCTTCTTTGATTCCCATAATAATCCTATGACATGATACTAGGATCATTCTCTTTCTATAGGTGAACACATGACTTGCCCAGTGTAATATAGCTAGTTACTAGCAGAGATGGGATTTGAACTCATATCTATCTGATACCAAATTGAACCCTCTTTCCTTGATGCTGTGCTTCCTTTGATCCTCCTAGCCACAGGTGTTGATAATTTTGTGGTCATTTTTGTCCCTTGCCACTTCTTTCACTTACCATATCCATTTAGTTGCCAAGTTCTGTTCATTCTCTTTCCACAGTTTTTCTCCCAACTATTCATTTACTCCCCCCACTCCACCTGTCTATTACCCTAACTTAGGCTGCTACCATCTCTATTTTATATTATTAAATATAATAATATAATATAATAGTTAATATTAAAATATTAACTATTTTAATAACCTATTTTAATCCGCCTTCCTCATAAAACCCATTCTCCACACAGCCTCAGAAATATTCTTCATATTCTTCAGCCCGACGAGGCTGACCAAGCCACTGCATTGAACAAAAATGCTCAATGGATCCCTATTGTTCCTAGAAAAAAATTCACACTCCTCTGTGTGGTATTTAAGGACCTCTACATTCTGGTCCCCAACCTACTCTGGGGTTTTATTTGTCTCCTTTTCATGCACTGTACATTTCAACCCACTATACCACCAGCTATTTTCATGCCTTAATATTCCATCTTCCACTCTTATGGATGTTTTCAAGCCATCCTCCCCTTCCCCTATACCTGGATTATAATACCTTTTCAGACACAGCAGCTGTATGTGACAGCACATACCACACCCCTTACTCACAGCGCCCTACCTCTCAACTGAGAAAAGGTAGGTATATTTCATCATCAATCTGTTTGAGGCTGAAATTGGCCATTAAAATCCATTAAAACTTGACTGACTTTTAGCATTGTTTTCGTTTACATTATTATAGTTATTATGTATGTTGCTCACCTGATTTTGTCCACTTCCCTGTACATCAGTTCATATAAGTCTTCCTGTGTCTTCTGCATTCTTCTTCATCACTTCTTGCAGTACTATAATAGTCCATTACTGTTATGTACCACACTTTGTTTAGCCTTTGCCCCAGATGATGGGAACTCACTTTGTTTTCAGCTTATTTGCCACCACAAAAGTGGGGCTATTAATATTTTAGTATTTCTAGGGCTTTTCTTTCCATCTTTGACCTCCTTTGGGTATATGCCCAGTAATGGGTTGGATAATATGAACAGGTTAGTGATCTTTATCACATAATTTCAAATTGTTTTCCAAATCAGTTGGACCCATTCACAGTTCAACATTTCTTTAGTATCTCCAGCTTCTTACAGCCCTGCAAACATGGACTGTTTGTATCTTTTATCACCTTTTTTTACTTTAAGATAAATAATGTAAAGCATTGGAGTTGCTTCAAATTGCATTTCTCTTATTATTAGTGATTTAGAGAGATTTTAATAACAATTTCACCCTTCAAAAAGTAAAAGAAGTAGGGAAGGGGAACTGCTATCCTGGACCTGATTTTGACTAACTGAATTTCTCATATGAGCATTGGTTAAAAGGGACTGGAGACATCCAGCCTGGCAAAAAGAAGCCTGGGAGGGAACACGAGAGCTGCCTTCAAGTATTTGAAGAACTGTTGTGTGAAAAGTGGATTAGACTTGTTCTATTTGGCATTAAAGGGCAGAACTGTAACCAAAGAGTACAAGTTCTAAGGAGACAGATGTCAGTTCACCATAAGGGAAAATTCCTTTCAAATATTTTGGTTTGGTTTTTTTTTTACATTTCAATCTAAACAGTTTCAGAACTAGAGATTGGATCCTGCCTATTCTAGAACACTTAAGGGATACCTCACAGTATTGCTGTGGAGATCAAATGAGATAACATACATAAAATGCTTTGTAAACCTTAAAGTCTATTTTGTTACTAGTTATTATTTTTTTTTTTTTTTGCTTTTTTGGGGGGAGGGCAATTGGGATTAAGTGACTTGCCCAAGGTCACACAGCTAGTAAGTGTGTCAAGTGTGTGAGGTCACATTTGAACTCAGGTCCTCCTGACTCCGGGACAGGTGCTCTAATCACTGTGCCACCTAGCTGCCCTACTAGCTATTATTATTAAAGCACTTAGGTGGTACGGTGGCTAGAGTGAAAGACTAGGAGTCAGGAAGACCTGAGTTCAAATCCTGCCTTACTTACTAGTTATATGACATTGGGCAAACCATTTAACCTTGCTCAGCCTCAGTTTCTTCATATGTAAAATGTGGGTAATAGCCCTGCTATGAGAATCAAATGAGAAAAAAATGTAAAGTATTTCACAAATCTTAAAGCAGCACTATGTGCATGCAAACTGTTGTTATCATCATTGTTACCATAGCTAGCAATAGGTAAGGAATGGGAACTTGCTCTAAAGAGATTTAAGTCAGAAAAGCACAAGAGAGAGGTCGTACCACACACTAGAATCATCTCCCCATGCCCACTGGTGTACATGTTCATTAGTTTCTCTTGGCCAAAGGAGCAGGGGTGGGGGACACATCTTACTAAAATATTGAACTTGGAAGATCAGACAACTGAGTCATTCTGAGCAAGACCCTGCTAATTACCAGGCCCTCCTGTTGATCCCTCTCCACAATTTCATCTCTGTTTTAGTGATAGTCCTGAATAAAAAGACTTCTCAAAGGGAGAAAAATGTCCAGAAATGGAATGGGCTGCTTTTAGTTAGGTAGTTAGTTCAGGAGGTAGTTAGTTCAATTCCACTAGAGGTTCTTCAAGGAGAAATTTGATAACCACCATTGAAGATACTGTAGATGGAGTTCATAATTTGAGTTGTTTATAGACATAAGTGTTTTCCAATGGCTTCATATGAAGGCTAAGATTCAAGAACTGTCTAAGCAGATTTAGAAGAGGGGTGTAAATGAGTGCAGTGAATGAGGTCCATGCTTAATTAATCTCTTAACAAGTGTTTCTTAAGTACTTACTATATATTTCAGACATACACAAATACACACACACATACACATATACACACATATACATACACATAAATACACACACACGCACACACACACAAATTTAGTCACTCTCGTCACTAGTAATTTCATCCATAGAAGGAATACACAGTTCTACAAGATGGTTAAACACATGTAGACAGTAAAAGTCCTAATAAGTAGACATGGAACAGAATTGATTTCACCCTCACCTTTTACAGATAGATACGGTGAAGCAGGTGTTCTCATTGCCATCTCACTGTGAGTATAATTGGGTATCCTGGCAAGATCTGGGGCATTTTCTGAGATGCTTGCTATTATAGGTGATGTCATAAATCCTGGACATCTCCTGACTCAACTTCCCCTATATACCTCCCGGAGATAGATAAATACTGGTACAATTGAGTTGGATTGAGAGTTAATTCTTTCTTGTTGTATCCATCTGCTAAACTGTAATATAAGTTCTTTCCAAATGTATGCGTCAGCCATGATTTTTGTTGTGGAAGTTGTTTTTTTAATGGGTTCTCCTTCCTCCCTCGTTTTCCTTTCAAATCTCTGAACACTGTTCAATAGTTGTTTTTTTTAACATAGTCTAGTAGGTGCATTGCCTTAATGCACAGTGAAAAGTAAATTATAATAGAAAATGGAATATCAAAATTTTGAAATTCTTTTAAAAAACAATTGGATTTGGGTTCTCTTGGTCCTTAAAGACACTGAGATGATTTTTTGAAAGTGGTTATCCTCTGACACAGCTGTCATCAGAGAAAGGAACATTTGCTAAGGATCAAATTATTGACTTCTCAGCAGGATACTAGTCCCAGAGATTGTCAAAGAAGGAAATAGAAGAAAAGAACGCAGTCAGAAAGACTGTTGAATGCTGAGGCACTGGTCGGCACATTGGAGTGAGAAGATCCTCAGTTCAAAGATAAGAAAGAAGAGCATCAAAAAACTAATGAGCTATAAAAAATATGAGTGAAATAATTCTGCCAATTTGGGTTAGGATTAATGAGGCTATAAAACAGAAGATGGAACAAAGACTGTGGGTGGAAGTTAAAGGAAACTGGCCTGGCAGCTGTTTCCCATAAAAGACAATACATCTACTTTTGTACCTTTGCACAAATGGTGCCCCATGTCTCAAAAATGTCATCCTCACTATAACTTCATAGCATCCCTCCTTCCTTCAAGGCACAGTTCAGATGCCCGCTCTTACAGAAAGCCTTTCCTGCAATCCCTCTCCTTTCTCCTGCCCCTAGTTCTTACCAGTTTGTGTCTCTGTCTCTGTCTTTCTATGTCTCTCTGTCTTTCTGTTTCTGTGTCTCAAAATTTATTACTTCGTCTCTACTGACTTCATTATATGGCATTTCCTAGTAGAATCAATCAATCAATAAATAAATATTTATTAAGCATCTCCTGTGTCCTAGGCACTGCACTAAGACTTGTGGATACAGAAAGAGGTGAAAGACAGTCCCTGCCCTCAAGAAGTTTACAGTCGAATGGGAGAGACAGCATGCAAACAACTACAAACAAAGCAGGTTATAGACAGGATAACTAACTAGAAAGAAATAACTAACCGTGGGGAGGCACTGGAATTAAGAAGGGGTGGGAACTCCGTGAAGCCAGAGACTGTTTTGTTTTTGTCTTTGTACCCCTGATGCTTTTTACACTCCCTTAACATCGTGTTTAATAATTGTCTATTGAATTAAATTAAATGAAGACTGCAAAAGGAAATTCAAGGAAATCAGGACAGGCCAGAGTAAGGACTGTCATCCCAGGATCAAACACAAATGCCTCCATTTGTCCCTTGAAGCACTTTACGACCCGACTATAATTTCCCTTTTCAAGTGTGCTCTATACGACTCCTTTTCACAATCTCCGTGGTCCTGCCAGATTGTGCACCTGGCTGTTGTTCATGCATGAGATTTCGTCTCTTTGCCTCTGCACAGGCTGCCCCCATACCTCAGGGATACTCCTTCCTCAGCTCTAGCTCTCAGGATCTCTATTATCCTTCAGGCATCAGTCCAGATACCAATGACGTCTTTCCTGATCTCCTCATAGCTGCTAGCGTGCCCCGCACTCAGAAATGACCTCACATTTATTTTGTATTTATACCTCTTCATTTATGTACATTGTCTCCCTCAATAGGATGTGAACTACTTGAGGGCAAGACTTTTATTTTTGTCTCTACGTCACCAACGCCTGATGTATAGTGGTTAATTGACTAAATATTTTCAGAAGCAACTTGGTGGCAGAGTAGATAGGAGGCCAACACTGGAGTAAGGAATTCCTGAGTTCAAATTCATCCTCAGCCACTTACTGTTGAGCCACTTTTTAAAAAAATCTCTATTTGCCTCCATTTCCTCAACTGTGAAATAGGGATAATATTAACACCTGCCACCCAATGATAATAACACCTAACTATCCCAGGTTGCTGTGAGGACCAAATGAAATGAAATCTTAGTGTTTAGCAAATGCCTGACACATGGTAAGCACTTAATAAATGCTTATTCCTTTCCTTTCCCCACTGACTGATTGATAAAGAATTCAGAAAACTGGGGAAGCTAAAAATAATAAGCCTTTTACAGGGAGGCTTTCCCAATCTCTCTTAGTTCTCATGTCTTCTCTCTATTATTTCCTATTTGTCCTGTGTATAGCTTGTTTTGTATATGTTTGTTTGCATTTTCTCTCTCCCTAGATTGCAAGCTCCTTGAGGGCAGGGGCTGTCTTTTGCCTCTTTTTGTATCCCTGACACTTAGCATGGTGCCTGGCATCTAAGTGTTTAATAAATGCTTCTTGATCTATTATTGATTGAAGCCTAGCCTTGAAATGGCAGAAATGGAAGATACTAGCTGATTTCAAAGGAAAAATAGCCATAGCACAGAGTGCTAGTGGATGAAAGTCATGACAAATAAGTTTGTATCAGTTTCTGCCTCTTTCATCTGTATAAGATGCTAAGTTTCTCAGGGCAACCATGAAGATGTCCCTTACTTCATGTGACATGATGTGGTGACAGCAGTAAATGCATGCCTAGTAGCAAGTGCCCGGGAAATGATAGAATCTGTCCTGAGTGGCTTAAGGTGGGTGGAGACATGGCATGAGGAACTCACAGAAAAGTTCATATGCTACTCTCTTAACAGCAAGATCCCCCAGGAACAGAGTGTTTCAGAAATAAGGTGATCCAGAAAATCTCAATAATTATCACCCTATCAGCCATCAGCCTCCTTTCATAAAGCTACCAGCTCTGTCACATTGAGACAGACTTTAGGACCTCCACTAGTCATGAGCAAACAGGTTTGCTCCCAACTTTTCAACAACTGGTCACACATAATGCAGTCCTAAAGCCTCTATAAATGCAGATAATGTCAAGTCCCCATATGTGGTGGGTTTATGGATTATAGAAAAGCATTCTACTCACTGCAAACCAGAGCATTGATGATCCCATGGTGTGAGGATGGAATAAACTTGTCATACATCAACATCCTTAAAGAGATTAACATTGCATGGAGAGAAGGAATCAAAGCCAGGTCAACGTTTACAAAGAGGGAAGCAATCTCCCCAAAAGTGTTGGCAGTTACCTTGAAGATATTGTTCCAGTACTTGATTGAAAAAAATAGAATTCAGATTGATGTCAACTGGCTAATCATACAGTTGATTTTTGTAAGAATAATAGTGTTTATATAGTACTTTAAGATTTAAGTTTATAAATGTTATCTTATCGCATTACAACTATTATAAATGTTATCAAATTAGAAATACTATCAATATTATAATTCTCACTACAAATATTGTCTCAAATATCATTTCTTCTCATAAAAACCCTAGAAGTTAGATGCTATTGTTTTTTTGGGGTTTTTTTGCTTTTTGGAGGGCAATTGGGGTTAAGTGACTTGCCCAACGTCACATGGCTAGCAAGTGTTAAGTGTCTGAGGCCAGATTTGAACTCAGGTCCTCCTGACTCCAGGGCCAGTGCTCTCTTCACTGTACCACCTAGCCACCCCCATTACATGCTATTAATATCCATTTTACAGAAGAAGAAACTGAGGGAAATGGAAGCTAAGTGACTTGTCCAGGGTCACATAGCCATTAAGTTTCTAAGCCTGGATTTAAAACCTGGTCATCTTGTATATTTTGTTTGCAGATGCTGTTCTAGAGCTCTAATGAAAATCACAGCAGTGAAAGAAGGCATGCAAGCCTTGGCATAGGAGTAAGCATTGATAAAACAAAATGGATCTGCTAAGAGCACTACTTCCATGATGCCATGCATGGAAGTCACCTAGAACTAAGTTTCTCTCAATCTTTGATAGGACAACACAGATAGAGAATGATTATAGAATACACAAAGTATCATGAATCACTTACACAGAGCAGTCTGAATTATTTTTACCCAATGGCCATTGATGAGGCCCTCTGAATGGGAAAGAGCAGAAATGTTTAAAACCTCCATGCTGCCTAGGCTGATGTGTGTGTATTGCAGTGCTGGTCCTCAGTGGAAAGTGAAGGGCAAAAGCTTACAGTTGTCCAGGGGAAATGGGAAAGGCAATGTGCATGATCTCCTTGACCGATCATCTAACAAATGAAGGGTTCTATAATAGATCAAAAGTAGCAGGATATACTGGAGGTAGTTCCAATAGATCCTGGGCAAGTCATCTATCAAAACAATGAACAACATGAAGACTACGGTAGAAAGAACACTGGATTTGGAGTCAGAAGGCCTGGGTCCAAATACCGTCTTTGTGTCTTACTGTGTTACTGAACTTGGCAAGTCACATTAACTACCTGTGATCCACTTTCCAAGGGCAGCTAGGTGACACAATGGATAGCGTGCTGGGACTGGAGTCAGGAAGACTCATCTTTCTGAGTTCGAATCCAGTCTCAGATGCTTACTAGTGTGTGACTCCGGACAAATCACTTAACCATGTTTGCCTCAGTTTCCTACAGGAGGAAATGGCAAACCACTCCAATATCTTTGCCAAGAAAACCCCAAATGGGGTCACAAAGAGTCAGACATGACTGAAATGACTCAACAACCACAAGATGTACTTCCCATATCTATAAAATCCTGATAGTGGGAAGAGGTGGACTTGAGAACCTCTAAAGTCCCTTCCAGCTCTACATCTATAATCCCATGTAGAATGGACTTCATAGGACCATAAATAATCCACTAATATGTCAAAAACTCATGAGATGAACCAGTGATGTGATTTGTTCAGCTAGAGGTTAAAACAGCAAAGAGGGACCATACATGAATCTCTCTTACTCTTATTGGGTTGATTGAAAATAGATATAAATAAATGAATGAACAAATGGGTGGATGATGATGATGAGATGTCAATAATAGCAAGCATTTATAAAATACTTCAAGGTTTGGAAAATGCTTTAATTTGTTATCTTTTGTGATCCTCACAACTATGGGAAGTAAATGGTATGATTTTCCTCAATTCACAGATAACGGAACTAAGGCAAACAGAGGTTAAGAGACTTTCCAAGGCTTACACAACTAGGAAGTGACTGAAGCAGGTTTCAGACTTAGGGCTAAGTACTCTTCCACCTAGATTCTGGATAATGAACAAAAGAAAGAGATAACAAAGACCTGGTGGTGACCATTTCAAGGAGGAGACAGATGTGAAAGGCATTGAAAGCACAGAATTGACAAGATTGAAGTTACTGGTGACATGGGAAATGAGGGAAAGTCAAGAGTCAAAGATGACTTCAGTTATTGAGCCTAGGGAAACGACTGTGTCATTAGCAGAAACAGGCAAGTCAGTAAAAGCTGACTTGAGGTTTTGAGAGAAGGGGAAGAGTTCAGTTTCGGACATATTGAATTTAAGGTGCTTGTGAGACCTTGGAGTGGAGGTATCTTCAGAATTATCAGTCAAGTTCTGAAGAAGAAGTGTGAATTTGGTCATTGCCAGCATAAAGGTAATATTTAAAGCCATGAGATTGAATAAAGATGACAGTAGAGTATCAAGGATAAAACTATGAAGAACATCCATTATTAGCAGGAAGGGTGTGGGGGAGGCGCTGTGGACCTGACAAAGGAAATAATGAAAAATAGTGATGAGATACACAAAAGTAAAACCAGGCAAATAAATTTCTCAAGGAACAGAGAGCAGGAAAGTTGAAGAAAGAGGAAGGTAGTCGACAGTATCAGATGCTGCAGAGAACACAAGAAGGATAAGAACTGAGAAAATGTCATTGAATTTTGTGATAAGTATAACCTTGGTGAGCTTGGAGGAAACAGTTTCAATAGAATCATGGGGATGGGAGCCAAACTTCAAAGGATTAAAGTATAAGAAGAGGGAAAAGGGAAAGCCATAACTAAATTTGTCTTCCTTGAAGTTTGGCATTGAACTGTATAGTGAGAAGTAAGATTCTAGCTTGAAGAGGTAGCATGGTTGAGGGTAGGGTTGTTTGTTTTTAGAAAGAGCTAGACCTGAACATGTTTATAGACAGGAAAAAGAACTGAGGGAAAGGTAGAGATTGAAGATGCAAGAAAAAGAGTGAATGACTATGGAAAAGGGTTCAGAAGAGGCCTGCCTGAAAGAGTTGATATTACAAAGAATGATGGATACTTTTGCAGTAAGAGGGATTCCAGAAGAGTTGGAAAAGACCTTGGCAATAGAATAACAAATCAACGAGTATTTTTTAATATCTACCAGACACTGTATTAACTAAGCACAGAGGATACAAAGACAGAAATGAAATAATTCCTGCCTCAGGGAACTTACATTCTATTACCTAGTCCAACCTCCTCATTTTTTGCAGATGAGGAAACTGGACCAGAATGGGGAGAAATAATTTGTCTATGGTCAGACAGGCAGTAAACAGCAGAACTAAGATTCGTCTCAGGTTCTCCAACTCCTAGTCAAGCACTCTTTCTGCCACACGGAGGGAAAGACAAGTTGCAGTTGAATTTTGAAGTGTAGAAGAGGGGATTTCAGGGAGTTCATCAAATGGATCCAGTCTTCTTAGCAAGCTAGGAAGCAAGATTATCCCTTGAAAATCATCCAACATTTGGAGGTGCGGGGAAAGTAGAAAACATTTGATACAGTCACTGTGGGGAATGAGATAAGAAGTCACCTGGAGAGGAATAAAAGGATTGCTGAAGTAGTGAAGGTCATGCTGAGTTTCGATCTTGTAGCAGAATTTGAAGCAGCTCCAACCAGCACAGTTTTGTGACTTTGTCCAAAAGCTCTCAATAGACTGGAAAGAGGAAGAGAGAAATGAAAGAGTTGAATTGGCCTAAGAATGGAAATTAGCCAGGAGATGATGAGCTTTGTCAAGTTAAGAACAACTCTCTGAAGGTTTTTCCTTCTTTGTGTCTGATTAAAGTCCTCATATGCCTTTTGTCCTCAAGGACCCAAGGCCCTTAGTCTACTGTGTCATGGGATTAGGCTAAATAGAATTACACTTGGAGTGGAAAAAGGATGGGTCTTAAAGGCAGAACATCTGGTCCAGCACCTCCTCCTGATTTTTAGTAGCTGAGTGACTGTCTCCAAAGTCACTTCTCTGAGCCCTAGTTACCTCATCTGCAAAACAGGGATAAAAATACTAGCTCTGCCTACCTCATTAAACTATTGTGAGGGAAAGAGTCAAAATCTTACAATGCAAAAGAATAATATTAATGCTATCCTAGTGCTTAAGCTGAATATAGCTACTTTGAGCTCATCCTAAGAGAAATGTTTTCTGATTCCTTTTTTTTCCAGCTTTCATTCGCAGCCACCACCCCAGTCCTAGCTGATAAGAAAAAATATCCTTATTTCTTCCGAACTGTACCATCAGATAATGCTGTCAATCCTGCAATTTTGAAGTTGCTAAAATATTACCAGTGGAAACGGGTGGGAACCCTAACCCAGGACATCCAAAGATTTTCTGAGGTAAGATCCTTTTAGTGGGGCATATGGATTCTCGTCTCAAAAAATTTTTTTCTCAATTTTATACCCTATTGGATTGCTTAAAGGCCAATAGCATGGCCCAATTTATGTGATCTTCTAATATAAGGTGTGTGTGTGTGTGTGTGTGTTCTCTTAGAATATTTTCTAGATTCAGTTAAACTGCTGGATTATTTTTTCTACGAAAAGAAGAGTTGAGGAATGAACTGGCAAATGTTACCAGTGAAAGCAGTACAATGAAGATAATTCAAGATGAAAAAAAAATCTAGTCCTCAATTGCACTTTTTGCAACTCTAAATTATCCAGATAATTACCATAACACTCCTATTCACTTTATCTTTGCTACCCACACCATTGTAATTGCTTAGAATCACTTGCTTCCTCCTTGTAGAAGTAGGGGACCATGGTAATGGAACACTGTGTGTAATGTCAATTTTTTTTTTTCAATATGCTGGTTCATTTTGATGAATTTTTTTCTTTCTCTTTGTTATTCTTTATCATAAAGGATGATTCTCTGGGAGGGGTTGGGGTTATAATACAGTGGGAAATAAGGTGATGTAAAAGAAATCAACAAAAATTCATATAAAAAACAAAAACATCTCTAGCTTTCACTAGATGCTTCCTGTAATGAGAAAAGATCAAGAAGACTTGGAATTGGAAGGTCACCATGTGTTTCTATTTCTAGTAACTCATAAAGCATAAATCTCCCCTTCTCATTGTTTTCCCACATGTGATAATGGCACTTCAAGGAGCTAAGGAAAGACTGTTCTATGTGCCTAAGAGAAGACTAAAAACTCAAGTTGAGAAAAATTTAAGAATGGCTGTCATGATTTTTTTTTAAATAAAGTGGAAGAAAAAGCAAAGAAACGTTCGTACTTCTATCTGAAAAGAGAATAGATTTTTTTTTTTAACTGAGATATGTGTTTCACACAATACGGGGAACTCTCAGTGTGGAAATTCTCTTACCCATGTAGAAGGGAAGCTCATCAACAGCTTTATAGTCTTAGAAAATCATTTGACTGTTCCACAGCCAAAGGGTTAATATGTGTAAAAGGTAGGACTTGAACCCAGATCTTCAAGATTTCAAGGCCAACTCTCTACCCATTATGTCTCACATTGTCTCTAAGAATAGACTAATAGACCATTTTATTTTTAATACACATGGAAGGGAAGTTATAGTAAGATGGGAAAAGTACTGAATGGGTAGATAAGCGATCTAAAATCTAAAGTCCCAATTTTTCTACTAATTAGTTTTCTGACCATGGGGCAAGTGAGTTGCCATATACAATTTTTTGATCATATATTTAGAGCTTCAAAAGACCTTAGGGGGCAGCTAGGTGGCAAAATCAATAGAGCACCAGCTCTGAAGTCAGGAGGACCCGAGTTCAAATCCGGCCTCAGATACATAACACAAAACTAGCTGTGTGACCTTGAGCAAGTCACAATCCCAATTGCCCTACCTCCCCCACCCTCCAAAAAAAAGGGGAAAAAAAGGCCTTAGAAGACAAGTAGACGGCACAGTGAGTAGAGCACTGGACTTGGAATCAGGGAGATTTAAATTCAAACCCAATCTTAAATTCTAGCTGTGTGACCTTGGGCAAGTCACTTAAGCCCCCTTGGCCTCAGTTTCCTCATCTGTAAGAGGCAGTAACTAATAACACCCACCTCCCGGGGTGTTTGTCAGGAAAAAAGTAAGATAATCTTTGTAAATTCCTTTACAAACCTTAAAGCACTGTGTAGCTGCTGGCCATCATTAGCATCATTTCTGTCGTTATTATGATTGCTTTTATTATTATGCCCCAACCCCGTCATTTTACGACTAAGTCCACAGAGCTTAAGTGTTTTGTCCAAAGTCACAAAGGTTATGAGCCAGAGCCACGATTCAAGTCCAAATTGTCCGACTCCTTGTCCAGCATCTTCACTACACCAGCCTCTAACATCCCTTCTAGACCTAAGATTCTATAATCTTAAATATATCAAAAGGATGAGAGATACTCTGTGACATGCTGGCCAAAAGTAGGCCCTAGGAGTCCAAAGACATGGATTCCGCTCCCAACTTTGCCACCTACCAATTGTATGTATGACTTTGGTCAAGTGATTTAACTCATCTCGACCAGTCTCCTCTTCTGTAAAATGGAGGTCACATCATCTGCCCTGCCTACATTGCTAGAACACGACAGAAGAGTCAAAGAAGACAATAGACGTAAAATGTTTGGGGAACTACCAAGTGCTCCACCTGGGACCCAATGAGGACAAATGATGGCTCTCTCGAAGTGGTCGCCTATTTGAACCGGCACTACACCTTTCCATTGGCCTAGAAACAGTCACCATGTCCTACATGAGCATAATTTCAGTAACACACGTTGAAATCCACGGAATCACTTCAGGGGATTCCTTTATTAGCTCTCATTGAGACATAGCTAGTGTATATTTTGAGGCAGTATGCACTGGAGCGTATTTACCATCATCACTACCACGGTTACGAGCGTGCCTTTGTGTTTCTTGGCTCTCTAGAAGGCAGGAGGGGCTCAGACCACATGAATTTGCAGTAGGATTGACACATCAGAAGCCGATGAGGAGGCTCCTGTCGGGAAAACCATCATTCTATAGGGGAAAAAAGAAAACAAAAGTTTGGGGTTGTTTCAAATGCAAAACAATAAAGAGGAGAATCACTTCCTACATTACTAAATTGTTACCCAAAAATGTCATAGGCACTTCTTCATTTCCATCCAAAGCATTTCCCCATGACCACATAGACACAGACTGACTAGAACCTGGGTGAGTACTGGAAGATCCGAAAACTTCCTGCTTTCTGTGTTGGTGCAAAGATATTCAATAATAATCATAATTACACATATAGAGCTGTTTCAGGGGCACGGTTTTATTTGATTCCAGTGACCTGGGAGGCAAACATGGCTGATGTAGATGAAATATCAAAGAGGTAAAGCAGTATACACCCAAAGTCATTCAGTGAAGATGAGAGAGACAGAGACAGAGACAAAGAGAGACAGAGAGAGACAAAGACAGAGAGAGACAGAGAGGGAGAGGACAAATGAAGGAAGGGAGGGGGGAGGAAGGAAGGGAGGAAGGGAAGAAGGAAGGAAGGAAGGAAGGAAGGAAGGAAGGAAGGAAGGAAGGAAGGAAGGAAGGAAGGAAAGAAGGGGAAAATGAGACAGAAAATTTATTAAAAACTTATTCTAGGCACTCTGCTAAGCTCAAGAACTATAAATGCAATCAAGACAATCTCTGCTCTCAAGGAGCTTTCATTCTAGTGAAAGAAGACCACACATGCCCTGGAGAGCAGGGAGGTGACAATGTATATAATCTTGCGTAGAAATTGACAGAAAATGGAGATGGATCTGGAATATTGGGCTAGACCTCACCAATCAGAGCTCAGAATAGTTCCAGGCTTTATGACTCCTCACCTGGTACATTTTGCTGACACTGAATCTACTTGAAAGCAGCATGGCATCATAGAATCAGAAAGTCCTGGATTCAAATGCTGCCTCAGATACTTTCTAACTATGCGACCCTGGGAAAGTCATTCTGTGCCTCAGTTTCTTCATCTAGAAAATAAAGGGCTTGGACTCAATGACCTCTGAGATCCTTTCCACTCTAAATCTATGCTCCTATAATACCATACCTGAGTAGATGATGAACAACCCTGTAAATGTCCATCTGTCTGCCTGGCTTCCTCGGAGTGCTTGGGTAGCATTTCCTATTTAGCAGGACTAGGACTTTTTTTGGTGGGAAGCCTCTTCTCCTTGGGACAGGATGTATTCTGGTGCTATAGCTGGCCAATATTCTGCTTTTAAATCTCAGTCCAGCTGACTCCTCTTAATTCTCCCAGTTCTTGGCAGAATTCCTCTTGATGACTGGGCTTGATCATTGAAAAGCAGATGTTGGAAGCCTTCCAGAAAGTAACAGCTTTTCTTGATTGGAAATGAAATTGGATTCTTTTATGAAATTGGTCAGTTGACAAAGTCAAGCTGTTCTACTCCAGGGCACTTAAACAGGAAGAAATGTGAGGTTTGGGGGGGAGGGGGCGGGAATGCCCTTCAACATGGGTTTAATGTCTGAGGGCTGATGTTTTATTTTAGCCCCAGGTGAGCTAAATCACAGCTTCCTAAATCACAACACACAGTCCCCATGGCACTGACTGGCCAAGTTGAAATGGTGGTGAGTTTTCAACCTGGTCTGTGCCCTGGCATTAAATGCCATTCAGAAGGTCTCCCTTAGCATCCATTCTTGAAAGCCACTGAGATTTCCTCTGAGAATATTCACAAAGGAAAAGAGTAATTTCCTTAGTTGTCCAGTTTTCCATCCTTAGAAAGGGTACACCTAGATAATTCCAAGACCAATACTGTCATCTATGTGGAGTGTGGGAAAGAAAGGTCAAAGAACCCTGAGTTGTTCTAGACCTGCAATCTACACTGAATAAATTAGTACTCATGGGAAACTCCCCAAATATTTGCATTTCTTGGATATTGTCCATAGGGAGAATTTATATCTATCTATCCAAGTCCTTTAGGGTCTTGCAGTAACTCAGAAGTCAATCATTCAACCAACAACTCTCTACCAAAAATGACTCACTAATAAAGTTAACCTTTTCCTTTGTAGGCATTCTCAGAGGAGTATCAGGGGCAGCCAGCTTCTAAGGCTGGATTTGAACTCAGGTCTTCCTGTCTGCAGGGCCAGTGCTCTACCCATGGTACCCCCTAACTGCCCCATTACTTTTCTGATCTTAGCTCACACCATATCTTATATTCCAAATAAAATGGACTATTTGCTTTCTTTAAACATGTTTCACACTTTTCTGCTATTATGCCTTTAATCACATCAGGGCAAGGAACTCTTGTGACTATTAACCCCTACCTACCTGAGGTTTTCTCTTCCTGGGGACTCCCATAATGATGTCACTTTTCATTTTCTCATATCATCCCCATCCAAATATCTTCTCCTTTGTTTCTACTCTCATGTTCAGGGATTTCTTGACTGGTGTGCACATAAGGTATGAGAATTGTAAAAATAATGATACTCTCTTTTGCGTGTGACTTGTGAAATACTGTTAATTTATAGCCACACCTTTTGTTCAAAGCACAGCCCTCCCCTCCCTTTCTCTTAGAACTGTTCCTTTTGAATAAAACACAGCCTTCAATGCCAGCCATGAGCCCTGTCACTCCTGGTTTTAGTCTTGCTTGTAAGACCATCCTGTCCTCTTTGTTTTAGTTATTTAAATTCACTATGTTTGTTATCCACATTCTACACATGGGTAGAACCGTTTCCAACCTATTTCTGTGTAGCTTTCATGGAAGAACTGTGAAACATCACATTATATGTCATCTTGCTTTTTATAGATCACATCTGCTGGCCTTCATAGGATGTGGATTCATAGCCTTATCTAGGCATTTTTCTCCCTCCCCCTCAGATTTTAGTTTAAAGGCTTCACGATCAGGCTGGTGAGTCTCTTGCCAAAAAGGTTTCTACCATTCTTGTTGAAATAACCCCCTTTTCCAAACTCTACCCTGACAAAGCACGGTCCACAAAATCAAATTGTGCTCTTCGACATCATCTACAGTTAGCTGTTCACTTTCCAGGTCTTTCTTTCTCTTCCAAATTCATGACTTCAATTGGCTCTTTATGAATGTGTCCACACCTGGTTTGGTATATAACTGAGCCTCTAAATGTAGAGGTAAAATAGGTATACTTAACAGAATTACAGATTTAGCATAGTGCACAGAAAAAGGAGATAAGGTAATGCGGCTGAACTAAGGAAGTATGCAGACAGCTGATGTAGCTCTTTCTAGGAAGGCACCAGTCTCTCTCTTTTTAAATTTTTAGAATTTAATTCTTTACTTTTTCAACCAACAAGTATTTGTTTTCTCTCTCACCTCCTTTCTCTACCCACCATTAATAAAAAAAAAGAAAAGAAAAACTCTTGTAAGAAACGCATGTAGTCAAATTCCAGCACTGGTCATGTTGAAACATATATCTATGCCTATGTTTAAATATATTTGTATATGTATATGTTATTTTATACGTTATGAATACCTTTATGTGTGCATATATAATTTATAAATATGATTTGACATATTATATATAATTTTATGTGCATATATGTATGCATAACTTTATATGTATACATAATTTCATATGTATACATAATTTTGTATGTGTATGTATAGTTTTATTTATATATGAAATTTTGTATCTTGAGTTTACCTCTTTTCTGTCAAGTGGTAATACATTTCTGAGACCACTAGGTGGTACAGTGGATAGGGCACTGACCTGGAGTCAGGAGGACCTGAGTTCAACTATGACACTAGCTGTGTGAACCTAAGTGTGAGCAAGTCACTCAATCCTACTTGCCTCAAAAAATCAAAATTATCCATAAACATAGTTGGTCACTGTGTTGATCAGAGTTCCTAAGTCTTTCTAAGTTGTTGGTCTTTACAGATGCTATATTTATTGTACAAAAATTGTCCTGGTTTTGCTCCCTTTGCTATGAATCGATTCATACAGTCTTCCCCTGTTCCCCTGAAACTGTCACCTCCATCGTTTCTTATGGCACAGTAGTATTCCGTTACGTTCATATACCGTCATTTGTTCAGCCATTCCCCAACTGCGGGGCATCCCCTTGCTTTCCAGCTCTTTGCTACTACATATAGTTGCTATAAATATTTTTCCTCTTTTTTTGAACTCTTCGTGATAGAGTCCTAACAGTAGTTTTGTTATCTCTAAAGATATGCATAGTTTAGTGATTTTAAAGGAGAATTCCAAATTGCTTGGAATCCAGAATGAACTAGCCTGTCTCTCATGGTGAGATGGCCTGTAGCCAGTGGATAAAGCAAAGAAAAGCAGAATTCTCACCATTGCTGTTTGAGAACTGGTCTTAATCGTGTTGCCTACTTAGGAGGTGATAGTGTCTAAGAGAGAGAAAGAGAAGAACAGGACCTATTTTGATGGATCGATTTAGCTGCTGTGATTATGTGTTCTGGGGAGGCGGAGAGGAAATCCCTTTGTATCTGTGACCGTATTTCATTCTGTAACCTTCTATGCAAGGGCACGTGCGGACAGCACCAAAGATACTGGTAGCCTGTATCACAAGATTGGCCACGGCTACATCACTGAAAGCAGCCTATAGACGTTACCCTGCTTCTGAGAGCTTGTTCGTGTCTGATCTAACCCTGACACGTGGGAGGGAGGGGAGAGAGGCAGGTCATCACAGGCAGCCTTATGAATGTCTCTTCTCTATTTGATAGGTATTTCTTAATTCTTTTTTTTTTTTTGCTTTTTGGAGGGGGAAGGCAGGGCAGTTGGGGTTAAGTGACTTGCCCAAGGTCACACAGCTAATAAGTGTTAAGTGTCTGAGGTCAGATTTGAACTCAAGCCCTCCTGATTCCAGGGCCTGTTCTCTAATTACTGTGCCACCTAGCCGCCCCACTGATGGGTATTTCTATACAAAGACATACTACTTATCTGCAGAAATACCATCCCCCCACTCTAAAAGTGGTCGGGAGTGGATAGAGCACTAACTCTAGCCTAAGAAGACCTGGGTTCATGTCTTGTCTCTGCCGTTTGCTACCTGTGTGATCATTTAATCTCCCTAGGCCCGTCTTCACCTGTCGGACCAGACCGCCTCTGAGGCACCCCCTGGCTCTACGATCCTATGTCGCACTTTAAGTTCTGACAAACCTGCTCTCTCTTGAGTTCTCTGTATGGCTCCTTGCAGCTGCCCTTCTCCTTTCCAATACATTTTTATAGCACGTTACAATACAACACATATTGATTCCCTTTGAGTCTGGCTGCTTCCTGAGGATGGATAAGCTGTCTCCCAACCACAGTGCAGAACGAGTTACTCCGGAGGTTTCTGGAGCCAGCTAATCCCACGTGTGCTGTGGGGATGCTTGCTCATTTCTTTCCCAGAGTGAGATACTTCCTCACCCGAGACTTGATGTCTGCCTGAACTTTGAACCCACAGTCTTCCTTATCACTCGTGTCTCCCCCAAACTCGTACAGAATTGTTCCTAATCATGTGCAATAAAGATAAAAAATGAGAGTAACCGACATTTGTAAGGCATTTTAAGGTTTACAGAATTCTTTATGCGTATCATTTCAGCCTCATAACAGCCCTGTAATGTGGATGCTTTTATAGTTACAATCCTCATTGTACACAGAAAAACTGAGATTTGGGAAGGTTAAATGATTATCCTATTACATAGCTAATAAGGGCCTAAGGCAGGTTTTGAAACCAGGTCTCCCACCTGTAAGACCAGGGTTTTATCCCCTATATTATACCACTTAGAACAGAAGAGGAAGTGAACTTCAAGGTATAGGATTAGTTGGGAAAGATCTTAGTGCTAGCATCTTGTCACCCTCAAAATTGTTGTTGTTCATCCTTAGTTCTTGAAGAGGACCAAAGACGTCACTAGTGTGATGTCTTGACTTGGGCATGAATTGGATTTAAAGGAGGCAAAGCTGCACAAATCATCAGCCCTCACTCTCTCTTCCAGAATCATCAAAGTCAAGATGACTGCTGATGGACCAGGATGCAGTGGGTGACCTTGGCCTTTCTAAATTAAGGTCTTTGGTTTGGGGAATAGACTCAGAGTCCTGTGTAGAGAATGCAATGGAAGGTGTAGATAGCCTGAGTATGTAAAGTTCATATTTCTCAAGCACTTTACAAAATATGCAAAGTGCTTTTACAAAATCAAGCAAGGAAAGTAATGCAATGTAACTATTTCCATTTTACAGAAGACAGAATTCAGATTCTGCCTAAGGTCACAAAAATAATAAGCATTGGGGCAGCTAGGTGGCACAGTGAATAGAGCACTGATCTTGGAGTCAGGAGGACATGAGTTCAAATCCTGCCTCAGATACTTAACACCTACTAGCTGTGTGACCTTGGACAAGTAGCTTAATTCCAAGTACCCAGGCTTCCCCCCTCCAAAAAGCCAATATATATATATATATATATATATATATATATATACATATATATAAATATATATATATACATATATATATATACATATATATAAATATATATATACATATATATAAATATATATTTATTTATATATAAGTATAAATATATATACATATATATGTATACACACACACACACACACACATATATATACACACACATACATATGTAAGCATCAAGGCCAAAATTCAAACTCAGGTCTCCTGATGACCAAGTCCATAACTTTTGACAATCAGGTAACTTTTTCACTTCTCTTGATTTTCATGGCCAACTCAAGGAACCTAGAAACATCTCTGTCTGGCACCTCCAAATCACTGGAGCTGTTGCCTCCACTTGTCCGGCTTTGGCCCCTCGATATTCCAGAACAGTTTTATAGAAAGAAAAAAACTATCTCATGGTAGCTGACCCATTTTTTCCTTTTTCCTTTCATCATAGCAAAATAAAACTCTACTGCTGGCGAAATGGACCCAGCTTAATGGGGATAGAAGGATCTTTTAAGATAATTGCTATTAGTATTTTAAATAATTGATAATACATTTTAAATAATAAATAAAATAATATTTTTAGATAATAAGTTTAATCCGAATATACTAGAAGAATCCTCTTCTGGCACCTGCTCCTGACTTCCTTCAAATCTCAGCTAAAATTCCACTTTCTACAGCAAACTTCTCCCAGTCTCCCTTAATTCTAATGTCTTGTTGATTGCCTCCAAATTATCCTATAAATGACTCGTTTGCACATAGTTGTTTATATGTCATTTCTGCCATCAGACTGTGAGATCCTCAAGAGGAGGGACTCTCTTTTGCCTTTTTTTCATATCCTCAGTGCACAGAACAGTACCTAGTATCCAGCAGGAACTAAATAAATGATTGCTACTTTGACTCTTTACTTCAGCTTCCTCAGTTGCAAATTGGGTCTAATACTTACACTGCTTCTGCCAAGGAATTGTTGTGTGTGACTTCTAAAATAATAATATCTGACATTTACATAGCTCTTCAAGACTTCCCAAAGCAGCTTGCAGACACTAAGTCATCTGATGCCCACAGTGACCCAGCAAGGAAGTTATGTCTTGTGATCCCCACTTTGCACATGAGGAAACCAAGCACAGAGAGGCTGAATCAATGACTTGACCTGCTCATGAGACTCTGTTCAGTTTCACTTCAATTCAATTAATTCAATAATATCCAATTCAATTCAATAAACATTTATCAAGTTCCTACAGTGTAGCAGGTGCTACACTAAACAATAAGTAGGAGAAAGGCAGTTGCTGTCCTCAAGAAGCTTACAGTCTAATGGGGGAAGACATCACACAAAAGGAAGCTACAAAGTGAGTTGGGGATGACCTGGGGCACCATGTTCCCAAGCAGCGCTGCTGATGGGAAGCAGACGGCTACCTGGAAAGCTCAGACCTGACCCCTCTATAAAGAAAGGCTTTGGGAGGCGCCCATTGCTCTGCCCCTCCAGCCCTCAAATCAGAGGGCAGAGGCAGCTGAGGGAGGTGAGGTTGGAAGCTCAGATCTTCCAGGCTGTAGAGCTAATGTACTGTTCACCATGACACTTTTGCCTCTTAGCCTTAACACCTATAGAAATGTGAGCTGTAATGGAGGAGGAAGGGTAAGGGGAAGAAGGGAGGAAGAAGGGTGAGAGGAAGAAGAGGAGGAAGAGGCTACTTTTGGTGACAACCATTGTCTTTCAGCTAGTGGCCACAAAATAATTAGTTCAGCCATACAGTAAAGCAAATAAGATTTTAATAACAATATCCAGCATTTATCTAGCTCTCTAAGGTTTTCAAAGAACTTTACAAATATTGGCTCTGTTTATGCTCATAACAACCCTGGAAGGTAGGTGCTACAATTTTCTCCCATTTTCTAGATAAGGAAACAGGCTAGAAAAGCAAGTGACTTGTGCCCAGGGTCACACAGCTAAGCATCTGAGGCTAAATTTGAACTCAGATTTTCATGACTTTTTTTTGGAGGAGAGAAGGTAGGGCAATTGGGGTTAAGTGACTTACCCAAGGTCACACAGCTAGTTTTGGGGTGTGTGTTAAGTGTCTGAGGTCACATTTGAACTCAGGACCTCCTGACTCCAGGGCTGGTGCTCTATTCACTGCGCCACCTAGCTGCCCCATATTTTCATGATTGTAGGTCTATCTGCTGTGTACCTCTTTGACCTTTTCTTAATGCGCAGGTTTTCTTTATTTTCTTTTACTGTGTACCCAGAATTTTGGTGGGTAGCTATTACTGAGATAGATAGATAGATAGATAGATAGATAGATAGATAGATAGATAGATAGATAGATAGATGGATGGATGGATGGGTGGATGGATGGATGGATAGACAGACAGACAGATAGATAATATAAAAAATATAAATCTATACAGATAGGGTTTTTGTTAGTTTTGTTTTTCTTTTTACTGTTTGCCATGAGCTGACTTTAGGGGTCACCTCAAGAGCTTAGTTCTAGCACCTTGTTATCCTCAAAACTGTTGCTGCTGCTCATCTTTAGTCCTTGAAGAGGACCGATGACATCACTAGCCTGAAGTCTTGCTTGTTCACAAATTGGATTGAAGTGAAGCAGGGCTGCACAAAGACATCAGCCTCACTAATGGGTCCTCATCAGGGAAATGGGTATGATAATAATACTCATCTGCCTTAAGAATTGCCCAAGACTCCTGGGAGGCCAAGTTAGTGGCAAAGAGAGATGGCAAAAGTCTTGGCAAGAGGGATAATGCTGCCAAAAGGAGAAATAACTGCTGGCAGAGTGGCCATCTGCTACAAGGGCTCTGCTATCTCCTGCCAGCTGGCCAGAAAAGATGAAACTCAAGGTGGTTTTTTTCCCATAAGATCCTAGATTTAGAGCAAGAAGGGATCTTATGAGTCATCAAGTCTGACCCTCTTGTTTTGTAGTTGAGGAAACTGAGGCTGAGAGCATTACCCGAGGTCACATGAAGAGGAAGAGGCAGAGTTGGGATTCAGACACAGGTCCCATAACTCCCAGACCAGCATCTTTCTCACTGACAGGGAGCCTCAGAGCTTTTTCCAGGCTTTCCTGGGGAAATTGTCCCCCTCACTCCCAACCTCCAGAGTGGGGAAAACAGCCTCGCAACAAAGCTGTAGGTAGTAATGCCAAGGAGAAGAAGAGGAAGGGACAAGAGAGTCCTAGCCTGAAGTGACCAGGCAAAGGCAAAAACTTCCAAATGTCCTCAGCCAGAGGGACTCTCGAGGTGATGGAGAGTTTAGAATGTTGGACTTAAAATGAGAAAGACCTGAGTTCAAATGCTGCCTCAGATACTTCCTGGTATGCGTATGACACCAGGAAGAAACATCACTGCTCTCAGCCTCAGTTTCCTCATCTGTAAAACAGGGATAAGAACACTCACCTTGCAGAATTGTTGTGAGAATCAAATGAGGTAACATATGGAAAGCACTTTAGAAACCTCACCAGGCTTTATAAACGCTAACCATTCGTATCATTCAGACTCACTCTGGCTGAGAATTGGCACTGCGAAACTTGGCAGTGATGGCTACTTTTGTAAAGGTTTCTGTTTTGGTTTCCTCTTTTCTATAAAACTCCGGACTATTAAGTGTGGTAGGCCAACCAACGGAGCTATCGACCTCAGTGCATTGGGAGTTCCAGACAGATTTCTCTGGATTTCTTTAGCCAGCCACATAAACCAAGAAAAGTTCCCCAGTTTGAACCTTTGAGTCAGGGTAAGTTCTGGCACCAAGGTTAGAAGGCTATTTCACAGAAGCATGGAACAGGGAATTTCATCAGCCCCTGCAGGATCACTGCACCTCGCTTGATAGGGGATAAGGGGAAGAGTGTAGATTTTCTCCAAGTGGCCACTGAGTTTGGCTACAACACCCTATACTTGTACTGATTGTGAAACAGTATCCCTGACCCTTCTTCTGTCCTTAGACATCTGGATGCAGAGGCGCCAGCCATCTCACGATCTGGGAGACTAAGCAGGATCTCCAATGCTGAACTCTTTAGAGCGATTTATTTTTGAAAGGTTAAAAAAAAAAAATAAAAAATCATGTGAGCTCCAGCCATTCTGTCTTAAAGTTTTCTCCACCGGGAAATCTGCAGATTCTCATACTCTCAGGGTTCATGTTTAGAGAACCTGCCTGCAAAGAGCTGACCTTTATGGCCTAAAAGCATTCAGGAAGCGACAGAGCTAAAATTCTATTTTTCTGAGGGCTTCTATACCTGTCTGATATTCCAGATGCCCTAGTAAGCCACTGACAACTCAGAATATAACACTAATTAATTGAACACTGTTAGATTTCAGCATTGAGATGATTGAGTACAATGAGAGGAAGCAATAATTATGTCTAAAACAGAAACCATGGGTTAATTTTCTAGCAGGTTTTGAATTTCATATAGCAGAAGCTATGATGTTTTGCTAATAACAATGACTGCTACTCTATCTGTTTTACAAGGCACTTTCCTTACAACAACCCTGAGAGACTGATAATGCAGTATTATTAACATGCCCATTTCACTGATGATAAAACTGACACTCAGGGAGCTGATATGACTTGTTTGAATAACTGAGTTAGTAGAGTAGTAGGGTCTGCAGGGGAGCCCAGGTCTACTGATTCCTAAGGCCACGGCTCTTTTCACCACACCCTGTTTGTAAAATGTGAAATGAGCATTAGGGGGGATTTATGAATCTTTCATAGGTTCATACAGTCTGAAATGGGCCCATGGGAAGAAAATCTTACATTTCTATAGCATTTTGAGATTTTCAAAGAGAGATAACATGGTCTAATACAGAGAGAGTCAGTAAGACTTGGATTCATACCCTATGTAAGACATTAGCCCAGGTGACCACGGATATGTCATTTCACTTCCATAAGACTCATCTACTATTTAGACATAATACATAAATGTGTGGGTAGATGGATATAGACACAGATAGGTGTTTTAGCTTTAGTCAAACTGACTTTAAAGTTTTCTCCATAAGGAAATCTCGAGTTTATCTACTGTGCCGCCTAGCTGCCCACTTATGTTATTAAAATAAATGGCACGCTTTCTTTATGATAACACTATGAAATAGGCCATGCCAGTGTTGTTATCTCAGTTTGACTGAAGAAGACATTGAAACTCACAAAGGTTATGCGATTTGTCATTAGAATCAGAATTCAAACCCAGGTTTCCAGGCTGCAAGCAAACCCAGTGGTGTTTCTGCTACAGCATGCTTTGTTTTTGTGTGGTGGATGTTGTAAATGATGTGTCGATCTTCTGAAACTTTCATTCTAGATATCTAGATAAATCTAGATAAATGAAAGAAGCAGAGTTTGTTGCGTTAGCCATGTTAATGGCTCTGGGCGACTAAATAACATCACCAATGCAGCCTTGCTCCACTAGAATCAAAGTGATACAAAGACCATGATAAACTCAGTTTCCTGCATCGTAATCTTGCTGGTTCTCTTGGTCACACGTGGTCACTACAGTCTCACCATTTTCAGGGCTGATCAATTATAGAATTTTGTTTATTTGCAAAATACTTTTGATATTCAACAACTTACTTCTTCTTAATTTCCCAAAACCCCTGTTACTGTCAAGGGCATCACCATCCTTGCAGTCACCCAGGCTCAACACCTGGGTCTTATCTCTCACTCACCACTTCTTCTCACCCCACTATAACCAGTCTATTGATAAGGTCTATTAATTCTATCTTCACATCTCTTGTATGCTTCCCCTCCTGCCTTTCCATACTGCCATGGGGTTGGGGTCCCTATTCCCTCCTGGTTGGTCTCCTTGCCTCAAGCCTCTCCACATTCCATTCCATCCTCCCCTCTGCTACCAAGGTGACCTTCCTAAATCATGGATCTGACCAGGTTATATCCCTGGTCAACAAACTCCAGTTGTCCCTGCTACCTCCAGGATCAAGCATAACATTCTCTGTTTGGCTTTTCAATCCTTTCATAAGGCTTCATAAGCCCTTCATTAGAGATAGCTAAGTGGCAGAGTGGATTGAGCGCTGCTGAGCCTGCAGTCAGGAAGACCTAAGTTCAAATCTATCCTCAGATACTAGCTCTTTTACCCTGGATAAGTCACTTAACCTCCATATGTTCCCTCGTGCAGAAATAAGGAAACAATGATACCTACCTCCCAGGGTTGTTATAAAATTAGATTATTGTAAAGCACTTCGCAAACCTTAAAATGTTGTTATTATTCATAACCTGGTCCCTTTCCACCTTTCCAACCTTCTTACTCACTCTCACTCCTCTCCACGCACAGCGACTCTGTCTTCTTGCGGCTCCTTGCACAAGACGCTGCGTCTCTGACTTGGTGCATTTTCATTGGCTGCCCACCATGCCTTGAATCTGCTCCCTCCTCACTCCAGCCTCCTGCCCTCCCTCAATTCCTTCAAGTCTCAGCTAAAATCCCACTTTGACAAGAAGACTTTCCCTGTTCCCCTTAATGCCACACTCTTCCCTCTGAGATTGCTTCCAGTTTTCCTGCCTGTATCTCCTCACAGTGCTTTGCACATGGTCTCCTTCTTTAGATCACAAGCTCCTTCAGAGCAGGGACCGTTTTTCGCCTTTCTTTGTCTCCCTAGCATGTAACACGTGCTTAGTAAATACTTCTCAACTTGGCACAACAACCCAAGGAGGGTGATAATGGAAGCAAGCAATCATTTCACAGACAGTGAAACTGAAAATCTAAGAGGCCAAGAGACTTTAATTCAAGCCATTAACACAAGAAGAAAAGGACAGAGAATAGACAGAGAAACGAACATCTACACGGACGGCATTTCTTATAGAAGCACAGACCTCCTCTGCGTATCTCTGGTCCAGCTGTTCTCTCTTCTTTAGAGCCATTTCTATTTCCTCATGAGCATAGTGGGAGCTGATGTTTAATTGATACAAACCAGTAACTACAACAAGGAAGCCAAAAGAAACTAGCCAGCAAACACTGCATCTACTTGCCAAGTGGAAATGACAGCAGATGACGGCTACATGGGTTTAGAATACACAAGTTTATTTTGGTAATCTTATGGAGAAGGATGGTAAAAGATTATGAAGAGCATCACCTCACAAAATGGCAAGAAGTAGTGGAGGAGGGCGGCTAGGTGGCACAGTGAATAGAGCACCGACACTGGAGTCAGAAGGACTGAATTCAATTCTAGCCTCAGACACTTAATACTTACTAACTGTGTGACCTTGGGCAAGTCACTTAACCACCATTGCCCTGCCTCCCCCCTCTAAAAAAAAAGAAGTAGTTGGGGGCGGGGGCAGGAAGACAGTTGCAGGAAGTTTAGCTTAAGGCCTGATTAAGTTAGATCACGCCAAGAGTATTTAAAGGTAACACTCTAAGGACAACACACAGACTTTCCAAAAATAACATTTATATATCAAACTTTCTTCTTCTATGATGATGGAATTATATCAGAGTCCCTGCTACACTTCACGAAGAAGTAGAATAAAGGGACAAAAATGAACTGCTGGACCACGTGTACACATAGGAGATCTATCCTGGGTGGCATTCAGTTTGGGAGGCATCCGGCAAGCTATTCTCAAGACAACTAAATGGCGGGTGATATAGAATACCTGGAAGAAATCATGAATGGTATTACTTCCCCCCCAAAAAAGAGGGTGTCAATACACTCTGACACATATATCTATTTTCTCACCTGTACAGACCCTTTATGAGAATGATATACCCACATACTAAAGGTATTCTCAAAGAATTATGAGCCAGCAACAGGCAAGCTTTTACAAATCACATCTTTACAGCCTCGTAATTGATTGTAAAGTATAAAGAATGTAAGATCAAGTTGTGTTTATTGTTGTTTATAGAAAATCATTTGATTTAGCAGAGTAAAATTCAGCCTTCAAGGCTCTGACAAGGTGTTTCCCATGTGTATGTTAATATCATACAAAATTTCATGATAGGTATAAAAATTACTTTGGCAATGCCTCTCTCATTATTAATATCAAGTTGCTCACAAAACAGGGAGATTTATGCTTTCCAAGAAGATGTACAACTGTCATGGAGGATACTTAGCTCAAATCCTAATAAAATAGGGATTCCTAGAAGTAAGAAGGTCCTCAGGAGCTCCTGTCTGCAGTTGGCATTTATGCTGATAGCATCAGGCTTTGATTGTGAAGGAGACAGAAGTTTGGCACCTAACGATCCATACAGGACAACCAAGCTGGTGAAGAATGCCCATAGAAAACCCATGCAACCATTTGATCAGTACTTTTATCTTAGATCAGTGCTGCAGACAGATGATGGACTGGGCCCAAAATTAAACAGAAGAAAGAGAATGGGCTAGATTGCATTTGGGAAATTGCACAGTATTTTCAACAACTCCAGATTTTTCCCTGAAACAACAATGCCTCTTTTTAACACCACTAACCTTCCATTGATGGTATATGGCTGCAAAGCAATCTCTGAAGAAACAAAATTGTGCATGTGATAAAACCAATAGAGAGGTATAGAGTAGGCACAAATGGGCTTCAGCATATTATCAACAGGTAATTGCATGAAAGAAGCTGTATAAAAATTTTCATCTTAGAAATGTATAACTGGAAACCAATATGGACTGGTCCTATGGGAAGAGTTAACTATGGTAGGTGGACAAATCCTGTGCTATGTTGGTTGCCTGTCATGATAAAGACCTACAGGAAATCCCTGAGTACATTGGGTACACTCTCAGCTGAAAAATTTTGACAAGAATTGCACAGGATACAGAAGACATGAATGAGCTATTAAGGTTGTGAATCCTTGGGTAGGTTGGAGTAAACCTGGAATTTCTGATAAATTGGAAAGAAGCAGCTATGTGTACAATTCCTACTACTCCACTCTGTGTCCCTCCTTTTCCCAGCAGGGGATGACTCAGTTGGGGAAGAATCCAGCTCTTTGTTTTAAAAAATAGGAATTATTTTCAAGCATTCTAGAGGTTTCACAAATATAGCTCAATTTGCCCCATATTTCTCTGAAAGATTAAAAGGTTTGAGTAGCATATTCCTGCTTGAATATATCTCAATGAAAAGCTTCACAGATGGTACCTAGACTGAAGGTAGTATAAAAAGGAGATCATAGGGTTTAAAGATGGAAAGGACCTTTCAGGGATCAGGATCGCCCAGGTCCAACTCCACTTTTATGAATGAGGAAGCAACTTGTCCAAGGATATGTAAGAAGTCAGTGGCAGGATCATGGTTTGAATCAGGCTTTCCTGATTTTAATCCTTTTTTTTTTTTGCATTATACCTTCCCTTGGACATTTAGAAAGGAAGACAGACAATAGAAAAACTGTCCAGTTTGTAGACTAGATTCCACAGGATCACAAATGACCAGCTAGGAAGTCCAAAACTGGTGGTATTACAGCAGTCTTGATCAAAGACACAGACATAGGAATGCCAAGGACAGGACCCTCAATTTTTATATTTGTTGGCACTCACAGTATCTATGAAAAATCTGAACAAAAATGTTTTAAAATTTTGTATGTAAAATCAAAGTGACATTGCCTAGGAAGACAGAAATGAAGATGGCATTGTTTTTGGTGGGGCAGAGGGAACATGACATGCAGTATTCACAGTTACCATGTGCAGCTCAGTAAATGCTCTGAAACTGAGAGTTTTAGAGAGTTCATTCAGACACTGAAAAGTTAAGTGACTTGCCCTGTCCCACAAGCAATAGATATGTATGTGGATGGCTTCTGAGATGCCTTTTTCAATTCTCTGCTTATGAGTCTATGATTACACATACATATATATTCATATGTGTATATATACATATATGTCTATAGAGAGAGATATATGTATGGCTTATATATACAAATATGACTAAATTTGTTCCAGATTTCTGTTGAGAGAGAGATAGAGAGACAGACAGAGACAGAGACTTGATCTCTATCTTCCTCACTCCAAGCTACCTCTCTGTCCACTAGGTCAGATGGCTTCTCTTCATGGCATGAGAAAAAAAATTCATCATATTTGAATTTTATTTCAAGTGAGCTTTGTTTTTAACTACAAAGTAGCTACAAAGTGTGTTGCCTGAAGGGCAACTAGGTGGAGCAGTAGTCAGAGTGCAGAGCCTGGAGTCCGGAAGACCTAAGTTCAGATTTGACTTCAGACACTTAACTAGCTGTATAACTGTGGGCAAGTCACTTAACCCTGTTTGCCTCAGTTTCCTCAAATGTAAAATGATCTGGAGAAGGAGATGACAAACCATACTAGTATCTTTGCCAAGAAAACCCTAAATGGGGTCAGAAAGACTCAGCCAGGAGCAACAACAACATGTTGCCTGGGAGTCTTTGAAAGCAAAGAATGTGCCTTATCTGATCTCTACATTTCCCCAAGGTGCCAGCACAGTGCTTTGCATAAAATATGTACTTAATTAATTAGGAAAATGGTAGAGAAAGCCTAGGAGGAACAGACCATTTCCTTGTGCTATATAAGCTATTTCTGGTCATCACAGATCATACTTCTCTATAAAGTAAAATTTCTCCCATGTGGTCGATACATATTGTTCTTCTGTGTGCTTACTAAATTTATATTCTTGTTTGAAGAAATAATATGATTCAGTAGGAAAAAATGGATTCTGGATTCAGGGATCCTAGGTTCAATTGCCTTTATGATCTTGGACAAATCACTTGGCCTCATTGAACTTCAATTTCCCTCACTATAAAATGGGGGATTTGGACTAGATCAGAGGTGTCAAACACCCATGAACAGCAGCAAACTTCTGAGTCCTGCCTTAACCAGATTAAAATGTAGTTGGGAAATATTTAATAAAATAAATGAAAATATAATACAACATAGATGATGTTGATTGGTGGTTTTCTAAGTCAATATACCACCCATAGGGATCTGTTTCTAGTTGAATCTGACACCATTGAACAGATAACCTCTGAGATGCCTTTTCCAGTTCTCTGCCTATGATTCTATGATACTAGGACTTGTCATCTCACTGGACAGGCTAGTTCAGTCAGATCATGGGAAAAAGTCATTGGGATCTTGGCATTCAGAAGCCTCAAGGGATCTTAATCTACCATTGCCTAGGCACAACTGAATTATTCAGTCTAGGCAAATTCAGGTGGCTCTTGAATAATACTGAATTGCCATATTTATAAGTGGCCTCAGAGTCCATCTACTTCAATCCAAACCTGAACAGAAATCTTTGCTATGGCATCCCTGGTACATAGTCACCTAACCCTCTTATGAAACGTTTCTGGTAATAAGGAACCCCCTATTTCTCAAACAAACCCTTCTTTTTTTCTTATTGATTGATTGATTTTTGGTTTTCAACATTCACTTCTGTAAGATTTTGAGTTCTAAATTTTCTCCCCTCCCCAAGCCAGCATGCAGCCTAATATAGGCTCTGCATATACATTCACATTAAACATATTTTCACATTAGCCATGTTGTAAAGAACAATTAGAAGCAATGGGAGAAACCACAAGAAAGAACCAAAAAAAAGAGAAAGAGCAAATAGTATGCTTCAATCTGCATTCAGAATCCATAGTTCTTTTTCTGGGGTGTGTGTGTGTGTGTGTGTGTGTGTGTGTGTGTGTGTGTGCGCGCGCGCGCGCGAACGCACGTGTGTGGTTTGTCCTTCATTCTTAAAAAAGACCATGACATCAGGGAGATGATGACACGACTTGCAATTGACTTTGATTTAAGTGAGGGAGAGCTGTGCAAGGTCACCAGCCTTACTTTCTCCTCCAGAGCCATCTGGGTCCACTGGCCAGATATTCATCAGGATTATTGGAGATGGCCTAGGATGCAATGGGAGACCCCAGCCAGCCCTTTTAGGTTAAGGTCTTTTCAGGTCCTCACTTTGAGTGAGGCAATGCCCCTTCAGTGAATAGGTCTCTTTAAGAAGTGACTCCAGAGAAGGCACCTTTAATTTAAAAAAAAAAAAAAAACTAACTGGGAAGAGAAGACCCTGGGTTGCTGGCCAAAAGAGAAACAGTTGTTATTTACATTCACTCTGAGACAGAAGGGCCCAGAAAAAACAACCATTAAGTAAGTCATGCTTGGCCAAAGACCTATTGTTCTCCAATCTGTGAAATCCAGAGTAAATTGGGTTTCCGGGCTTGGTGTTTGAGAAAGACATCTAACCAGTAAACCCCAAGCTAATTAGGTAACTTTAGTGCAACAAAATGTACCTTCCTTTGGGCAGAATACCCTCAGGTAGGAAGAGGGGCGGGGAGGGCAGGGGAAGGCAGGGGGGACAAGCTGAGTTGCGAAATGAAAGTGGCCCACATGCATTTTCTATCATGAGTCTTTTAAAATTGTCTTAGATCCTTGCATTGCTGAGAAAAGCTCAGTCTATAAAAGTTAGCCCTTGTACAATGTTGCTGATAATGTGTACAGTGTTCTGCTGGTAAAGAAACCTGTTCTTGTCCAGGCAATTCCAATTATTAGGTTTTTTTCCTTAGAAATACAGAGTCTAGAAGAAATCTGTCTCTCTAGAACTTACAAACATTGTTCCTTATTCTGCCCCATGGTGCTAAGCATAACAAGTCTCAATCTTCTTCAAATACTAGAAAACAGTTTCATGTTGCTCTTAAATCTCTTCTCCAGGCTAAACATCCCTATTTTCCTAAACAGTGGCATGCTTTCAAATGGCCTTCTTTCCAGTCCCCTTACCATGCTAGTCACTGGTCTCTGAATGCATTCTAGCTTATCGGTGTCAATCAATCAATGAGCAAGTTAAGTCAAGTCAAAAGGCATTTATTAATTGCCTAGTATGGGCCAGGTGCTTTGCTAAATGCTAGAGATACAAAGAAAGGCAAAAAACAGTTCCTTCCCTCAGAAAGCTCACAGTCTAATGGGGAAGACAACAGGCAAGCAATATGTGGAAACAAGATACAGCCAGACCAACGTGGGAGGTAATTTCAGAGGGAAGGCGTTAGCATTGAGGGGGAAAAGGAAGGCTTCTTGCAGAAGGTGGGATTTCAGCTGAGATCCAAAGGAGCTAAAGGAAACTAGGAGCCTGAGGGAAGGAGGAAAAGAATCCCAGACATAGAGGATGGTCAGTGACAAGGCACAAAGTCAAGAAATAAGACTATTGTGTGAGTGACAGCAAGGTCAGTGATGCTGGATTATAGAGTAGATGGAGGGGTATGAGATGTCAAAAAGATGAGAAATGTATGTAGGGGCTAGGATATGAACAGAAGAATCTACTATCTGCCATCTGCTATGCTAGACAAAGGAGACCTAAAGGCCAAAATTGAATAGTCCTTGCTCTCACGGGGCTCATAGTTATCAAAGATAACAGGCATATCAATATAGAACAACACAGATGAAGTAAACATGAAAGACCAGGGAAGGGGATCAGTACCAACACAGACCTCCAGTAGAAAGCAGTGTTGAAGCTGAATGCCAAAGGCAGGTTGGTACAAGAGGCAGAGAGGAGAAGGAAGAGCATTCAGAACATGGGGGACAGTTGGGAAAAACAGTGCAAAGATGGGAGATAGAGCAGCAGGATCCTGGAACCAGCTCACATCAGTTCATGAGCTAACTGTTCCATTTTCAGTGTGAGTATTCATACTTTGGAAATCAGCAAACATTACAAATCAGGGCTTGATTTAGTGTTGGGGTTTTTTATTTTATTTTATTGCCTACTCTAGACTTAAGAAAGTAATGAAGAAAATGTTAATAATTGAGATTAAACTTTACAATGTGTCATGTGTAGATATTTTTATGTGTGTCTATTTCCTGCCCCCACCCCCACCCCGAAAGCTGATTATTAAACATTTATCAGCATACCTCTGTGTGGTAGAAACAATAAGTAGGCTAATAGAGCTAGAATGGGTGGAGGGGAGAAATCCTTAAGAAGACTGGAAAGGCTAGACTGGGCCAGGTTGTAAAGCACTTGAAATGACAAACAGAAGAGTCTATATTTGATCCTACAGGCAATAGGAAGTAGCTGGAATTAACTGAGTAAAGTGATGTGGTTAGATCTGCCCATAAGAGGCTTACCCTGTATCAGGGGAGCCTACACTCTTAAGTGTAGAGAGAGGCATACACACAAGCAGGCAGAAGGCAACATTGAATCAGAAAGCACCAGAGCCTGAGGGAAGGGACATGGCAAGAAATACTTCCAATTTGCTGTATTATAATCTAACCTATATTTTTTCATCTTCTCCACAAGGATAACTTGAGAGACTTTATCAAATTCCTTGCTGAAATACAGCTATATTGTATCTACCACATTCTTGTGATGAAAGAAAGAAAAGAAGGGAGGAAGGGAAGGAGGGAGGAAGAAAGGAAGGAAGGAAGAAAGGAACGAAGGAAGGAAGGAAGGAAGGAAGGAAGGAAGGAAGGAAGAAAGGAAGGAAGGAAGGAAGGAAGAAAGGAAGGAAGGAAGGAAGAAAGGAAAGAAGGAAGAAAAGAAGGAAGGAAGGAAGAAAGGAAGGAAGGAAGAAATGAAGGAAGGAAGAAAGGAAGGAAAGAGGGAGGAAAAAAGGGAGAGAAGGAAGGAGGGACAAAGGAAGGAAAGAAGGGAGGGAGGAAGGGAGGAAAAAAGGAGAGAGGGAGGGTGGGAGAAAAAAAAGAAAGGAAGGGACGAAGAGGAAAGAAAGAAAAAGAAAATGAGATTAATGTGGTAGGACTCTTTCTTAATGAACCCCTGTTAACCTGAATGATCACTGCTTCATAGAATCTTACACTTTAAAATTTAAAGGAATCTTAGAGAATACTTAATTCAATCCTCTCATTTAGCAAATGAGAATATTGAGGTCTAAAAGGGGGAAGTACTTTCCTGAAGGTCACTTTTGGTTTCCCTTTACAACAGCTCATAAATCATCTCTTTCAGAATATGTTCCAAAGTTTTGCAAAGAATCAAAATTAAGCTCACTGGTCATTGGTTTAAAGATATCACTCCACTTTTTTTTAAAAAGTTGGCCTACTGTCCCCTGCCTTTTGTCCTGTGGTTCCTCTCCTATTCTCCACTATTTCTCCAAACTAATGAAAGGGGGCTCAGTGATCACAAATGACAGCCTATTTCAGTCCCCTCAGGTATATTTTACCTTGGTCTGGTGACTTCCATCTATTGCCCTCAGTTTTGTACTCTAGTCTGTATGCAGGTCCTCATTTATCTTGGGTTTCAGCTCCCTCTTAACTCTTCTTGCTTTATACCTCCCAGGCTGAAGGTTATTCTCCGTTATCAAGAAAATAGAAGGAAAATAAAATTCCACTCTTTTTCTCTCTCTTCTATTATCATCATCCCATAAGTTTCTGATATTATTTCTAGAGGTCTACATCATTTTTTTTTAATTTCGACCTTATCCATTCTTGCTTTTGTTTTCTGTATGTGTAAGTCAAGTGATGAGTTCCTAGTGTGTTCACATGAATCTTTTTTCTGACGGTTTCCTTTTTCTTGTTCATTGAAATTATTTGTATTCGTTGTCAGAATTTCTTTTTTAAGAGCACTCCTTCTTGTCCAGTTTTCACTGTACAATTTAAACCATAACACCCTACCTTTTCTTCCTCTAAACTCTGAAATATGATCTCCCCAAACCTGCAGGGAACACAAGAATATTCTTAAATTTTCACCCTTTACCTATCAGTAACTCCTGAGATGAAGCCATCACTTCCTCCTAACATTTCTGCCACTTCTGCCAAAGTACATAGTTTTTCCTTTTTGTTCCAATTCCATTCCAGAATAGAAGTTCCTTTTGTAATTCCCTCTTTCTTTTGAAGAACAAAATGATAAATGCATATCAAGAGTCTATCAGGTGCTCCATTTTGGGCAGAGGAAAAGCTCCATCAAATGTGCAGTCCCTTCCTCCCACCCCCTGCCTTTGCTACTATATCATGCCCCTGAGTCGCATTTCTTATGTATTTCCTGAACACATCAGCTATTTTCTCCTTATGGCTGGGTGGACCATAGTATGCTCTCATCACAGTATCATCACTTACCATCATTTTCTTTTTCTCCCTCCATTGATCCAAATGTCCTCAATGCTTCCCTGATCTGGTTTCTTGTATATGGAAGTCCATGCTTATCTACAATACTATTCCAACACACCTTTTTCTGGTCTTTCCTTTGAATAAGGTATATCTTATACATCTTCCTCATGGAAGAGAGGAGATGATGGGGGGCTGTCCTAGGATAGACTTCTGTGTATATTTTCAGATGTGGTTTCTGAATGAGCTATTTTTGCTTACTTTTCTTTGTTAAAAAAAAAAAGGGTTTAATCTGGCAGCAAGAGAATATTTCTAGAATTCACTGATGGCATAAAGTGAACTTTTAAAAGAGAAAAAGGTATACCTTTCTGGAGATCTAATTGTGTCATGTCTCATCTTTAGTGAGGTCAAATTTACCTTCCTACAGTGAAATCTCTCATTGACCTTGGTTCTTTACTAGACTTTGCACATTTGTATACAGTTATCTGAGTCCAGGGATTTTATTACAGACATTCTTCTTGCCTATCATCTTTCCTGAAATTACTGGTGGTTCTCTCATTGCTGTTCTTACTATGTCATACTCATTACTCTCTGTGTGATGTGGTTTAGTGGCTATGTGTGCAAAGTTTTTTCCTTCTCCCTCCATTTTCATTTTAAAACCCTTTTGATCCCATTTCTAAGTCTTTAAGAAAATATTTCTTAAGAACTTATCACCATTACAACTTGAGCCATAATCAGGAAGTCCAAGTTCTGTTGTCAGACACCATTTTCCTAGCTAGATTTTCACTTTCAGAATCAGCATTTCTTTTCTCAAGCTTGTTCCTTCATCCTGTGGCTGTGTTAAAACACCACCTATGTCCCTAAGGTCTCCAGTTTCTTGACTTCATAGCCCTTAGCAAGTGCGTTATAGATAAGCTTTGGTGGTTATCACCAGAAAGGATGATCATCTGGTACAAAGCTTTTCAAGATCCTCTCTCATATCAGTTGTATGTGTGTGTGTGTGTGTGTGTGTGTGTGTGTGTGCATACATACACCTGATATTATATATATATATACATATATGTATATATATACAGACACAGATTTATATATACATGTGTATATACACATGTGTATATATGAGTATTGCAACATATACAAAGGTGGGTGACATGTACGCACATAGATACATACATACATTTTTCAAGCACTCTCAATATTCTCTCTTTTCTCTCACCTTTACTAAATGAATTTTTACCTGGTAGCATCCTAAGATCCACAGTCTACCACCACTGCCCATTGGAAAGAGCCTCATGCCTTAGTTTCAGATGCTCAGGGCTGCTGCTGTCGCTGCCGCTGCCATCATTCTCTGTTGAACACTCTCCTTTCCTCTAACCTCATGGCACAGGTGAGGATTCTCCATCATCTCTTCAGGTCTTTTTCCCTCTTTAACTTTCCTTTAAAGTACTTCTTTCCTTTTTTTCCAAGAAAGATTTCATTTTTCTTGAATAATCTTGAAGGGTGAAGAGGGGCATTACTCAAATTCTGTCATTTTTTTCCTCTTATAGGGACAAGGTTGTTTATTCAAATGGAATGCTACTAGCAGAAACCCAAATGGAGCACAGACAGCCTTTGCAGGTCACTGCAGAATTCACCTCTCATTCAGGTGTCTATTGCTCTTGCTGCCAGCTTTTGTGGCTGCTCTCTATGTCAGGGGCTTCCGAGTGGGGCTTCACATAAAATGAGATTTCTGGATCTCTCCTGAGGCTTTCCCTACCTTTTTTTTCTTAAACAGGCTTGTTCAAGTGTGTTTAGTCCACATTTAACAGATTCCTGTTAAGATCCTAATGCAAATTGCCCTCAGCTATTGTCTAGGAGAAAGTTTAGGTAACAATCCAGGCACTCCATGCCTCCTCCTTTCTCTCCTCACCTCTCAAATCGTCCCATTTCAGACGTCTAACTTTTTTCAGTTGTTAAGCCTCTCCTTTTCTGTCCTGCCCTTCCCCCTCCCTTTTATTCCCTGCAAAGTGTCAGTGGCATATACAGAACCAGGTTCACAGGAGGAGAGAGAGGTTCCTCATGTCCCACCCAGTACAGTATAAGTGAAAAGAGCGAGGGCACAGACTTGAAGAACTGTAAGTCTATTTTGAATTCTCTTTTCATTTTAGTGTTCTCAGGTGTGTTTTCTCTAATCTACCCACTTCATTTTTATGTCATATAAGCAATTCACAGATGTTTGATTTCATATAGAGATTTATATTCGTGCTCTTAACTGGATAATATCACAATTTCCATACTATCTAGTAGAGCTTTTCATGACTATATCAGCACAATCTCATGAGCCTAATGCAATTAAAGGATTGGACATTTTATGCAAAAGGATGCAATGGAGTATTAATAGCTAATTGAATTCTCCCATAGTTCAGTGCCATAACGTGTTTTACCCAACAGTATGATAATGACACCTGGGAGGCAGGAGAAAATCAGACACCTGGTGTCACCACAAGGGGTGGGTGGGAATGCCTCCTGGGGAGGAGGGGAAAGAGGAATCCCTCTGAGTTACTTGAGTGTCTTACGTCACTGAGTCCCTAAAGACTAAAGGAGACAGTGTAAATGTAGAGGAAATAGTCTGGATTTCGAGATCCTTAAGGCATCCGTGTTCATATCCTGATTCTGCTCCTTGCTATCCATGCAGTAATGAATGCATCATTCTCCCTCTCTTTCTCCGTTGTAAAATGTCAAAGAGATTTGGAATGAGATTATCCTAAATAAATTCCTTTTGAGGTCTGTGTCCTAAGATTTTTCAAATGCAAGATTCATTGTTTATATTTAGGTTTCCTTCATTTTGTAGAGTGACCCACTTTTTATGTCCTAGACCCCTTTATCTGTCTAACGAACACAGTTTTTAAACACATAAATTAAATCTATAGGATTACAAAAGAAACCAATCACATTGGAATCTAATTATCCAAATATTTTAAAGTTCATTTAGTGCAGGTTGAGAACCCCTACTGTAAGTAGTCACCAGCTCATACGGGCAGCACCAGATAGTGATGGGTAAGCCCCTTCACCACACCGCTCTGCAAGAAGGGACAGCCCTGGGAAAAACTGTGAATGAAGTTAAATTTGTCACCATTACCCTTACTTCTCTCCTTTCCAGTGATCACTCCCACATTTAGAGTCATCAGAACTGAAAGATACTCTGGAAATCATCTGGTCCAGTCTCCTCATTTTATCCAAGAAGAAATGGAGGCTTAGTGAGTTTAATGACTTGCCCACAGTTTTACAGCTGGATTTCACTCTTTGGCTGACCTAGACTACCATGCCACTACACAACACCCACCTAAGTCAGCCCTCTTTGATCAGTGACTCTTAAATCTTTCTTCCTACCTCTCACAGCTCAATTCTTGTTTCTTTCAATAATCTGCTCCCAGTTAATTCTCATAAAGAAAGTTACAAGATAAGCTAATTCACACTGTCAGTAATTCAATTCAGCAAGTATTTATTCAGGGCCTTTTCTGTGGAAGGCACTATTCTGGGTGCTGAAAATACAGAGATGTCAGAGCTGGTCCTCAGCCTCAGGGATTTATCCAATAGGAGGGATGCGTCATGGACACCAATAGATATTATGCAAATGTAAGACGTGTGCTGCCCACCCATGTAGGTTATGCATGTCCACATGGGTTGTCTAAATGGGTCTCATGGGAATGCATGTGTAGATGTGATCTGAAGCCTGGACTGCTTCTGGGGAAAACCCAAACCACTCAGAGCATGCTAGGGAAAAAGAGGTAGGCAGCACCTAGGAGCATTTTTAGGCTGAGGGCTCCTTTCTCCAGTTTCTGAGAGGGATGGTGAACCAGAATTATATGTGTCTTCTGCCCTAGATAGTGTTGGTCTAGGGGCACAATTTTTTGTTTCAAAATAAAAGCCATTGGCTCCTTGAGTTGCTATCTAATATATTTTATTTAATGAATTTAAAAAACATTATGAGATGTCTGTATGCTTCACCAAACTGCCAAAGGACTCTATCACACTCATACATACACACATACACACACACACACACACACACACACACACACACATTAAGAACCCCTGACTGAGAGGAAGGTCTTTAGAGGAGTGCCCTTCAGATCTTTTCTCAGATCTGTCCTAGAAAACATTTTTGTCAATGATTTGGATGCAGATATAGATGGCAGATTTAAAATCCACAAATGACAAGTTTGCAAGTAGAGTGGAAATCATTTAACATAGTGAATGATGGTGAAGATCCAAAAAGATCTTGGGATAAAAAAATGTACCTATTCTGATAAGATCAGGTTAAACAAGAATAAATGTAAAACCCTAAATTTGGGCCCCAAAATTAATTATACAAGTTCAAGGTGACAGAAATATGGAAAGACAATAACTGGTTTTTTAAAGACCTAGGGGTATAGATGGCTTTAAGTTCAATATAAGTCTATAAATTAACACAGCAACAAAAAAAAAATGCTGTTGCATAGATGAATAAAATAACTGTTTTTGGTAATTGAATAAAATTATTGGGGTGTAAGTTCATCTTCTGTAGACTTATTGAAAGTCTTTTTGGGATAACTCCAGTAGTACACACAGGGTGATGGGGGTGACATGTACCTTTTCCTGATTTCAAGTGGCTTTAAATTCTTCTATTATCTCTATACTTTGAAAGCTTTTGATTCCACATATCTTGGAGATTGGCTAGTGTGATGACATGTTACAAATGTTGTCTCTTAAGTTTAATGTTCAGGTAATTTTAGGCAACAAGCTTTTTTTCTATAATTCTTCAGTTCCAGGGCAGGTAGGTGGTAGAGTAAATAGAATATCGGCTCTGGAGTCGGGAGGACCTAAGTTCAAATCTGACCTCAAACACTTGGTGCATTTATTAGCCATGTGACCTTGGGCAAGTCACTTAACCCCAATTGCCTTGTCTTCCTCCCTCCAAAAAAAAAAAATCAAAGAAAAAAAATAATTCTTCCGTTCCATGACAGCTTTTTTGTTGAATTCTCAGGATATTTTGAAGACTATATTTGTAGTATGTGGTGAGGGACAGGAAATTTGTCGTCTATTAATTTCTAGAAGGTAGTGAGCTTTTGATTTAATGCTAGTTAAATGCAGCCACAGAGTGTGGTCTTAGAGTTGTAATAGATCTGAGTTCAAATCCTCCTTTACTCTTATATATACATACATACATACATATATATATAAACTTCCAGTTCTATAAATGAGGTAATAATAGTACCAACCTCACAGGTTAACCATATCAGATGAGGAAACACATGTAAAGCTCTTTGTAAGCCTTAAAGTACTATCTTAATGTATTATATTATTATTCATTAAGATATATCTTGCCAGGTATTCAGATGGTGCTAAATTTTTGCAACTTGAAATAATATATTTCTGTTTCTACTATTTTCTTCCATAATTTGCAAGCTGAGGTTCCTTAGCTCTTCTGAAGTTTGGAAGAAAGTGTCCCCTTTCAAGCAGTGCAATGTTGGTGTTATCATTGTCATTTTTCAGTCATTTTTCAGTCATTCCAACTCTCCGTGACCCTATTTGGGATTTTCTTGGCAAATACCCTGGAGCGTTTTGCCATTTCCTTCTCTATCTCATTTTACAGATGAGAAAACTGAGACAAACAGGTTGAAGTGAATTGCCCAGGGTCACACAGCTAGTACATGTCTGAAGCCAGATTTGAACTCAAGAAAATGAGCTTTTCTGAATCCAGGCCTGCCACTACATCCACTGTGCCACCCAGTGGCCCCCCACAATGTTGGTATTACTGTGTTAATTTTTTAAAGGCAGTATGTAATAGAGTCACTGTTTCATGTATAAACCTCATTTTCTATTATTTTTATGTGAAAATGCTTATATTTATTGATATTTGTAAAATTCATAACTTAAATAAACAAAAATATAACTTATCTATTCTAAAAGGTTAACCTTTTTGCAATTTTTAGTGGCAGTGACCTGGTCCTAAACTGCTTTATCATAATCATCATTTCATGACTATGTTTACGTATTGGCTTCAGCTGCCATAGTCTTTTTGAATCTTGAGTCTATTATCGACAAATCAACAAGCATTTATTAAGCACCTAAAAAAGTGAAGCAGTCTCTATATTTAAGGAACTTGTATCTACCAAATCTGCTATATAAATCTGCTATATAAATTCTATACCATCCCCCACCCATTTCTCCCAGTTCTGTGTCATCTGCATGTGAATGAATATGACTTTCACATATCGATCCAGGTCATTCATAGATAGATAGATAGATAGATAGATAGATAGATAGATAGATAGATAGATGGATAGATAGATGGATGGATGGATGGATGGATGGATAGATAGATAGATAGATAGATAGATAGATAGATAGATAGATAGATAGAAAGATGGATGGATGGATGGATAGATAGAGAGACAGACAGACAGACAGACAGATAGATAGATAGATAGATAGATATGCATATATATATATATATATATATAGAGAGAGAGAGAGAGAGAGAGAGAGAGAGAGAGAGAGAGAGAGAATATAACAGAGCCCAAAAGTTTTGGGACATTCCCCAATTAAACTGCCTCTCTGGGGAGAGAGGTGCCCCACTAAGTGTGAACCCACTTAACTATTCTGCTCTAGTGTACATTATGCCATGCATCCACAAAGAAATCATAAAAAATTTTGTCAAATGCTTTGTTGAAATGCACTGTTTACAGTAATCCTCAGATATACTATATTATTAACCTTATCAAAAAAGACAATGAAATTAATTTGACTCAGCTCATTATCAATGAACCTATGTTGGCTTCTGGTAGTCACTATATTCTTTTACAATGCTTATAAACTCTCTGTTTAATAATATTTTACAATTTTGCCAATAATCAATGTCATCTTTACCTGTCTAGGGAAATAATTCCTCCTCTCTAGTCTCCTTATACCCATTCCACTTTCCATTACTTCTCAGATTATCAATATTAGATCTGGAACAATATCTGCAAGTTTTTTCAGCATCCTAGAAGGTAATAAATCTGGGCTTTGAGATTTGACCTCATTTAAGGTGACCAAGCGTTTTCTGATTACCTCCTCACCTATTCTAGGATTCCACTTAATCTGTAAGAAACTTTGTATCACCCTTTTCCAGTTTGAAACCCATTCTTCTTGCTGTACAAGATAGAAGCAATTCAGGCTCTGAAGAATTCTACTTTTTCTGTTATGTTAACATCACCCAATTTGCCCCCCCACAAGCACTGTTCCTTTGGTCATTTTCTTGCTCCAAATTTAGCTTTTAAGTTTTCAGTTTCATCATTTTGCCATATTTCGTAAATCTCAACTTGTTCTGAGCCTCAGCCTTCCTGACATCATTCTTACAGATTCACGTCACTCTTATGTTTGTCATTGATCATGTACTCCTGTCTCTGTCTTTCATACATGTCCTTCTAAATGTGAATTCATCAAAGAGCTTGCTGTGCAGCCATATAGGATTTTTTTGGATGCCTAATCCTTTCCTTCCTTGCTAGTCTCATTTTCTTTTATATGATCAGAATGACATTTTTTTTTAGAATTTCCCATCTCTTGTGAACTGCATTCCCTTTTTAGAGACTCTGGACATGGCAGAGGTATCTTTTCTCTGAACATTTTGAAATAGGAAGTCTAAAGTACCTGGGTAACTATACATAGTATACCTTTCTCTTGCTTTGATAAAATAACACATTTCCTTTTTCCCCAAGATCCCTGCCACTTATCTGTTGCTTCTTGTAGATCTGATTGAAGCTAAGTATATAACATTCCCATTGTTGCTCCTTCTATGCTATAGAAGATGAAATTGTCTGCAAGGCAAGGCAAGAATTTATCAGTCACTTCCAATGACTGAGTAGCAATGGGACAATAAGAAAGACTTGGACTAAAATATATGGGTGTGGAATATAGTGGACTATCCAGGAAAGAGTTCAAATGGGGGTACTGATTAGTATAGGTAGAGGGAGTTTACTTGTACCATGAATACAAAGAACAAAGTTGAAGGCAGATTATAAACCCAGTGGAAATAGTCAAGGTGTAGAATGCAGATAGAAAATTAGGGTCAAGGTTTAAGTCAAGTCAAGTCAAGGAGCATTTATTAAGTATGCATTTACTGTATGCCAGGAAGTAGGCTAAGTGATAGAGAGGCAAAGAAAGGCAAAAATCCAGTCCGTTCTCTCAATGAGTCCATGGACTAAGGGAGGAGAGTTCAGAGATCAAACCCAAGGAAGGGACAGGGTTCAAGTATACAGGTGGATCAAGGCTCATGTTGAAAACAAGGTATAAAGGAGCAGATGGGGAACAGAACTCAGACAGAGACATTAAGAGTTATTTCTCAAGGTCTGGTACAGACACTTGGGTCCACACAATAGTTCAACTACTGATGACTGTTGATCCTGGGATGGGGGTTGTCAGCCTTCTTCCATTGTTTTAAGCACCTGTAAGTTTTAATGACTGGTAACTACACAACCGGTTAGGCCTTAGGGGGAATTCCCCATAGTGTTAGCAAAGTCTTCTGTCCTACTAGGGTATGGTCTTCCTCTTTGGTGCTCTGGTTTGTCAGCATTGTTCTCAGCACAGGGCTCACACATCTGCCAACGTATGGACATTCATCACAAGCTCCCAGGAGCTATTAGGAGGTCTATTAACATCCAGTACACTAGATAATAGACATCTCCCTCAATTCTCTTCAAGTTAAGTGTACTTAAGTTAAGTGTACCCTTGAACCTGGGGAGGAGAGAGTAGAACAATAGGAGGAGGGACTATACTCTGGGGCAGCTAAGTCATGCAGTGGATAGAGAGCCAGGCCTGGAGTCAGGAAAACTTAAATTCAAATCCATCCTCAGACACTTACTGGCTGTGTGACCCTGAGCAAATCACTTAACCATATTTGTCTCAGTTTCCTCATCTGTAAAATGAGCTGGTGAAGGAAATGGAGAACCACTCCAGTATCTCTGCCAAAAAAACCTCAAAAAGGGGTCACAGAGAGTCAGACACGACTGAAATGACTGAACAACAAGAGCACCCTCTTTAGAAATGATGTGCCCCGTCACAGCTGGATGAAGGATGGAATGAATGGGTTTATTGCAAAGCCATCGATTCATTCAGCAATCATTTGTCAAGGTCCTGCTATGTCAGAAACATTGTGTTAAGCCCTGGGGGAATATATTATTACAAATATAACTAAGATATGATCACTGCTTTCAAGATATAGTATAGCAGAAGAAAATTAACACGTTTTGAAATATGGAATGCTCTTATGCAATAGTTATGCAGAATAGACAATTAATCACAGAAGGGATTTGTTGGTATTGTTTTCACATATTTCAATTGCATTCAACTCTTCATGACCCCATTGGAATTTTCTTGGCAGAGATGCTAGAGTGGTTTGCCATTTCCTTCTCCAACTCATTTTACATGTGAGGAAACTGAGGCAAGCAAGGTGAAGTGATTTGACTAAGAAGATGAATCTTCTGATTGCAGGCCCCACGTTCTGTCCACTGCACCACCTAGTCTCCCTAACACAAGGGGTCAAATTCCAAGAGTTTCAAGCAGAGGTAAGGGAGAGTAAAGAGTATTCAAGACACAGGTAGGTCAGTCAGTCAACACGCATTTATTAAGGACCTACTATATGCTAAATTAAGGGATACAAAGAAAGACAAAAACATAATCCCTGCCTTGAAGAGGCTTGTATTCTAATGGAGAAATCTGTTCAGTCATTTTAGTAGTGTCTGACTCTTCATGACCCCATTTGGGGCTTTCTTGGCAAAGATACTGGAGTGGTTTATCATTTCCTTCTGCAGCTCATTTTATAAATGAGGAAACTGAGGCAAACGGGGTTAAGTGACTTGCCCAGGGTCACACAGCTAGTATATGTCTGAGTCTAGATTTGAAATCAGGAAGATGAGTCTTACTAATTCCAAAGCCAGTCCCCTATCCACTGCACCACCTAGCTGCTGTGATAAAGAAAACAACATGCAAATAACTATGTTTATGCAAGATTCACAAACTGTAAATGGGAGGTAATCTCAGAGGAAAGGTAGCAGGGGACCGGGAAACACCTCTTGTAGAAGGTGAGATTTGAGCTGAGTCTGCAAGTAATGAAGAACAGCACAGATGAAGGTGTTTTCTGGATGTATATACAAGAGAGTTCAGACATCTCCCTCTTCTCTTCTCTCCTCTTTCACATCCAATCATTTATCAAATCTTGTCAATTCTACCTTTATACCATCTCTTTTTTTTTATAAGATAACAGTGGGAAAAAGTTTTATTAGAGTACAAACTATGACATAGACCAAAATACATAGAAAGGCACTGGATTTACATTCACAAATACTTTGTTGTCCAAAGTCAAAAGGGAAATTCCAAAAAAAAACCACTTTCTTTACCAAACGTGTATACTTTGTGGAAAATTTTGTTCTTTTTTCAAGGTGAGGTACCTGTGAGCTTTGGTACAAACATTCCATGTTGTCAGAGAGACATCTGGATTTTACTTCACAGCTCAACATTTTCGAGGTTGTTGAAGACTATAGATCCTTTTTGTGGGACAGTCTTTTCCAGGCCTGGTCTTGGCTTCTGATGAGCCACTTTGGACAGCAGCTGGAAATTTGTGGCTGATCTTCTCTAGAGTATCATTCAATATAACCATACTTTGCATTTTAGCAACATTGGCAAGAGCACTGGCCTTCTCCAGTCCTCCTTTTTTGGTATTTCTCTCTACAACTGCATTTTCTCATTTTTTGGAAACTCTCATTCCTCCTACTTTGACTGCAGGAGGGTGGCCCCCTTTCAGGGGCAAGAGGATGACTTTTACTTCATTTACCATACTGTGGGCTGTAGCTGCTGCTCCTGTTGGTCCTTATTGTTTCTGCTGAGTGCCTGGGTCCATACCATCTCTTGCACCAAATTCTCTCCATTCACACAGCTACCACATCAGTTAAAGCACTCAGCATCTCTTGCCTAGATTATGGCAACAAACTCCCAAAAACTTTCTCTCCCTCAAGCCTGTCCCTTTGCTGATCCATCCTCCTTCATTCCTTGAATGTATTTCTTCCTCTCCTCAACCTCAGAGAATTCTGGCTCTCTTCAAAGGTCTAATTAGTTCCTCTTTCTGGAAGCCTATTCTGATTCTCCCAGTTGCTAATATCCTCCTCCCTACTGGCCCCAATGAAATTATTTTGTATATGTCTTGTGTTTGCTTTTCTGTGAACATGTTGTTCCCTGCCCCATACCCTCCAAAGAATGTAAATTCTTTAAGAATAGTGTATTATATTTGGTTTTGAATCTCCAGTTTGTATAACCAGTGCTTTCTTTAGTAAATGCTTCCCATGAGATAAGGTTGGGAAGGTAAGATGGTGCCAAATCATGGAGGACATTAGACGCCAAGCTAAAGATTTTACTCTGTAGTGATAAGGAGTCATTGAAAGAGTAGACAGGAGAGAGATGATGTCCAGAAGAAGAAGGTGACTGACAATGTCAAATACTGCAGAGAGATCAAGGAGAATCAGGATTAAGGAAAAACCATTGGATTTGGCAATTAAGAGATCATTCTAACTTTTGAGAGAGCAGTTACAAATGAATAATGGAGTCAGAAAGCATATATTAGAGTCTGGAGAACTGAGTAAGAGGGAAAAAAGTGAAGGTACCAAGTGTAGATAGACTCTTCAAGGACTTTAGTCACAAAAGAGAGGGGATGGTCAGATTAAGTCAAGTTTATAAGGATGGGGAAGATATGGGCATGTCTGTAGGCTAGAGGGAAGGAGCTAATAGAAAGGGAGAGAAGGGAGTTGAAAGTGGGGGCAATTTGCTTGGGACATCAGGAGAGGATGGGATTAAGGTAAGCATGCATAGGACAGGTAGACTGCCAGACTTGGAGTCAGGAAGACCTGAGTTCGTGTCCTGTTTCAGACAACAACTGTGTGGCCACGGGTAAGTCAGGTAACTTCTCTAAGACTCAGTTTCCTCATCTGTAAAATAGAGATAATAAAAGCACCTCATTCCCAGTCCTGTTGTGAAGATTAAATGAGATAAGACATATGAATTGCTTTGAAAACCTTGAGAGTACTATATAAATGTTTTTATTATTATTTTATCATTATTATTTAGAAGAGTCTTCTTCAGCAAAAAGAAAAGTCATCTCTGTCTGAGACTGGAGTGGAAGAAGACATAGTGGAAAGGAATGTCTGAGTGATATGAGATTGGGAGGTGGAGTGGTGGGAACTCTCAGCAAATGACTTTGAATTGTTTTTTAGTCAAGTATAATTGGGATCCTTGGATAAAAGGGTGGGAGAGGGGTGCTATGGGGGCTTGAGGCTCTCCTTAAGAGGGTTTGGAACAGCTACCATGGAGAGTACCATAGTGGATCGATTTGGGAGGAATGTTTTGTTTGCCTAGCTACAGTGAAGACCCAGTTGAGGTTAGGAAATTTGCAATGGACCCAGCCAACATGGTTTAATGATTTCTTCTGCCTCTATTCAGTAGCGCACAGAAAGGACCAAAGGAGATGATAATGATATAAAGTAGGGACTTGACAAGATATGACAGCAATAGGACGGGGGTCTTTAGGGTAGACAATAGTATTGAGTTGAGTTAGTTAACCCAAGGTTGATTCCATTAGGGAACGGAGGAGAATGTAGCCCTGCAGGGCTGATGACCTAGGAAAGAACTGAAGTTTAGAAGGAATGGAAATCACAATGAGGATGAAGAACTAGGTTAGGGGTTGCAAGGTATAGGGAATGATAAAATATCATAATTGATTAAAGGAATTTTGGATTCATGAACATGAGAGTGGAATACTTGTGGGTGATGGCAAGGTGAGAAGATGGTGTAAGAAGCTTGAGGAGAGAAGGTGTGGAGCAGTTGCTAATATGGAACAAACAAGTAGAATGCCCCAAAAACCAGGGTAGAAGAGGGTTGTAAAGAACGGGTTGAGGGGCAGCAAAGTGGTGCCAAGGATAGAGCACTGAAACTCAAGTTAAAAGGACCTAAATTCAAATTCAGTCTCAGACACCTACTAACTCTGTGACCCTGGGCAAGTCACTTAACCCCAATTGCCTCAAAAAAAAAACTGAGTTGATGCTCAAAAATGCCAAATCAAGGAGCACTGAGAAAATGCCACTAATTTTGCCAATCAAAATTTGTGACCTCTGAGACTTGTAGTTTTAATCAACTGATTTCAGACTGTAGGCAGTTAAAAACTGGGGGAATGATAAAGAAGTAAGAGTGGTAGTTATAGACTGCTTTCTTCATTTTGGGTACTCAAAGCAAGAAGAGATGTGAGACAGAAATTTGCAAGGGTAGCAGGTTCAAGAGGCAACTTTTTTGTTGTTGATTTTCGTTGGCTTGATTTGGAGGAGGGAAGTATTTTACATAAAGGAAGGCTAAGGATATTTGTGGACAGAAAGAAAGGAGCCTGTGGAGATAGAGAGATTGGAGATAAAAGAGAGAAGATGATTGCTTGATCAAGGTCTTAGAAAAAAAGGGCAAAGAAGGGATGGAGGGTCCATGACAGGTGCACAGATTATCCATGATAACAGTGGCTGCAACATAATAAGGCTTCCACAGGAGCTATTGACTGGCCAGCCAATCTTTCCTATAAGACAGGTGGGGAAGGAAGAGAGAGAGAATATTGAGGTTTTTGAGGTGTGGCCCTGCCAAAGCTCAAGTCAGACAGTATCAAACTTATACGTAAAGTAGATTGTCTTAGGGAAAGGGTTGAGGATTGGAAGAGAGTGGCAAAATGTTAGAACAATAGCTAAGGGGAAAGTGAGAGGAAATGGCTAAGAAATGAATGAGAATACTCCCAGGCATCACTGAGGAATCAGCTAAAGTTAAATAACGTGAATTTGTAGTACACGGAATCACTGCTATGCATCTTAAACAGGCAAATTAAAGAAATAGGTCTTCTGCTCCTTTGGGAGGAGAGTGGAACGCTGATTTCAATCTTAACTAGCGTAACAGTTGAATCACGACAAAGTTTTGCTACTGAACGTTACAAGGAAATAAGGAGGCGTCGTAGTGCAATAATAGTTAGCTACTAATAGGTAGCATTTGTACAAATGCTTTATATTATCTCATCTGCTCCTCACAAAGTAGATGCTATTATCCTCCATTTACAGGTAAGGAAGCTGAGAGAGAAAGAAGGTGAGTCACCTGCCCTGGGTCACATACCTAGTAAGTGTCTAGGGCTGGATTTGAACTCAGATCTTCCTGACTCCAGGTCTAGCTGTTGTTGTCTGAGGCCACATAGCTAGTGAGTCTGCAAGACTTCAAGTGCAGCTCTCCATATACTGTGAGCCCCGCCCCGCCTTCTCTTCAAGGACAAGTCAAGTAGGAAAGTTACAAAGGTTACAAGCGGACTTTTCAGTTCACCCTGGTCCTCCCATTCACATTTATATTGAACCAGGCTTTATTTTTTCTTTATCCTTTTGTGCCTGCTTGATCCCCTCCCCTGTCTTCCCAATTTTATTATTTGGGACCAATATATCCATGATCCTGATGTTAGATCCCTTCCAGTTTTTAGCCCATGAATTCAATTTAGCAAAAGAATGCCAAGGGAAAGCGTTTATTAAGCATTTACTGGGTGCTAAGCACAGTGCTAAGCCCTGAGTATGCAAATACAGAAGAAAGCCAGCCCCCTCTCTAAAGGAATTTATAGTCTTTGAAAAGAAGACAGAGCATACAGAGGTGAGTGGTGGCCAGGAAAGGGTGTGTATCTGAGAAAACAGAGATGGTGAATGAAGCTATGGGCAATATATTGACATGCCTTTTTCAGAGGCAATAGTATGTTTTTATTCCAGTTTTTGTTTGTTTTAAGAGATTTTTTTGAGCAAGAAGTGTTATGGAAAAGGTAAGGGGGAATGGGCAGGTGGAGGCAGAGCAGAGTTGAAAATGACTAAAGTGAACATAAGGAATTATGGCCAGGAGAGTCCTGAGATGATCATCTTAACTCCTTCTTGGATACGATTTCTGGAAATCCTGTTTGGAAGATAGAGCAGCAGGAGCAGAGCAAAAAAAAAAAAATCAAAGAGTTAAAAAGATTTGGAATGGTAGCTAAGGGGGATGTGATCAGAAGCTGCTAAGAAATATAAATATGTATTGGGGAAGAATTAACTTAGGTTAAATAACATGAATTTATAATATACTCTATTGCTGTTATGCATCTTACACAGGCAAGTTAAGAAATAAATATTCTATTCAAACTATAGGTATCTTAGCTCTTTTAAAATCCCATTTACCAACTATAGCTCTGAATTTAGGAGACCAGAGATAGTGAAAAACAACCCAAGTTCCATGTCCTTCTCTCCAAAATCCTCCTTCTAGATTTGGGCCCTTTGGAGAGCTCACAGCCACCTCCTTTACCCTAGAATCTCTTGCCATGGATTGGAAAGGGAGGAGAAGTGTCATTCATTCTGGATGTTTGTACAAAAATTTATGCAACTGATAAAAGACAGAAATAACCAGCTCTAAAGGGGCTTCTCTAAGGTAGGCATGTTAATGTGTGACTAAAGGAGCTAGGCACTGATCCAACTATCCTGAAAAAACAAGTCAGAATTAACAACCAATTCATCATCAATAAGTGTTTATTAAATGCTTACTATGGCCTAAGTGCTAGAGATACAAAGAAAAAAAATGATACCACTTTCTTGCTCCCCAAAAAGCTTACATTCTAATGGGGAAGACACATACATAGAAAAGAAAGATGGGGCAGAAGAAGATAGAAGACACTAAGAAAGGGCTCTGAAAAAATGGGATGCTTGAACTGAGTCTTGCTGTGAGACCTTCATAACCTGGCCCTCTCCCATACTTCATCATCTTACAGTTTTTGGTGCTCAGTTGTTGATCATATTTGACTCTTCGACTCCGTGGACCATACTGTCTACAGGGTTTTTCTTGGCAAAGATACTGGAGTGGTTTGTTATTTCCTTCCAAACAGAAGTGACACCCAAGGTAACACAGATACTAAGTATCTGAGGGAGGATTTGAACTCAGGTTCTCCTGACTCAAGGCCCAGCACTCTATCCACTGAGTCATCTAGTTGCCTCTTCTTCCCCCTAATACACATTCAAATATTCTATAATCCAGTAATACTGGTTTCCTTTACTGCTTCTTTGGAGGCAATGGGGTTAAGTGACTTGTCCAGGGTCCCATGGCTAGTAAGTGTCTAAGGTAGGATTTGAACTCAGCTTCTCCTGACTTCAGGGCCACTGCACCTCCCTGCTGCTTCTCAGACGAGATTCTCCATCTCTTGGCTCCATCTCTCTCCCTGACTATCCCCCATGCCTGGAATGCTCTCCCTTTCTCCTCATCTCCACTTCTGGGCTTTCCTGGCTTCACTTGAGTCTCAGCTAAAATCCTCCCTTCTATGAGAAGCCTTTCCTGGTCCTCTATAATGTCAGTGCCTTTAGTTTGAGATTATCTCCAATTTATCCTGTCTCTATATTGTTCTAAAACAGTTGATGGCTTATCCCCGCCACCACCCCCATAGATTGTGAGTTCTTTGAAAGCAAGGACTACATTTTTGTTTCTTTGTGTTTTCAATGCTTAACACGATGCCTTAACACAATAGCACAGAGTTGGTGTTAAATACTATTATTGACTTGACATGACTTGAAGGAAGCTGTAGCATCTTGTTTAGGAGAAAATGGGTCAGTATGACTGGATCACAGAGTGTATGGAAAGGATTTATGTATAAAAAGACTGGAAAGAGAGGAAGAGTCAGATTGTGGATGACGTAGGAAAAGGTGCTAAATCCGAACTACCCTCAACCGCAGCAATCCCACTACTGGTTAGGAACAAGGAAATCAAAGACAAAAAATGATCCTACATATAACAAAGTATTCATAATAGCACCTTTTGTGGAAGCAAAAACTGGACACAAAGTATATATATACACATCAGTCGAAAAATGGTTGAGTAAATTGTGGGATATAAATGGAACATTATATTATTGTGCTGTAAGGGGGAAAAATCATGTTGAAAGGCCAGCTGAGCAATTGAAAAGCAGTGGAAAGAGCACTAGGCCTGGAGTCAGTGGAACTGGATTTGAATTCCACCTCTGATAGTTATTGTTTATATGATTTTGAGCAAACCACAACCTCCCTGAGCTATATAAAAAAAAAATATATATATATATATAAAATAAGGAGTAAATAAGGACTAAATGGTGCCAGGGAACCTTCTAGCTCTTGATCTATGATCCTATGAGGAATTCGGAAAATTATAGGAAGACCTCTGAACTGAGGCAGAGTGAAATAAACAGAACCAGGAAGGCAATATATATAATTACTCTAGCAAGGTAACAGTAGCACAAAAAAGGCAACCGAACTCTGATTAATTGCAATGACGGACACTGAATCCAGAGGTCAGATGGCTATGATAGGTGGAGACAGATGCAGCTGATGGATTTTACTTAACTATTTTTCTTTGTTACAAGGTAGAGCTGGGGCAGTGGGGGAGGAAATATGGGAAATATCGGAAAATCATGGGGAAATGATTAGGATATAGAAACATAAAGACCTTAACAAAAATTTTAGTTGTTTTAAGGCTCTGACTTCCCAGAGTTTTCTCCTCCTAGCTCTCTGCTTTCAGGATCTTAGCAGCTGCATCCTACAACCTCCTTGAAATTACCACGTCTCTAACCTTCCTGTCTAGCTATCTCACCTTTGATATTTGATATCCCACCTTTTTATCTCTAAGGTGACTGTTTTGCCTAAATCAAGTTAATGGACTGCTAATAACAGGTCCATCCTGACTCCAAGGCCAGGGTCCTTTCCATTATACAATACTGCCTCATCCATATAACAGACTGTCACCTGGGCCTACTCTTCTCTGGAGGCCACGTAGCCCTGGGACTACATGCTGTACGACATCATGATTCCTTTACATTGACAAATGCAACCAACGTCTATTAAGACCTATTCTGCGTAAGGTACGTTATTCATACTAATTACAGATTAAATCTCCTTTTCTAGACTTATCTTCTTTTCCTCTTCAGATTCATACTTTTTGGTGGCCCATCCAACAAAGTCTTGTTTTCGTGACACTTTGATTCCCAATTCATTGGTAAGGCAGAGAAAATAGGCATACCCTAGAGCAAACAAACAGGGGATACCTGGCTACCCTTAATCTACCTGTTCCTTATGTACAAGTTAATGGTGACTGGTTCATGCTCTACTTCCCCTGTAGTAACTGGGGATGGTAGTGGGGAAGGATCTACTTTCTAGATCTATTTTCAATTTTTTTTTTCATTTTTGCAATATGGATTTCCTTCTTTTTTTTTTTTTAGTTTGAATCCTTATTTATTTTTTAAGTTAAATTTTGTGTTTATGTTTAGTTTACATCATTCATTTCCACAAGATTTTGAGTTACAAATTTTTTCCCTATCTTTCCCCTACCAACCACGCCAAAACAGTGATCCCACTGTATACCTCCTCCCCCGATCTGCTCTATCCTATATCCTCCCCCATCTCTCCTCCAACTTTCTGGTAGGGCAAGATAGATCTCCTTACCCCAGTGCCTGTATATTTTATTTCCCAATTGCATGTAAAAATAATAATAATGATGATTTTTTTAAACATTTGATTTTACAGCTTTGAATTCCAGATTCTTTCCCTTCTTCCCTCGTCACCCATCTTTACTAGGAAGATAAGCAATTCAATATAGGTTGTGTGTGTGTAGTTATGCAAAACATTTCCATAGTGGATATATTGTGAAAGACTGACTATATTTCCCTCCATCCTATCCCACTCCCCCACTTGTTCTATTCTCTACTTTGACCCTGTCCCTTTTCAAAAATGTATGCTTCTAACTACCCTCCCCCCCCAATCTGCACTCCCTTCCATCATCCATCCTCTCATCCTTTTCCCACCTACTCTCCTATAGGGAAAGATACCCAATTTAGTGTGTGTATCAGTCTGTCCTTAAGCCAAATTCAATGAGAATAAGGTTGACCCATTCCCTTTTGCCTTCCTGTTCTTCCCCTCCATTATCCCTTGCCTCTTCTATATGAGATAATTTACCCTATTTTGTCTCTCATTATCTCCTCTCATTATATTCCTCTCTCACCTCTCAATTTCAACTTTTAAATATCATCCCTTCCTATTCAATTGATCCTTTGCCCTCTGTCT
>CM053590.1:190714867-190773754 GCA_028646515.1 Pseudochirops corinnae | reverse complement strand
ACAGTATCAGCCTTTATACCTAGATCATGTACCCATTTAGATTTGACTTTGGTGTACAGTATTAGATGATGGTCTATGCCCAGTTTCTGCCATACTATATTCCAATTTTCCCAGCAGTTTTTGTCAAATAGTGAGTTCTTATCCCAAAAACTGGAGTCTTTGGGCTTATCAAACATGATAAGCCTGGCCAGACCTCCTGCATAATATACTTGTACAGCTGATTTTTAGAGCCCAAGTGTAGGACTTTACATTTATCTGTATTACATTTTATCATATTAGATTTAGCCCAATATTCTAGCCTCTTGAGAACATTGGAAATACTCATCGTAACATCTGATATGTAAGCTATCCCTCACAGATTTGTGTCACTTGCAAATTTTATAAAGCATGATACCTATTCCTGCTTCATTCAAGTAACTGATACACAAATTAGCTTTTGTGGATTGCTATATGAGGGTAATCAGTTATGGAAATATCAATGGGTGATCTACAGACCAATACTACATTTTTTCACAAGAATATTTCTCCCAATTTGCTCTGTTTCCCCTTTTGCTTTCCTTCCTTCTTTCTTTTTTCCTTTATTAATTAAGTCCTTTCCTTCCTTATTTCCTTCTTCCATCATTTTCTTTCTTTCTACCCATTCTTTTTCCTTTCCACCATTCTTTTTTTTTCTTTTTTTCCCATTTTTTTCTTTCACCCTTCCAGGAAAAAAAAAATGTATTCCTAATAAGTAAGATCTGCAAACTATTAAAATGCCTTCAATTCAAAACCACATCTATTTCATTTATTCTCATTTATTAACACATGACTGGCCATTAAAGTCAGCATCTTCATGAAGAGTATAAGTATTCTTTTATTTCTATGGTTTGTGAAGGGAGTCATTATCATATTCAAAAACGTCAGAGGCATTCATAAGACAAATGTGACTCCAATTCCTTTCAAAGTCCCATTAAGTTTGAAGTCTCCATTTTCTTCCTCAACCTAGATGTCAATGAATTAAAAGCTGCATTCTTTCCTCCTTCCCGGAGAATTCCCATCATACGAAGAAGCTGCCAGTGGTTTGATGGCCTTGGAAAAATCACTTTACTTTAAGTGGTACTAGCTAGATGAGTAACCTTAGAAAAGGCTTTTCCCTTCTCTGAGCCTCAGGTCCCTCCTCTGTAAAAGAAGGATGACCTCTGAGGTCACTTCAGCCCTAGATGGCAGTTCTATGGTCTGAGGGTCTTTCTAGCTCTCATGAAGATGTCATTATTCTCTCCTTCCTTCAGCATAATCTCCTCTGCCTCCTCCCTCACCATCTCTTCTCCCTGTCCTCTTTTTCTCTTTCTCCCTCCATTTCCTTCCTTCCTCCATTTTTTATGACTCTAAAATTTAAAGTGTTGTCTAAAATTTAGAATCTTTTTTTCAAACAAGCATTTTGCTTGTTTGAAAGCAAGAATCCTCGTTCTTTCTCTTCAGGAGCTTACAGCATAGATGAAGACTTATATATGGGGAACAAATTAGCCATATTATTGCAGGAGCCATATCACCAGTTTAATTAAGTCCTAGACTGTGGAAAGCACCACAGGAATCTGAGAAGGGAAAGATCCACACAGACTAGAGCACTCACTCACAAAGGAGGTGGGATATGAGTCAAGAAAAGGGTTTTATAAGCAAATTCTTATGCATACAACAATTTTGCTGAGATAAAAAACATATGTCCACCTGTCCTACTTGCCTTACCACTCTTTTAAAGATATCCTGCAGTCCTGAATGAATGAATGAAGAAAGGAAGGGAATAGAGGGAGCATGGATTCAAAAAGAAATATTCTGATTTTGAATTGGGTCCAATTCAATTCATTATTCATTATGTTCCTACTGAATGTGAAATTCTGGTCTTGACACTCAAGGAGATGCGGTGATGAACAATTTGATTCTGTTTGATTCAATAAACATCAGTTAGGTGCAGGATTCTGTGCTGCACACTGAAGATAAAAAGATGAGTAAAGACAGAGTCCAAGCACACCTCCATTCTCTCAGCAGGGATGCAGACAGTAGGTGGGGAATGGAGCATTTGTTGTCAGAAGTGGCCAATGCATCGGTTTGGTTTACTTTACTTAAAAGGCTGGGGTGTGGTCACTGAGTGTGCTACAGCTTCTTGGAACCACAGGTGAAAGCTGGGGGACAGAGGGACACCAAAGGTGGATAAGCAGCCCTAAAAAGGGCTTGGCAAGCCATCAGACCAGAGGTGCCAGTCCTCCCTGCACACTCCATACACCTTGATAAAACCATCTCAGCAGATGAGCCAAACCAGGTTGAGGGTGACTGACAGGCCTCACACTCATCCAGCTGGGAGATATCTACCCCAAGTACATGAAGACTTACCCTGCCAGAATGGGCAGACGAGAACAACATGTTTCCAACGGCCAGGAAAGTAGCTGAAGCAGGCCTTGTGGAGCACTTGGAACTCGGTCAGACATTAAAGATGCCAAGGTCATCCACTGAATCTAGGCCACCACCGGTCATCTTGACTTTTGTCCTGTTGCTGGACTTTGATGACTCTGGAAGAGAAAGTGAGGCTGACACTGCTGAACTCCGCCTCACTTAAATCCAGTTCATGGCAAGTCAAGACATCACCCTGTGATGTCACTGCTCTTCTTGAAAACAAATGACAGACAACAACAAAACGCTTATTTTTCTGAGTGATCGTCCTTGACCAAAGGACACCTAATTTCCTCCTAGTAGGTCGTTATCTGCCATTAAAACGAATAGCGTTTCTCCCAAGTGCACCTTCTGCCAATTCCATCTTTCCTGTCTCTCTATCTGATCTCTCCTCCTCTAGACTTATTTTCTCCTGTGTCTCTAAGAATTTGATAAGAGCCTATACTGTTTCTCCATGATGTCTATCTGGGGGAGACTGCAAAGCCCCATCAATGTGGGTCAAGGAGAATGTCTTGACATCAACCTTTAAATGACCACCCCATGTCACCTTTTCCATCAGGTGCCAATTAAATCAAAATGAGTGAACTTTCCCCTTGGATCAGCTCGTTTCTGGTCTGGAAAGACTGATGAGCTGGTCTTACTGAATTGAATTGTCCCTCTCCCTGGCTCTCCCATTGATCTGTCTGATTGACTTGAGTCTCCTAGCCACATGACAGCTACTCTGTGTCATTAGGCTTGTGAAATTGTCTTCTCTCTTCTCCCTACATCTCACTGGGGCTTGCCATTCATTTTTCCCCTTAAAATTCTTGGGTTGGACCCTTTGATGTAAGCATCTGAGAAAGCCCATGGGGCAGGCCTGAGGCCTACGTCAGCCAGCTTTTACAGCGACCAAGGACAAAGCACTGTTTCTAAGTCCAAGAAACATAGGCCGTGGTCATGCATGAGCCCCAGGGACCTCTGATAAGGCTTTCTCTCAGTTAGAAAAGTAGTCTTGAGGAAACAGGGAAGGTCTAAATCCTCTGGGGTGCTTCTCATGTTTTCCAAAATGAATCCTGGGTTGATTTCCCCTTGAAGGTAGTGAACATTCCTGTTCAACTAGAAAATATAGTTGTGTAGCTCAGCAAACAAAAGGTGGTTGGGGCAGTCTTGTCATAAATCTGACATCTGCTTATATATTCCTTGTGTTTCTCCATCTTGAGGATAAAGCAAAGAAGAGAAAGGGGACAGATGTGCTCCTTAACAAAATTCAGACCGTGGTTCTCTGTCCCTTGAACCTATTACAAATCTCCCTCTCACACTGCCCTCAACCCCAATTCTTTTCAGCAATCAGTATGTATGAACTGGTGGTCAGTTTAGGCTCAAAGATGTCGTGATGCTATGTGTTGTTTGTGAGAAGCTTAGCTCAGTTCGCCTTTACACAGTGTTATGTAAGTCACTATTACAGGGGCCATGTCCAGAAAGATTTTATCCTCATCCTCCTTGACTTCAAGTTACACTATTTCAAAAATTCTTTTTCCCCAATTTTTTCCTTTTGTATTCAAGTGATAGCAAAGTTTTTGCTTCATCTTGGTGTTGTCGTTGTTGCTGCTGCTTTAAGCACCAAACAGGACCTAGAGGAATCTCATTTGGTAAGAGCTGGAAAGGGAAGAGAGGAGAGAAGACAGTGAAAATGGAGCAAAGCATGTACAGGAGTCAAGCCTCAGTGTTGATCTAGGACTCACTGGCAGTAAGAGCCCAGACCCACAGAGGAAGCAGCTGCTATAGAAGGGACCTCTCTGCTTTGTAGGGAAGTCTGATTCCTAAACAGGCCAGTTGGTGTCACACCAGGGTGTGTGCTCTATGCTCTCTCCTCTGAGTTGTCCTCTGCTGGTGTGACCTCTTCAGGTCCTCCCCTCTCCTCTGGTCTTCAAAGGATTCCCAGCTGTTGTGCAGCTCTTTCTCAGCAGTGTAAGGGCTGAGCTCTTTTGACCAAAGCCCCAGGGTCTCTCACTGAGGCACTGAGCCAGTGAAAAGGCAACCCATGAAAGCCAGGGGAAGCCCTCAGGCTTAGATAGTCAGGTTTGGGTTTGGGGGTTGTTGTGTTGTGTTTTGTTTTTTAACTCTTTTCCTTCTGATGCTTCCCAGGAGAATCTCTTATGCTAAACTCTTATCTGAATTATGGCCCAGAATCCTTTTCAACTCCTATTGTAATCTCTCTTCCCAACCTGGCCCCTGCCTCCTCTGTCAGTCTTTTTCATCACGTACTCTACCATCGACTCAATGCCTTCTCACTGATCTGTCTCTCCTTCCTAGAGTGCTCTTCTGCCTCCCTTCTGCCTCCTGGCTTCCTTGGCTTTTTTCAAGACTCAGCTCAAATCCTATCTTCTGTAAAGAGCAGTTCCCAAATCCCCCTACTGCTGGTGCCTTCCCTCTGAGATTATCTCCTATTTACATGCTATATATCTTTTATGTTCAGAGTTATATGCACGTTGTCTTCCCTGTGAGAACATGACCTCCTCCGGGGCAGGGGACAGCATTTTAATCTTTTTGATCTTTGTTTCTCTGGCAGTTTCCCTAGCGCTCAGCACTCAGCACCCTGCCAGGAACATCGTGGGCGCTTAATAAATGCATGTTGTTATTTTCATTGCTGTTGGCCACTAGTAGGGGTCCTCTGTTTCATCCTGGGGACTCTCCTTAGCAAAACTAGGAAGAAAATGCAACAAGGGGATTCTATTTAAAAACCCATGATGCCATGAGTTACCATACAAATCAAGTTACGAGCAAGACTGAAAAAGGCTTGACAAGGCTGGTAGAGCTGGTGACCTTCCACTAACACCCCAAATTCTGAATACCCTACATTAGGCACATCAGTGTTTTTGCAATATGACTGTTTGACTTTACCATCCTGGCTCTCTTTTTCCTATTTTCATATGTTTTCCTTTTTCTCCCTTTTTTTTTGGTGAAGTAGACAGGGTTAAGTGACTTGCCCAGGGTCACACAGCTAGTAAATGTCAAGTGTCTGAGGCTGGACTTGAACTCCAGGGCCAGTGCTCTATCCACCCTAACAATATTTCTTTAAAATCGCTCTTTCTCACCCCTTTCAGTTCCTGTAACATTCCTTCTTGCACCAATTGGCTGAATTTTCTGTGCTAGTTGTTACCTTTCATTAACAATTTCATTTATTTCAGTCATGTGTGGCTCTATAAGGTTAAGCCATCAATCTCTGAAGTTCAGTAACCATGGATTTTAGCAGCTCAACTGGTTACAGCATGTAACTTCGTATGTAGATTGCCTTACCATTGAGAATAACAGTTCATGTGAAAAAAAAATCTAGACGTGTTGGTGGCCTGCAAGTTCATTTGGAGCCAGCAGTGTGACGTGAAAGCCAAAAAAAAATGAACACAATACCAAGCTAAATTAATAGAAAAAGAGTGTCCAAAGCAAAGGAAGTGATTGTCTCATTGTACCCTGAGTTGTTCAAGTCTTATCTGAATTATGGCATTTTACAAAAGACACAGGCAAACTGGAGCATCTCAAGAAGATAGCAACCAATCAGCATGGCCAGTGCAGGAATTTGTTTTGCTGAATTATACGTGTTTGTAACAGGGATTTTGTTGAGAGACAGAGAAAGAGACAGAGACAGAGAGAAAGGAGAGAGAAAGAAGAGGGAGAGAGGGAGGGAGAAAGGAGAGAGAAAGAAAGAGAGAGAGAGAGAGAAAGAGAGAGAGAAGAGAGAGAGAGAGGGAGAGAGAGATTTGTTGATTGAAAAAATAAAATTTAACTAAGAAAACAAAAAAGATAACAAACAAGATGGTAAGATGGCTTGAGGATGAGTTGAAGGACTTGAATGTGTTTTGCCTAGAAAAGAGAAAATTTAGGGCAGACACAATGGCTCTCATCCTATATTTAGACTAGTTCTGCTCGATCTTGAAAGGAAGAACTAGGAGAATTGAGTAGATGTTGTAGAGAGACAGATGTAGGCTTCATGTAAGAGAGAGCATCCCAATTATATCTATCCCAATGCATAACTGGTTACCTCATGAGTTGTGAGTTCCCCATCAGCGGATGTTTTCAAACAAAGACTGAATAACTGTTGTCAGAGATGTTGCAGAGGCAATTTACAGGATCATAGGACCTTAGTTGACAGAGACCTCAAAGACCATTTGGTTCAACTCATATATGCACAAGAGTCTTGTCTGGAACATCTCTAACAAGTGGTTATCCAGCCTTTGCTTGAAGACCTCTGGTAACAGGAACTCACTCTCTCCTGAGGCAATACAGTTATGCCTTCCACATGGCAGGGCTAGGGGTGTGGCACTTCTGTGATCTGGAAATTCTGTATAAAAAATTTTGGCCTTCCTTCACACCAGAGAAGAAGTCTGAATTATTATGGAATTAAAAGATAAAATATGTTGATATTACATAATACCATACATATATTTTATGCATTTCTGAGTTTCTTAACTTTTTCTGTGTCATCTGCTGGCCTTCACATGTCTTCTGAGGCTTCTGAAAAACTTCCAAAAGATTCCGATTTTATTTCTTATACCAACCCATGACATATCGAAACCACAGTGGGGAAAGGCACAGTGTGGAAAGGATAACTGTACATTCCACTTTAGGATAACATTAATGGTTAAGCAGTACTTTTTTCCTTCAATGAAACCTAAATTGCTTCTGTAACATTCAGATGTTGTTTCTAGTCTATGGATCAACCAGAAAAAAAAATCCAACCCCTCCTCCATAGGACAGTCTTTCAAATTTTGGAAGACTATTGTGTCTCCTTCAAGTTTTCCGGCTCCTTCCATCAGTTTTCATGTGACATGATCTCAAGGCCCTTTGTTATCCTGGTCACCTGCCTCTGGGTGCTCTCTGGCTTATCCTCGGGGCACCTGGGTGGCACAGTGGATCGAGGGCTGCATCTGGAGTCAGGGAGACCTGAGTTGAAATTGCACCTCAGACACTAGCCGTTTCCTTGGACAAATCACTTAGCCTCAGTTTCCTCAGCTGTAAAGCTGAGAAATGATAGCTCCCACCTCCCAGGGTTGTTGTGAGGATCAAATGAGGTATTTATTTGGAAAGTAAATGAGGTATTTGGAAAGTACTTTGCAAATCTTAATGAGCTATAAAAATGCTAAAGTTATTATCAAATTACTCTCATTAGATGACCTCCAAAGGCCCTCCCAACTCTGAGATGGTCGGTCTCTAAATTCCCTTTCAATGAAGCCATCGTACTGAATTTTGTAAGCTGAAAATCATTTCACTGGGATGGCCACACAGGTAGCTGCCCCAGTGATAGATTACCCTTCTGAACTCCGATGCCATCTCTCTGTCGATGGTTTCCGGTTTATCCTGAATAGAGCTAGTATTCTGTATTTGCATGTGGTCTCCCCCAGTAGACTGTCTCCCCCTTAACAGCAGAGACTGCCCTTTGCCTCTTTTTGTATCCCCAGTACTAATGATAGTGAATGGCACTCCGTAAAGATTGATTGACTGATTGCTCCAACTTAGCCCCCTGCAAGCACGTTGGCCCTAAGATAACCAAGGAAGATTCGTCATATAGGTTAGAGAAGAAAAGCAATAGTTATTATATATTTGGAGTAAGGAAATCACCAGAGTCTAAAACCCCATGAACCACCACTATAAGCATTCTGCAATGACAACTCCCTAGAGCAGGGATTCTTAACCCTTTTGTGTGTCATGGTCCCCTGTGACAGAGGACAGCTAGATAGTACAGTGCACAGAGTGCTGGGCCTCAAGTCAGGAAGACTCATCTTCTTGAGTTCAAATCTAGCCTCAGACACTCATTAGCTGTGTGACCCTGGGCAAGTCACTTAATCCTGTTTGCTTCAGTTTCCTCATCTATAAAATGAGCTGGAGAAGGAAATGGCAAATTACTCCAGTATACCTGGCAAGAAAACCCCAAATGGGATCATGAAGAGTCAGACACCACTGAAAAATGACTTAACAACAAAAACCCCTCTGGCAATCTGGTGAAGCCTATGGGCCCTTTGTCAGAATAATGTTTTTAAATGCATAAGATAAATGCATGGGTTTATTAAAGAAGACCAACTATACTGAAATACAGTTATCAATTTTTTTTCAAAGTCACACACTCTGGTCAAGAACCCTCACCCTCTAGCCCAGTCCCAAGCTTCTTTAACCAGGGAGTCAATTGTCTTCAGTCCTAACTCTCTCCTGTGAGGCCTGGGGAGAGCTGCTCCCTGCCCTTCATTGGTCCAATTGCCATATTGGTCTGAATACAAGCGGCATATATATGGTTTGTTTGTTTGTTTTAATTTATTTATTTCTGTTCTGAATTTAACCAACACCAAATAAGATGGCCATTTCCATTTGCATAGCAGAACAGAAAAAGAGGATTGTACATGAAATTGCAGATCTCTATTATGTACAGACAAGCTGTAAATTGTACCCAGATTTGATTTCTATAAAACCAAAATGCAGCCTATAATCACACTCTTAGTAACACTTTAAACTTCTCCATTTTTCTGTTTTCTTGCACAGGCTCCTTTTTCTCAGCTACATACTGATTGTTTTCTTTGGGGAGGTACCCGAGCCCTAAGAAGCACAGCTAGAGTCTTCTTGCAAATAAAAAGATTGCCCTGGAAAATGGGCAAGTTCTGGAAGCTTTTGCTAGCAAGTTGGGGTACAATCCTTTAAACTTCTGGCTCTCTTATGGAGTTTTACATCTGGAGATTCATTGTCCTAACAGTCTTTACTCAGATGGAATGCGAAGCCTCACTCCAATTCAATCCAGCAGACATGCATTATGCTTCCACTATGCATATGGACTTTAGCAGCCCAATTATCTGCCGGGCACTGTACTGATCACTGGCAAGACAGAGACAAAAGATAAACAGTTCTTTTCCTCAAGGATCTTATAATCTGTTAGAGGGAAACAACAGAGTAAAAAGATGTGTGCACAAATTTTATAGAAAATTAATGCAAAGTAATTTCAATGGGGAAAACTGACAACTAGAAGAATCAGAAAAGTCCTTTTGTAGAAAATAACATCTGAGTTGAGCCTAGAAGGTGGGATGCCAAAAGGCTGAGGCAAGTAGGGAGAGCATTCAGGGATGCTGTGAAGTTCAGATGAAGTCATCGATGTAAAGCATTCTGCACACCCTAAAGCACTATGATAAATGCCTGCTATTACACACACACACACACACACACACACACACACACACATCTTTATTATAACCCAATCATCACCAGGCCTCCAGTCTGGTGATGACTTCATTCCCTGAGCCTTCTACTTGACTCCTGCTGGGCTCAAGGAATATTTCTGGAGCAATACAGGGATGTGCTGATAAGTGCGACATTTTTAAGTATGCACACACTTTTAAATTTATTCTTCATTATTAACACTATCTTAAGTCTGGAAAGTCAATAAAATGACCTGATTTTTTTCTAACGTGTAAATAATACACCGAAAATTTATAGTATAATTGACAATTATAAGTTACGATTTAACTGACTCTTACAAGCCGGTTAGAACTGGCTCCAGCACACCCCTGAAAGCATTCCAAGCATGGAAGATAACCCACGCAAAGGTATGGACACAAGGAAAAGATTATTGTGCAAGAAAAATAGTCAACTGTACTAGAACACAAGGAGAGTAGTATATGAGCACCTTGGAAAGACAGTCCCGATCCAGATCATGAAGGGTTTTCAGTGCCAAACAAAAGAGTTGGTTGTGTTTGTCCTAGAGTCTGTATGTAGCAACTTAACCAGGGGATTCACATGGTCAGACCTGTACTTTGGGAGTCCTGGTATCCTTCCCATAGTCCTAAAGTAGAGCTAGGTCCTAGGTATCCAAGGGTTAACAAGACAATTTGCTCCCAAGGCAATTTAGAGTATTTGGCTCCGTGGAGAATGGGGCACGCAGCCTGACATTACCTTGGACTTGTAAATCCAGGTCCTGCCCCCAGATCTATAATTCAAACCCTGCTCTCAACTGCTGCTTTTCATTTAATGCTAGATCACCAGTCCTTCCAAGCAATTCTTCTTTGCTTTGACAAATAGGGCAAACAGAAAATAAGGAGTAATCACAAAAATCATTTGTTTTTGGCTTGGGGATGGTGCTAAGGTACACACATATATTCATTTGTCAGCTCCCAGTCTCAACCTTCCCAACGCTACCTCCTCAGAGGATCATAGCTTTAGAACTAGAAGAAACCTTCCAGGACACATAGTCTAGCTTCCTTTTCATTTTGCAAATGAAAAAAGCTAAGGCTCAGAGGTTTAGGTCACTCCTACCCAGGACTTGGAGCCAGGTCCTGTGTAAATTCAGCACAGTCTCTACTGTACTACTTTGCATCCAGCCCAGTCCATCCCACTCAGCAGAGTCAGATTCACCTTCCTAAAGCACCACTTTGCTCCTGTCACTCCCCTATTCCAAAACCTTCATCACCTCTTCAATGTCTGCAGAAAACTGCATGCTCCTTAGTCCACCATTCAAGACTATCCATGATTTGAGCCCAACCTATATCTCCCAGTGTAGCATTGGTACCTTTCCCTCTACTTTTGCTCTCCCCGTGGGAGCCAGGTGTTCTCAATTACCTACTGGTCCAAATGCAGTTACAGAAATCTGGATCATCTAAAAGCCCGAGCATGGTCTGTGATTGCACATATTGTGGAAAGATGAGGAAGAAGGAAACAACAATGAAATTGCAATCAGAAAATAGCAGTGATGGTAAAAAATGAATGTAACATTTTATTCGAATTGAAATAAATTGTAAAACCACTTTCCCAGCAGATATATATGTCTGGGAATATATATATATATATATATATATATATATATATATATATATATATATATATATATATATATATATATACATACATATATACATATTTTAGGCTAGCAATTCTGCATGATTACTTTTCAATGTAGACTTAGACATTTTTCTCACTTCCCAAAAAATCTCATTTCAGGAAGACATTGATTTTAAAGATTTTGAATAATTGGTTTGGCTTTCAGTTTCAATATTACGAATGGCAAATTCTACTATTTTGTATACCTAAATCCAGAAGGTACCTCTGAGAACATATTCCACTGGTAACTGAAAAGGAAACTCCTTCACAACTTTGGCTACACAGTAAAAAGTGTGATAGAATTGGGGACAGAGGACCTATGTTCAAACCCCTACCTCCATTCCTTACCTCTATGGCCTTGGGTAAGTTATCTGACCTCTTTTAAGTTCAATGAACCTCATCTGTAAAATGAGAAGATTGGACTAGATAACCTCTGAGGTCCCTTGTGGTTTCTAAACTACGATCCTACGATCCTGAACAAGTGGTCTTCCAACTTTCCCTGGAAAACTTTCTGTGATGGGGAAATCATAGCTCCCAAGGCAATCCATTCCACTTTTGGACAGCTCCAGTTGTTAAGTGAGGGCAGCTAGGTGGTACAGTGGGTGGACCTGGAGTCAGGAAGATTCCTCTTCCTGAGTTCAAATCTGGCCTCAGACTCTTTACTAGCTGTGGGACCCTGAGTAAGTCACTTAACCCTCGTTGCCTCAGTTTCCTCATTGGTCAAATGAGCTGGAGAAGGAAATGGCAAACCATTCCAGTATCTCTGTAGGAAACCCAAAATGGAGTCACAAAGGGTCAGACAGGACTGAAACAATGAATAATTGTTAAGCTGTCCCTTACATTAAGCCAAAACCCACATCTTTGCAATTTTTGCTTAAAACAGAGACAACTTAGAGGTTTGATAAAGCAGTCATTTGGAGTGTACATTCTTGTATCATCTTGCTTTCTTCACTATTACTTGGCTAACGTGAATTCTAGCATGAGATAGTAGATAGGGTATGGGAGCTGGAGTCAGAAGAACTGGAGTTGAATCCCAGCTCTGTCAACAGTTTCTATGACCTTGAGCAAGTCACTGTATCTCTATGGGCCTTACTTTCTTCATCCTTAAAATGTGGGGGTTGGACTCAGTAGCCTCTGAGATCCTTTCTAGATCTAAGCCTACAAATGTTCTTAACATAGCCATAGTCATGATATTTCTGACATGGCCTGTAAATATCCTTGCTTCTAGCAATATAAGCCGTACATATACATGTCTAATATATTTTTAGTTGCCCCCCAAATTATTTTCAAAAGTAGGTAACCTGGGTTCAAGAGCTGAGAGTTCAATAAAAACAGGGAAGACTTAATCTGGTAGCAAAAATCCAAGGAAACAAGGCAGTTTCAGGATTCAGCAATACACAAAAGAACAAGACAGTCATGGCACAGCTAGATGGCGTGATAGATGGAACACCAGGCCTAGGATCAGGAGGACCTAAGTTCAAATCCAGCTTCAGATACTTTCCAGCTGTGTAACTCTAGACCTCTCAGTCTCAGGTTCCTTATTCGGAATGGGGATAATAATAGAACCTGGGGCTGTGGTTAGAGTGCCAGACCTGGAGTAAGAAGATTCATCTTCCTGAGTTCAAATGTGGCTTCAGACACTTACTAGCTGCATGACCCTGGGTAAATCACTTCACCCTGTTTACCTCAGTTTTCTCATCTGTAAAATGAGCTGGAGAAGGAAACAGCAGAAACCACTCCTGCATCTTTGCCAAGAAAAGGGGTCATGAACAGTCAGACTCAACTGAAAAACAGCTGGACAATAAAAATCACCTACTTCCCAGACAATGATGGTAAAGCACTTAGCACAGTGTCAGGCACGTAGTAAATGGTATCTAAATGTTGGTTATTATTGTTACTATTAATGAGTGATGCTGATCCCAGAGCAGATGCTAACTCCTTCCTCCCTCATTGTACGCTCCCTGTTGCACGTGAGTGAACACTGGGTAGAACAACTTCAATTTATGCAGACACGCCCCAGAATCAAGAGGATGGAGAAGGGATGTGTGTGCTCTGTGGGGGTCAGCTGGGACCAAGACCCTCTTATCTGCATCCATTGGGCAGAAGGTTACAGAGCACCTTGCTGGTAACTGGGTCCAACTTGGATCTGAATCCTAAAAGTAGCCCCCAGTGCCTTACCCCTGTTCAATGAATGAGGGAGGGTTGTGGCAGCCTCAACCCAAGCAAATATACCAAGGATTAGGTCCACCAGCCCCACCTGAAAGTTGTTCCAGTGGTGTGTTTTACGTGATGCCAAATGCTGACTAAGGGCCCAGAAGGCACTGATGTAATCCAAGCCCAACCTCTGCCCTTCTAAAACCTCCTGGGCTAGCTATCACGGGCAAGTTTGACTCCAAGAGTGTTTTTTAACAAGCCTAGAAGAAGCCCCCCCAATGTCTCTGGAAGAAGAAGAATATCGTTCATCATTTAAGTCATGGACTATCAAACATTTGTCTAGAGAAGGAGATCGGTGGTTTATAGACCCCGTCCTTGGCTAGATTTCAGGAGGTCCATGAATCTGAATAGGAAAGCAAAATTACATTATAATTTAGCCTCTAGCTAAAATTTAGCATTTCTTTTGATTGTGAATGAAAGCAATAAATATTATTCTACAAAGGGATTCATAGGTTTCACCAGATTGCCAAAGGGTCTATGATTTTTTTAAACCACCTTTTGTCTAAAGATATGGGAAAAATGAATGACAGTATAGTTCCATTGGTGAGAAAATCCCAGACTCGGAGCTCCATAGATATCAAGCTAGTCTAAGAAACCCAGGACTAGGAAAAACCTAGACATTTCTCCTAGGGAGAGGGAGGGCTCCACTGTGGCAAAAACTGATCTAGGGGACTTACGTCTAATTGCCCTGGAAGCCAGGTGCTTTTCAGGGTTGCTAAGTGGTCCCACAGGATCCCTTTCTCCACTGTGTCTTTAGGGTAGACTCCCTGCAACTGTTCTAGCTGCAGCCAAAGGTGCTGCTGAATCCTCGGTGACATTGGAGAAATAAAGCAAAGTCAAGAACCCTGTCCCAGGCAGGGCCTGGCAATGCCCTAATGAGGTGATGGTCAGTAGCATCTTTATCTGGGGGTAAAGTTGCTGAGAGATAGAAGAGTGGAGCCTGAAAGGGCTGCCAACTATTACAGAGCCAGAGGTTCAATACAGAAGGAGGTCACAGCCTCTTCTGGGATCTAGTAGAAATGGCCCCTCCCTTCTAGCCATCCCCATCGTCCATCCTTCCCTCCTCCAAGCCCAGCTGGACTGTGTGTGATCCAGAGACATTCACACATCGGTCTGGTTGAATTCAGAGTCTTTGTGGGCCTTTGCTCACTTGTTTTTTTCTGCCTATCCAGGAAGATTTGTGAGTCATTGACGCAGATTTGGTCTTTGATATTCAATATCTCGAATTTCTAGTAGTTTAAACTTCTTATATACTTGTTGACCTTCAGCAACCACAACAAAAAAGAGTTTGCTTAATACCAGAAATTTCTGTATTACAAATAAACCGTTTGTGGCCATGAATTGAGGAGACTGCTCTAACTTTTCAAAGCTGTTTGGATGAAAATTGTAGCCTTTTTAAGCTGGTTTGTTGTTATCCAGTCATATCCACCTCTGCATGACCTCATTTAGGGTTTTCTTGGCAAAGATAACAGAATGTCTTTGCCATTTCCTTCTCTAGCTCATTTTACAGATGAGGAAACTGAGGTTAAATAGGGTTAACTGACTTGCCCAGGGTTACACAGCTAGTACGTGTCTGAGGCCTGATTTGAACTCAGAAAGAGGAGTCTTCCCGATTTCAAGCCTACTGCTCTATCCATTGTGCCACCTTGCTGCCCCTTTTTAAACTGGAAGGGTCATGAAAGGTGATCCAGTCTAACCCCCTCATTTTATAGGTGAGAAAACCGAGGCCCAAAAATGTTAAATGACTTGCCCAAGGTCACGCAATTAGTAGAGGTAATGTCAAAACAAGAGCATCGCTCTTCTGACACTCAGGCCAGTGGCATATCTGGGAACATTATCTTAACTGTATCTGATTCTACAGAAGCAAGCCTAACAATAGATTGGGGATCAAGATGGGCTGGGGTACTGCATTTTCTCCTCTTTTCTACTAAGAGGTCCCATGTACATGATTTGTGCTGAGTTCAGTATTGGGGGACCCTGTCCTCTACCTTTTTTCACACTCTTTGGCTTTTTATATCTCCCACTTGGACCCCCTAAGAAACATTGCTTAAGGTTAACATCTAGGGTAGGGCTCCAGAGAGAGTGCTGGCTGGGGCTGGAGTCAGGAAGATCAAATCCAGCTTCAGACACTTACTAGCTGTGTGACCCTGGGCAAGTCACTCAACCCTGTTTGCCTCAGTCTCCTCATCTGTAAAATGAGTTGGAGAAGGAAATGGCAAACCATTCCAGTATCTTTGCCAAGAAAATCCCAAATGGGGTCGTGAAGAGTCAGACATGACAGAACAACAACAGCAACAATGTCTAGGGGTTTCTCTAAAGGGCAGAATAGAAACGTGCTGCATAAAACATGAATCATGTCTACGGCAGATATTAATTTCCTACACACAAAAGAAATGCTAAACACAAAACAATCACATGCGCACATTGACTTAAAGCAGTATACAGTAACTGAATTTAAAACTACAGTTATGCTCTTCTAAGGGGCTGATATTTAAGCCTTATGAGAACATAAAGCAATTTGCAGTACTGCTGAAGGGACATTGTTATATTCTAATTTTAGTCCTATACTGACCCTTCCAAGTTCATGTCTGCTGGTCAGCAAGGCTAGGGCTTGGGCTCCTCGCCATGTCACTAGTCTTCTGTTCTAATGGAGCTGATCGACCCCATTTGATGGGCCCAAGAATTCTGGCCCTCTTGACTTGAAATCTCAAGGTCACCTCCAATCCTGGACATGTGCATGACAAGATTGATGTTCAATCACCTTGGATCAGGCAAAGAAACACAAACACAGAAGAAGGAGCCCCAAAATCTAGGTACAGGCTGTCCTAGTCAGGATATGTGCTTCAAAGGCTGTGTGTCCAGCAGTTTGTCACTTCTGTGGGGGTAGTAGGAAGATCAGCCCCTCCCTAACATACTATATTGGTGAGTCCTTGTCACATGGAGACCACAAGGAAAATGGCAATGGAGTCACTGCTTTTGTAAAAGTTCACAGAGTCACTGGCTTTTCCTTCTCAGTGACCAGTAAGGGGATTTCCACATCACCTCTACCTCCTGCTTCCTACTTTCCAGTCTTCTCGGATGAGAAGAGGAGCCAACCCTTCCTCTGACCATGTACCTTCTTGCACCTTCCAACTTGGATCTGATCATCTCACCAGGTCATCTCACATGGCCTTTCACTCCTGACCTATCTCCAACCTCCTTTGGGAAGTGGATGTGGCAATCTCCACTCACTGATGAACTTTATCACATCTGATCACACCCTTTAAAACCCAGTGATTCTGAACCTGTGTAGGTCATCATCCCAACTCCTCCCATCCCACCCACTCCTAACCTTCCCACTCCAAAATTTCAAGCAAACACAACTCAGAACTTCCACTGTGCCCTGTGGAATGCCTATTCTATAGGCAACAAACTTCTTTTCATTCTAAATCTTTACCTCTCCCACTCCTGCCAACTACTAGCTATCACTGAAACCTGGCTCCCCCATGATGGCACAGTCTCCCTGTTCACCTTTTTTCAGTGCAGGCTACATCTCCCTTGGCTCACTGGTCAAGGTGAGGGAATTAGAATATTCCTTGCTCCCCATTGCCACTTCCAGTTCTCCCCCTACCTCCTTAACTCAGTAATCTCTCTTCCTTTGATGTTCATGCAATTCATCTCTATCATTCAATCAAAATCCTGGTAGATATTATCTATAAACCCTTCCTTTCTCTTTTTTTTTTTTTTTTGCTTTTTCTTTGGAGGGGGGAAGGTAGGACAATTGGGGTTAAGTGACTTGCCCAAGGTCACATGGCTAGTTTTGTGTTAAGTGTCTGAGGCTGGATTTGAACTCAGGTCCTCCTTACTCCAGAACACCTCCTGGTGTTCTATTCACTACACCACCTAGCCGCCCCCAACCCTTCCTTTGGCAATAAGTTCAATACATGGCTCATAAATGTTCTCTCCTCCCCAACTCCTGCCCTCATACCAGGAGATTTCAACATAAACTCTATACTAACCACTTAGTTCCTCAACAGATTCGCTTTCAATAACCTACTCTACCTCTCCTCAGCTATACACAAAAATAATCATACCCTTGTTCTTGTCATCACCCACAAATGTACCACCTCCATATTCAAGAATTCTGACATCCCTTTATCCAATCATAATCAAGGTTTTTCACTTCTCACTCTGCCTTCTCTTACAAAACCCTACTCTTCATCCACACCATGACTTCCAATGTCTTGCCCATCATCTCTCTCCCAGGCCATCTCTGTTGCTCTAGCTACTCTCTACGCTTTTCCTCATCTTGATCCCTTGGTGAACCAATTGAATTCTACACTGCGTTTTTCTCTTGAGCCCTTATCATATCCTTATCATCTGACTTATCATTCTCTGCCAAACCCTGACCTTGGATCACTCCATTCACTGCTTTCATGTCTACACACATGCTGCTTAAACAAAGGTAGAAAAAAATCACTGTTCTGATTGGGTCCACTACAAATTTGTGTCATACAGCCTCAAGTGAGCCTCGCTGCTGCTAGGCAATCCTAATATACCTGCCTTAGCAACTTACTATCCTGCTTTTCCAAACCTTTTCATCCCTCCTCAAACTTCCTATGGCTCCTCCTTACCCTGCTCTCTCAGATGAGAGCATTTTATTTTACAGAAAAAGAATTCGAGGCTGTTAGCCTTGAACTTCCTCTTCCCTCTTCCTCATTGCCTGTCCAATCTTTTCCGTCACTTTTCTCAGTCCTCTTTCTTCTTGACTTCCCTGGAAACTTTGACACTATTGATCACCCTCTCTTCTTTTTCTTTCCTCTCTCTAGGTTTTTTCTCTCCTGGTTTCTCCTCTTACGTGACTATTCATTCTCAGTCTCCTTTCCTGGATCCTCCTACAAACCATGCCCTCTAACTGTAGGTGTCTATCCCTCAGGGGCTGAGGTGTCCTGGGTCCTTTTCTTTTCTCTCTCTATATTCACTTGCTGATCTCATCAGCTCCCATGGATTTAATTACCATCTCCATGCTGAGAATTTTCAGATCTACTTTTCCTGCCCATTCTCTCTGCTGTCCTCCAATCTCATATCTCCCATTGCCTTTCAGACATCTCAAACTGGATGTCTAGTAGACACTTTAAACTCGTTATGTCCAAAACAGAATTCATTATCTTTTTTTTCCTAAACCCTACCTTATCTCTTGCTGTAGAGGGCAACACCATCCTCCCATTCCCTCAGACTCCCATCTGAGAAATCGTCCTGGATTCCTCATTATCTCTCACCAACACCCCACATCCAAGCCGTTGCCAAGGCCTGTTGGTTTCACCTTTGCAACATCTCTCAAATACTCCCCTTCTGTCCTCTGAAATTGCCAACACTGTAGTGCAGACTCTCATCAATTCATGCCTTGATTACTGCAATAGCCAGCTGGTGGGTTGGCCTACTTATAGGTCATTCCCCTCTCCTATCTGGGAGGCTGGATTTGAACTCAGGTCCTCCTGACTCCAGGGCTGGTGTTCTATTCACTGCACCACCTAGACACCCCCAACCCTTCCTTTGGCAATAAGTTCAATACATGGCTCATAAACTTTCTCTCCTCCACTAAAGTAATTTTCCTAAAGCACAGGCCCAACCATGTCATCCCCCTACGCAATAAATTCCAGTGACTCCTTGTTACCTTCAAATACAAAATCCCCTGCTTGGTATTTAAAGTGTTTCATAACCTACCCCCCTCCTACTTTTCCAGTTTTCTTACGTCTTACTCCCCAGCATGTACTCTTCAATACAATAACTCCGGCCTCCTGGCTGTTCCACAGCCAGTACATCCAACCTCCCAGCTCTGGGCATTTTCTCTGGCTGTGCCCCGTGCCTGAAATGGGGCATACCTTCTCATCTTCACCTACTGGATTCTCCAGCTTTCCTAAGTCCTAACTAAAATCCCATCTTCTGCAGGAAGCCTTCATCTTAGACTGTGAGCTTTCCCATTGCATTGAGTTTCTTGAGGCCAGGAACTGTATTTTGCCTCTTTTTTTTAATTCCCAGAGTTTAGTACAGTGTTTTGCATACAGTAAGGGCTTAATAAATGTTTATTGATGGATCTCAAAGTACCCATGGCATTGAGCTAGTACATGTGATCAGCCAGATGGATTCTCTGTGAAAACCAGTTAAACAAGTTTGGTTAATGAAATGACATAAATGTGGAGAGAGAGAGCTCTAGTTACTTCAGGCTTTATCTTTAACCCTGTCCTGTTACACATGTTTATCAATGACTTTTTTAAAATACACAATGAAAGTATAGATGGCATACTTTTCAGCTGTGCAGATGATTGGAAACTGAGAGGGAAGGCTAATAGGCTTGATGATGGAATTAAAGTCTAAAAGAGATTGGCAGGTGAAAACAATGGATTAGATGTAATGACATAAAACTTACTAAGGATAAATGTAAAGTCCAGACTTGGGGCTCCAAAAATGAAATGTACAAGGACTGAGGAGAGATGTAACTGGCTTTTTAACGTGAAAAAGAGCTGGGTTTTGTAGCGTACAAAGTCAATATGATTGATCAATGTGACAAGGCAGCCGAAAGATCTAGTGAAATCTGCAAATTAAAGTAACTCTCAGGTTCCACCTCACATCCATCAGATTGACAAAGATGACAAAAAAAAAGTGACAAATGTTGAAGAGGCTGCAGGGAAACATTCATGCGCCCTAGATAGAGCTATGAATCAATCCAGCCATTCTGAAAAACAGTATGCAACTGTGCCCAAAAGGTCACTCAATTTTTTTCTTTTTTTAATTCAATTTTATTTTATTTTCAGTTCCAAATTCTCTCCCTTCCTCTTCCCCCTCCTCCACCCATTGAGAAGGCAAGAAATAGAAAACCCATTACAAATATGAAGTCATGCAAAACAAATTTCCAAATTAGTAAAAAAAAAAAAAAATAGTACTAACATTCCTACACTCCCCCTGCACCCCAGCACTTTGTGGTAATACTTTTCCTCATATCTCGATCTCTGAGGACAATGAGCTGAAACGTAATATTGTTCTATAAAGCATCATCCTGCTGAGTTCATGTCCAAATGTGCCACAGCTTCTGGATGAGTCCTCATCTCCGCACCTTCTTGTTTGATTACTTCTTGGGGCATTGAAGCTGGGCCGGCTCACTACAAAATCCACCATGTACTTGACTCCCAGAACTCAAGTGTCTTGCTCTCCTAACTTGAAATTCACATTGCTCCAACTTAATCGCCTTCCCCTGCAATGAAAGAACAAATGCTGAGGCAAGAAACTGAGGCCCAAGTTCACATGGCCACATGTCAGTACTAGAGGGAAATGGCCCGAGACCTCTCCCCTTGCAGCATTTATCTCAATAAATGTTGTAGGCTAGGAAGAAATCACACCAAGAGAAGAGGCTTAATCAAGAAAAGAAGGCAAACCAAGAGAAGAACCAAGTTCCAACCAAGGGAGTAGGGTAGAGGCCAGATAATATCCTTTTTAGTTCCTTCACAGTCAACTAAAAGGTGTCTTATGTAATTACCTGAATGAACCAATTACAGAATCTCTATACATACAAATGTCTCTCCCAGGCACTTCCATAACACACCATCACAATTCTCTCGAAAGAAGGCTCTCCAGCTTCTTCCATGTAGGAAATTGCATCAGTCAAGCATGCTGATGCACTCTGTCCAGCCTCATAGGGCCTGGGTTTATTGGCCAGTCTCCATTTAAATAAGGAAGAAGTGAATAATTAGAGCTATCTACCACGGGAGGTAGTAAGCTCCTTGTCACTGGGGCTATATACTTGAGAATATTGTAGAAGGGCTCCCTGCTTCAAGTATAGGGTCAGACTTTGTGACCTCCAAAGTCTCTTCCAACTTTTAAGTCTATAATTCTAAGGCTTTATTCCCCACTCTCAGCTTCAGATTACACAGGAAATTCTATATCAGATTTCAGACAAAGTTGTTTTTATTCTCTTTGGAGAAACTAAATCACATTGAAAATCTAATTTTCTCTCCACTATCAATATCAACTTCTTGGCAGCTTTGAACATAACTTGAAGGTTTGTTCTATTCACTGAATATAGATTTCCTGGTAATTTTCCTAAAGCTGTGTATTTGGTTGTCAAAAAATCTGATGCATCATAGAGTTTAGGGCTGGAAGAGACCTTGGCAATCATCTGAATCTTCAAAGTATTTCAGTATTTCATTAGTAGTAGTAGATCTTGAATAATATAGTGAGTTGTTAGTTACTAGCAGGAATGGCCCAGACCCAAAGCACTACTTAGGCTTAACCAATGCATGGTTTCATTTACCACTATCTTAAACCTCGGCCTGGAAGGGAGGGATATTAAAGTCATATATCTGAACTGACCAGTCAGTCTGTGGATGTGCTTTTTGGGGTATGATAGGTTGGCAATGCAAGCCCTACCTGACCTCAGTTCAGGTAGATTAATAAGATGAAATATTTGCTTCTTTTATTGTTCATTTAATGAACCACAGTTCTTCTGCCGTGACTGTCCATACACACAGATTTTTTTTTAATTAAAAACACACAAATGAATAAATCAGATGCTCTATTCCTGCTTCTCTGCCACAAATAGTTTGACCATTAGAACTATACTCCCCTTTCTCTGCCACCACCTGGTGGTAGGTATCAGAAATACATGTACAGGGTCTTGAAATTCAACCTCAAATCTTTTTAATGGCAGGGAATGTATCCATGTTTTATTTATTTTATAATTGGCTATAGTTTTTTTGGAGAAACATAATGCTATTAGCTTTTCTTCTTTATCAAGTTAACGCTTATTGAAATCATCTGTAAATATTTCTCTCTGTGAATTTTAAATCTCCTACACAATTTAAAAAAACAACAAAGCAGCCCTTTTCCAAGCTTAACCTCTCTAAAGCTCAGTTATTTTATTGGTAAAATGGGAGTGTTGATGATCCTTGTATTCCCCACTTAGAAGATTTAATGTGAAGAAAGTACTTTGTCTCAAAGTCCTAAGGAAGAAATGTGAGCCACACTTTGAGATACAGCTGCTGGTTCATAGTTTCTGCTATGGTGAAACTCCAGAACTGTCTAGTAAGGTTCACCAAAACTCCACAGTTTTTCTAGTTCATCAAGGCTACTCGCGCACACTAGCGTCCCCTAATGAATATACCTGCCATCTATTAAATAGGCAAACCTTTAGACTGATCATTCTTGAACATAATGGTCAACAAATACAGTGACTGATTTTTGTGGGACATTGGTTTTCTGTTGCTAAGCAAGGTTTCAGCATTTCTGCTTTCGGGTGCTGCTATGTCCTTCCATCTAAGGATAGTACAATATGTTTGCAAAAGATGTCTTGGAAGACACCAATAATTTCAAGCGATAGGAAAAGTGCAAAGAGTAAAAGACTCACCCTGGATGTGATATTAGAAGTGTGAAGTCAGACTGAGACAGTGAAAAATGTAGGCAAATTGTTAAAGCTTTAGAGGTTACTTGTTCTGTAGTGGGAACAAGCTACGAGGACGGATGGTGCCTGTGATGTCCTATAGGAGTTTCTGACATGGTACTATGTAAGCACAACCAAGATTTTTATTTTGTGACATTTTGAGAGACAGCATGGCAGAGTGGATAGAATGCTCTGACCTCAGGCAAACCACCTAACCTCTTTGAGTTGTAATTGTGCTCTATACCCTACTCCAATCTAGTATCTCCTACTGGAGATCCACATCACCACTGATGGGTAAAGTGAGCAGAAGACATAGGAATCAGCTCCTCTCTGAGAGTATTCTGAAAGAAGCATGAAGGAAAAAGCTGGGTTCTAGGAGCTGGGTTGTTCCTCCATAGCTGACTTTCTTCTTGAAGGCCAGGAATCACATTATAACCAAACCCTGCTGTAACGTCAGAAATTGCTCCATGAAGTTGTTAGTCCAAACCTTTGGGACAAAAATCCTGCCACTCTGACGGATCACTGAAGCAGCCATTGTGGTTCTCTAATGATGAACCAATTAGAAAATGATTTCTGAGCAGGCCCAAGGATAACATCAATGAATCATAACATTTATCTACCTGTTTTCTATGTCCTCTCTCTATCTTCCATTCTGCCCTGAAACCCCTTTCCCCAGTAGGCTGGGGAACAGACAGGATGGCAAATCCTGAGAATCATTGCCTTCTATTCCTGGGAGCTGAGTGATGGGAAACCTAGAGTGGGGACAGAGTAGTAGGGAGAGGGTTGACCATGAAGTTGTAAAAATAAGAGCAGGCTCTGAGAGATCTGTTGAAGAGAAGGCCAAGGTCCTGTTTCATGTGTGAAAATGACTTTGCCTTACCTCCCTCCCCAGCCCAGCAACTGAGAAACCATCTCCCTAATAGAGGCACAGGAAGAAAGGAGTTATGCAGTGGTTCTCAACCTGTGGGTTGCGATCCCTTTGGGAGTTGAATGACCCTTTTACAGGGGTCACCTAAGACCATCGGAAAACACATATTTCCGATGGTATTAGGAACCAAGACCCCACTCCTCTGTCAGTCTCCAGGCGGGTCTGCCCACATGCAGATATGCCCACATATGAGTGTTAAAGGGTCGCAGCATTAGGAAGGTTGAGAACCACTGAGTTATAGGAAGGAGCCTGGATTGCTGCTGTAACAAATGTAATAGTCTCAGGTCTCCACGAGAACATTTTTTTACTCTTTCTACCCTGATTTTTGGGCACTCTGGAAAACATCTGGGATTTATAACATTGTTATAACTAAATATCCAGTCCATTCTTTGTTTCAGTGTTCTCCCGTTAGCCACATTAGGTGAGATGTGCCTACACAGCAAATTGCTATATTATTGTCAATATGTTGACTCTCCTTGTCAATGTTTGATCTCAAGGTTTCCATGTTTCCCTGAAATCTATGACTTTTAAAGTTTCATAGCTTTCTTAAAGATGATTTCACTTTATCCAGAAGCCAACTTGTTTTCCCTGAAGTAAACATCTCTGATTATGTAATGATAATGGCAGTAGTCAATGAAAAAAAAATAGCATTCACTTAACAGATGCTTCCTTTACAGCAAATTACTGGAATACATCTGTTGTCTTGAGCAAGAGGATTCCTCCAATCTCATAAACCATGATCCATCCCCTAGGTCCCTAAATGAGGAGGCATATATTTCTTTATAATTTGAAGAAGACTAGTTATTTGTGGTTTTACTATCTTTCGCCTAACCATCCACTAGAACACAAGTCCTAATAGAGTGTTAGAATCATTGGAGTTGACAATTATAGGAAAGTCACTATTTCTGCGAACCAGACCAACATCTGATGAAGTAAGACTGTCCATAGAGATGGAGGTTATATCTTGCCACCCCTCAATAAGGGGGGGAAGGGTAATTTGACCATGACTTTGACTCAAAAAAAAAAGCATTAGTTGTCTTGCCCCTTCCCTTGCTCCTGAAGATTTCTAAGGGCAAGATACCCACCTGTACTTCTATACTCATTGTTCTATAGTTGGAAAGAACACTGGCTTTGGAATAAGGAGACCTGAGTCTAAGACTGGACTCAAAATTTCTACTGCTTCAAGTTTATTGTATTTTCTGTCAATGGATTTTGGGTAGAGTTGCATGCTGTAGGGCATGCAATTATTAACAGATACTCCTTTAAATGTCAAATTTAAAGTCTTCCGAAGCACTTTAGTCAAACATTGTGGGTAGAGATGACTGTGCCTATGTATAATTCAAAATCAAAGATATGTTTCCCTAAATATACAAACTTGAGCAAAGGTAGGGTGAAGAATACTGGACTGGAAATCAGGAGACTTGGGTTCTAGTTCTGATTGGTTACTAATTTACCATGTAAACAAAGGTAAAGATAAGTTACTCCTCTCTGAGTTTCTCTCTTCATAGATATACACACATATATATGTGTGTGTGTGTGTGTGTGTATACATACACATATACATATATAACACACATATACATACCAAAGTCTTTCTGATTTTTAAGTCCAGCATTTCCTTTACTATGCCATGCTACTGCCATACTAAATTATAGAACACCATACATGTCATTATTGTTATTTTGAATTAAATCTTGTTATTATAATCCATTTGAAGAAAGTAGAGATGATACACACACACACACACACACACACATCTGGCATTCTTCACCTCAAAACATTTTTGTAGATCATGTTGTACCTATACCCCAGACTTTGGGTGACCTGATGGTGCCTATGGGAGATGCCTTTCCCCCTCCAGCATTGGCCTTCAGAGCAACTCCCAGCTATGTGACCTGAGTAGCTGAAGAAGTTCAATCATTGCTTGTTTCAGTACCTTGAATAGAGCTGGGGCTTGCACATGCACCTTTCTGTGTTCCCCCATCACTCATCTCTATGTCAGCCTAGAATCATAGAAAGAATGCCAGATTAAGAGTCAAAAGACCCTCTTGCTCTCTTTTTGACCCTGGGAAAGTAAATGACTTATCCTTTCTGAGCCTCTTTCTCTCCTTTGGGGAGCTCCCTCCAGAGACCATAATTTATAGTCTTAGAGGACCAGTAGAGAGTCAGAGAAGTTGAGTGACCTGCCCATGGTTGTACTTCTAGTGAATATCAAACCAAGTCTTTCTGACTTTAAATTCAGTATTCTCTCCACTGTGCCATATGACTGCCATGCTAAGCTATAGAGCACCATGTGTATCATCATTATTATTTTGAAATAAATCCAGCTATCATAAACCTATTCAGAGAAAGTTGAAATGATGAGATTGTCTCTTTTATTTGGAAAATCTCCTTTGATCTAATTAGCACACACACACACACACCCCCAACCAACTTTCAATTACAGATATTGTCAGGCGCTTATAATTGCTTTGAGATGTGTGGGAATGAGGGGGTTGGGGGGAGCAGAGAGGCAACAGGTGTGATGTGTCCCTTTGAACTAAGGGGCCAATTGCCTACCATGTTTCTTCTCTTCTTTGTTGATGCTAGGTTTTGTTTTTTGGTTTGTTTTTTTAACAATTGCTCTTTCTTGCTGCATGGAAAGTTTGAGAGTCATACCTCAGGGTTTGAAAGAAACTCAATGAACACGACCAGCACTATGGAGAGATGCCAAATAGGCCGCTTTGGGCTATGATTTTATGAGCTCTTCTGGCAACATATTCAGAAAACGGTAAAAGCAAAAGCAACAAAATATTAACTTTTGCAATTACTTCATAAACCAATAAACTGTGCAAACATTTTACTAGAAAGATTTGTATTCATAATTACTTGTTCTTTGGCTGGAAATGCAATTGTTTTTGAAAGCATGCTTTTAGCTTAGAATGACAAAAGTAAAATTGATTTTACCTAATCATAGAATATAAGTTCCAGGAGGGCAAGAGCTAGTTTTGTATGTCTTTGTCAACAGGGCCCAGCATAGTGGCCTGTGTAGAGTTCATTAGCTAGTTGTGACTGTTTTGATCCTTTGAAGATCGTGGCGTTCCAAGGTTCATAATCTAGAGCATTGCTGAGAGGACGTTTTGATGGGTATTTTATGTCAGGGAGAAGCTTAGATCATTAAAAGAACTCTGAAGTTGCCCAAATACAATGTAGCCATTTGGATTCCTCTTGATCAATAACAGGTCCAAGTCATTGTCCACCTACGGGTCCCATCCTACATGTATGTGGTCGGTGCATAGAATGTTAGATTTGTAGTCAGGAAGACCCGAGTGTCAGTCCTAGCTCAGACACTCTACTAACTGCGTGACCCTGGGAAAGTTTTTTAACTTTTTCCTACCTAAGCTGGCTCATCTATACGATGCCTTCTCCCAGGGTTGTTGTGAGAATCAAATAATGTAACGTGTAAAGTGCTATATAAATGCTAACTCCTGTGAAGAAGAAAGGACTCTTGTTATCAGAACCACAGCTGGACACCCTTGAAATCCATCCTGGAAACAACATCATCTCGAAAGTTTCAAGGGACTCCTTTACAAGGGGAGGTCTTAATCTGGGGGTCTGTGAACTTATTTTTAGAAATACTTTAGTAATTGTGTTTCAATATAATTGATTTCCTTTGTCATCTGGTGTAGTTGATTTTATGCAATAAAATGCATTATTCTGAGAAGGGGTCCCTAGGCTTTACCGAACTTCCAAAAAGGGGATCTATCATACACACACACACACACACACACACACACACACACACACCACACACACACATACATATACACACCACACATACACACCACATACACCCCACACACACATACACACCCCACACACACACATCACACACACATACATACACACACATACATGCACACACCACACACACACATACACACACACCACACACACACACCACATACACATACACCACACACATACACATACACCACACACATACACACACCACACACACACCACACACATACACACACACATACACACACCACACACACACACACACACACACACACACACACACACACACTCTGGTTTACAAGTAGTTCAGAAAGGAGATAATACCAAAAAATTGAAAATGGAATCATGGAAAATGGCAAGGGTGAGGACCATTGTTAGTTATCTCTGAATTTATTTTGCAAATATCCTGAATTTACTCAGCTGAACTATCTTTTATGCGTTGGTTCCTCCAATTAGAATGTGACTTTTTGAGAGCAGGGACTAGCTTGATTTTTCTATTTGCGCTTCCAGCTTTCATTCATTCGTATATAATAGTAAGAAGGAACTCCCTAGACCAAAGGGGCAGAGTTTCCCAGGTCAGTTCAGAGGAATTGTTCACCTGGAAAGCTGACACAGAAGAACCTATAGCTTAGGGTATATTTCTTTTACAGGGAGATATTATTCACAATTCATTAGAATAGTCACCAATTGCATCCCTTCATATGAACATACATAGGGCATGGGCTGGATGTTATAATATATTATGGAGGAGCATTCCCATGGGGCTTTCCCCTCTGGGGAACTACAGAAGCCATCACTGAAAATTTGCTGTGGGATATTTTTGTAGTTCTGAACTTCCAAGCAAACCTCAATGGGTTCTGCCCCCCAAATCACTGTATTTATTTTGCATAGATAGCTATTGCATTAATCATCTATGGACATATTGCCTCATTAGAATGTAAGCTTCTTAAAAGCAGGGCAAGGGCTGTTGGCAATTTTCCTCCCTGTAGAGAAATGAGTATACCAACACACCAGCCCTGTGCTCAATATATATGTGTACCTGTCTTCTCATGATACATTTGCATATACTCAGTCTCTTGCACACTGTCCATCTCATACATAATCTCTCACATTTAACTTTAAAGTTTACAAGGAGTTTTCTCTATGACCACCCTATGAAACAGGTGGTACAAATTACAAAACTTTTAATTCTCTTTTTATAGGTGAAAAAACTCAGGTTTCAAGAGGTTGTGACTTGCCTGTGGTCACATAAGTACAATGGGAGGTCAAATGCTACCAGAGGTCTCCTGATCCTCAAGTTTAATATACTCTCCATTGTGTCCTAATACTTCCTTCCTGTGTACTTCTTTCTAATTGACACTTTTTATATCCCATTCATTTCTGAATATATTCTTCCCTCCTTTTCTATCCAGGGAGCCATCCATTATAATGGATTTTAAAAGAAACAGAAAAAAAGCAGTTCAGCAAAGCCAGCTAACACATTGGCTACATCTGATATGCAAAGCTTATATTGCTTTAGTCGGAGAATATATTGCTTTCCTGATTGTTCTTGCTTTAGTCTACCTCATTTATATGATGGATTTTTCATATCCACCATTTCTTATTGTGCAGTAATATTCCATTAATTACATTTATGTACCACAATTCATTTATCCATTCCCCAAACAATAAGAACCTACTTTGTTTCCAGTTCTTTCCTACCACCAAAGAAAATGCTGCTACCAATATTTAGATATAGATATAGATATATGCCCTTTATTCCTATTTGCCTAGCAGTGATCAAGGGGCATGGACACTATTTTAGTCAATTTTTTTAGTAAAATTCAAAATCACTTTCCAAAAAGTTTAGACCAATTCACAACTCCACCAACAGTGAATTAGTGTATCTGTCTTATTACAATCCCTCTGACTTCAACTATTTTTGTTTTCTGTCATCCTTGATAATTTGCTGGAAGTAAAGTAAAGCCTCAGAGTTATTTTGACATGTATTTCTTTTATCATTAGTGATTTAGTGCTGCTTCTTAAAAGTTTACAATTGGGGGCAGCTAGGTGGCACAGTGAATAGAGCACCACTCCTTGAGTCAGGAGGACCTGAGTTCAAATCTTAGCCTCAGATACCTGACACACTTACTAGCTATGTGACTTTGGGCAAGTCACTTGACCCCAACTGCCTTGTCTTACCCCTTCCAAAGAAAAAGAACTGTTGCTTAGTATTAATCACCTAACAGATGGAAAACGGGTTTGGGTCACATATTTATGTCAATTCCCTATATACCATGGATACCAAAACCTTGTAAGTGATTATTTATTTCAAAGATTTTTTTTTCCTCAGTTGATAGTTTCCCTTCTTAGCATTAGAAGATTTTGTTCATGAAAAAGCTTTTCAATTTCATATAATCAAAATCACCTGTTTTATCTTTCATCCTATTCTCCATCCTGATTTTGGTTAAGAATTATCCTGTTAATGCCACTATTAGGTCTGTATCCCAAAAAGATAAAAAACAAAAAGGAAAAGGACCTGTATGTATACAAATGTTTTACAGCAGCTCTTTTAGTGGTGGCAAAGAATTGAAGGGATGTTCATCAGTTGGGGAATGGCTGAACAAGCTGTGGCATATGATGTTGATGAAATACCATTGTGCTATAAGAAATGACAAGCAGGATGCCCTCAGAAAAACCTGGAAAGACTTATGTGAACTGATGCAAAGTGAAATGAGCAAAACCCAGGAACAGTGTATGCAGGAACAGCAATATTGTACAATGATCAACTGTGAATGATTCAGCTATTCTCAGTAATACAGTGATCCAAGACAATTCCAAAGGACCCATGGTGAAACATGCTATCTATGTCCAGAGAAAAAATGATGGGAGTCTGAATGCAAATTTGTTAACTTTTGTTTTTTGTTGTTGTTGTCGTTGTTTTGGTCTGTGTTTTCTTTCACAACATGACTAACATGAAAATATGTTTTGAATGACTGCACATGTATAACCTATATCAAATTACTTGTCTTCTTAATGATGGGATGAGGAGAGAGAGGGAGACAGACAATTTGGAACTCAAAACTTTTAGAAACAAATGTCAAAAAAAAAATTTTAACTAGAAATTGCAGCACAATTGCCAATACACATTGGTAGAAAGAATTTCCTTCCTGGAAGTTCCCAATACCAGTGAAATTCCAGGTTAGTTTTTTTAATTTAAAAAAAGAATTCTCCTGCTTGTGAAATTTAATTTTAATTTAAAAAAAGAATTCTCCAGTTGTGAAAGATGCTGTTTTTCTCTTGTGTTTTTCCTCTCATACCTTCTTAAATGTGTATATACAGACAGATAAAGATAGATATATACACACTGTTCTTGTGTGTATATATATACATATACATATATAGTCACATCCTTGCAAGCATCCCCTCACATATCTATATTGCATTTAAGACAATGAAAATGCTTTCTGCCATTTTTTGACCCAGAATTTTACTCTATGTAGAAATGCTTTCCTCTTCTCCATCCCAAATTATTTCAGTAAGTGATTGCATCTATTAGGATCATAGATTTCAAGTTGGAAGGAAGTTTGGAGGCCATCTAGTCCAACTCTCTCATTTTACAGATGAAGAAACTAAGGTAAAGCAATTTATTTGCCCAAAATCAAACAGCTAGGATTCAAGTCCAGGTTCTCTGACCCCAAATCTAATGTTCTTTTTACTATACCATGTCCTGTGTCCTAGCAAAATTATTGACTCCCTTATCCAAGAACCTGAATTTCTACATTCACACTCACTAACATGCCTACATGCATACACTCCTCCACATACATATACTCACACTAATGAAGACCTCACAAAAATACATTAACAATAAATGTATATTAGACATTGTGTTTGATGGTAGATCTTTCTCTTTGAGATCAGGATTTTGGATTTGAAGCTCAATAAACCTAGACTCTTCCTTCTAGAGAATACCCAGGGAAGTGTTAGTGGAACCAAGTATATCACTTTCAATAAAGAGACAGATGGCTTTGCCTCCTACTTTACTGAGAAGATAGAGGCCATCTGGCAGGAGATTCCTGATCTATCCTATTCACTTCAGTGTTTTTATCCTTTTCCCCAGTCAGCACAGGAAAATTCCACTTTGTAAGGTATTAATTCCTGAAGCTGATTCCTATTTAATTCCTGAAGCTGATTCCTATCTCCATGTCAAAAAGACCTTGCCCTCTTGCTCATTCCTTATTTCTACAGTGCAAGCTCTTTCTCCCTTTTTCCACTGGATTCTCTCTCTCCTTCTTCACGTTCACTACATCTCCCCTCCCTCTTTGGAAATACTCGATTTCTTTCTTTAGCTATTCCCCTATTTCTTTTCCTTCCACTGCCAAACTTCTCAAACAAAAGATATCTACCTACGATCTTCATTTGTTTATCATCCATTTCTCCTTTACTGCCATATATTATAGCTTCCATCTCAATTCCTTTGCTAAAACTTCTCTCTTGAGTTATAATGAATCTCATTTAGGAGACTCAGCAGTGTTCCAAGCCTTAATGTAATCTGTAAAATGTCATGCACAAACAGAAACATCTGGCAGATCTCACCACCTGTAGAGAATCTCTCTTCCATTTGAACTCTGTACTAAACATCCTCCATGACAGTGGAAAACACCTTTGCATATATACATCTTTATTTTATGCTTCAATCGGTATTAATCATCATAGGGTCTTCAAACAAAATTTTATTTGTTAAATCTTTCAGGAAATCTTTTGAGCTATTGATAGCAGTATGGTCAACACCTTGATGGAGGTGACATTTTGTTCTGCTGAATCAAATGCTCTTTTGTGGCCAACCAAGATTCAGCATAGCCTGCTCCTATGCACCTTTCAACTGTGTGATAAAAAGCATGTCATTTGCAAAGGCCATCATGTGTGTCCTTAGTGCATATGTAGGTTATTCCTGTAAAATATTTATGAACATATAAATATATTTATATAAATAAGTTTATATGAAACATAAATTATATAATATGTTATATAAAATATATTTTATATAATTATATCAAATTTATATAGAAATATTTATTTATTTCCTATCTAAATAAATACGTATATGGAAAAGTAAGCAAATGAGTCTGTAGTTCCTGATATTTTCTTAGACTTTGAGGAACTAAGAGTAAAGTCTGGGAGTTTTTCCCCACCTTTGGTGATCTCTCTTTCAGATACCGTAAAAATCAATCCTTAGTGCCTTCAAAATTGTTTTGCTATGAATTTCTCTTAGTATGGTCCACCTAGTCCAACTGCTCTTCCTATTTTTATTTTCATCAATGCCAGTTGCATTTCCTCATGCAGCACATTTTTAATTGTGATGTTAGAATACAAATATGGTGGCACTACTGTCCTTAATGGAAAAAAAAGAATTCATTATCAAAATCCTAACAGATCTTTTCCATTTTTCACATGCTTGTTTTTCCCTTTCCAGTTTCTTTTTTTGTTTGTTTGTTTGGTAAGGCAATTGGAATTAAGTGACTTGCCCAGGGTCATACAGCTAATAAGTATCAAGTATCTGAGATCACATTTGAACTCAAGTCTGCCTGACTGCAGGGACAGTGCTCTATCCACTGTGCCACCTAGCTGCCCTCTCCCTTTCCCGTTTCACTCTTAAATGTACTTTCATGTCATTGAGTTATTTTCTGTTTCTTAAAACGTGACTGTGGTCCCTATAAGCCGGATCTTTGTCCCAACTCTTATTTTCTCTGGTGATTAGTGTTCCTGAGTAAGGTAGAGTTGGGGTGAATGGCATAAAACAACACCAGGATAGGTTTGAATGTTTTATTGATACTCATGATCAAACACAGCTTAAGAGAGTATTGATAGATGTAATCAGAGATGAAGTTATATATGACCTCTCTTGCCCCTACCATCCTAATGAAGGATAACATCCCAGGTAGTGACCTGAATAAATAATGGGATTTGCTCTCCAGCTGAAGGCATTGGAGGGGGGGTCCTCAGTTTACTCAGAATTTTTAATCTGCCACCGTTGGCAGTCTTCACCTCACCAGTGGGGCAATGGTGTCAGGGACTGTGGACCAGTGATAAAAAGAAGATTTCTAAAAATCTACCAGGATGATCTCCAAGGATTGAGGGAGGTGGAATTAAAACTATATTGTATCAGTGAGTTTGCTGAAGAGCAATTTAAATTTCATTTTCAGAGTCGTGTAATAAGAGACAGTCCTAGGAGAATGGGCCAATAGAATCCTCTGGTTACTCACCTTCCAATTTTAAATTCTGTGATTTTATATGCTGAGTTCCTGTCTAGCTTAGACATTCTGTTTTTATTTTAGCTGTTGTTCTGAGTTCTTTTCCAGTTCTTACATTCTATTCTAACAGGAACTGAGCCTGTTTACAAATTCAGTGCAAGGAACCATTATTAAGAGCACCCTGGCAAAAAGGGGAATTAATTGTTGCTGTGTGGTGTGGCTGATTAGATCTCAGGAGAGTAGGTGATAGGGAGGGGACAGCAAGATCAATCTCTAAACCAACCCCCCAGAGAGGAGATGAATGGGAATAGGAAGGATTCAGCTCTGCCACCACCCAGCACAGAGGAAGGAGGAGAAAGAATCTAGTACTCGCTGACAGGCTCTGCACTTCACAGAGACACCCAGAGGTGTTAGAAATGGTTTGCAAGACACAGCCTGAAGAACTGAGGGCTACAAAGGCCAAGTGTGTGTGTGTGTGTGTGTGTGTGTGTGTGTGTGTGTGTGTATACACACACACATATATACATATATAATGTATATGTGTATGTTTATGTGTATATGTCTATATGCATGTGTATATATATATATGTGTGTGTATATAAATATATGTGTGTGTGCATATATATGTATGTGTGTGAGACATACACATATACACATATATGAACACATGGGTTTCTCCCTTCATAAAGGATAATAATGATAGACAAGCAGAGGTCTCTCCTTATCCCCTGAAGATACAGTAGGTCAGCTGGTAGACTGGAGAGAAGCAGGTTTTCCTACAGGATAAAGTCCAAACTGCACATCCTGGCTTTCAAAGGAATCCATTATACTCACTCAGGGTCCCAGCCAGGTAACTTCACTAACAGGATTTGCTGCCCGGTTTAGTGGCTATGTCTTTAGGTACAAAGGCTGGCACAAATAACCAGGTCACAGAATTACAACGAAGATACAAGGGAGGAAAAATATTCTTACTAGAACTCAAAGAGTCTGATAGTGCATATTTTAAAAGAGGCAACATGATTATCCACAAGCTAAGGACTCAAGGGAAGTCATTTTCAATTCAATCGCCATGTGTTAAGCAGCTACTATTTGTAAAAGTACTGTGTTGAGAATGAAAAAAAAAATGACACCAGTCCTACCACCAGGAAACTTGCAGTTTAATAGGGAACTTTGGTTGTGCTAGACCAGAAGTTCTGCTGTTTCGCAGTGCTGTAACCTTAGGCAAATTGTTTGCTAAACCTCTCAGATATTCACTTTCTGATGTCTTGATTTTTGCCTTCCCCCTGTACTTCGGTGACTCTAGAAGAGAAAGTGAAACTGATGACTTTGCTGCAGCTCTATCTCACTTAAATCCAATTTACGGCAGGTCAAGACCTTTGTCATGTCATTAGCCCTCTTTGAGAACAAAGGACAAAAAACAACAATGTGAATTATGAACAAAAATGCCTGCTAGATAAAAGGCCTGAAAGTCCTTTATAAACTGTTAAGTACAATAGAAGTATGAACTATTGTTTTCAGTATCTTTCTCTCATATTTTAATTCTAAAATTAAGAGGTGTTGTGGTTTAGAATGTTGGAGTTTAGGGGTGCTTGGGACCCCAAAATACCAACACATCAGGTCTTGCTGAATGAATTCGACTCAAGCTTTGTCTCGGCCAAAGAAAAGCAAAGTTTATTTAAAATTTGCCATATTGGGTAGACTCTTAAGGAGCCTGAGCATTTGTATGACTGATGCCTGCAGCTAGATAGAGTCTGAGACTTTGTCAGACTAGATAGAATCTGAGCAGCTTCATGAAGGCAGGATGGATCTTATATACAGAAAGACTATGGGAGGAATCTAGGGGTGGTCTATTAGCCTGGGGTGACTAAAGGAGGAGCCTAAGGAGGATCTTGAAGAGACTGGGGTGACTAGAGGTCAGATTCCCAGAAATCAAGAGAAGGAGATTTTGATGGGATCAAGGGTGGGAGGCAGCAGGAGGCAATCTGGAGGTAACAGACAATGGAGGGCTTGGCTAGGATACGGGTATCAGATTTGGGCACAAAAAGGCCAGATTAAGTGGGAAAATTCAGGAGATTTCCAGGGGGTTCCCAGAGCCTATACTCCATTAGGGGTAGGATGAGATGGCATGAAATTATTCTGACTTCTGGGTCCTGATCCCTCACCAACTCATGACTATTTTAATTGAACCCCATATTCTTGAAAAGTATTGTTTCCCAAAGAATTGGAAGCAGAGAATTGAAGAATGGCTAAACAAATCACAGTACATGAATGTAAGGGTATATTACTGAGTCAGAAGAAAAGTGTAAGGCTTAAAAATGAAGATTTCAGAAAAACCTTGGAAGACTTATGTGAACTAATTCAAAATGAAGTGAGCAGAACCAGGAGAACATTGTACACAGAAACAGCAATATTGTAAGGATAGTCAACTGTGAAAGACTTAGCTAATCTGATCAAGACAATAATCCAAGACAATTCCATAGGACCTACGTTGAAAGATGTTATCCACCACCAGAGAGAGAACTAATGAACTCTGAGTATAGATTGAAGTGTATTTTTATGCTTTATTTTTCTTGGGGTTTTTGTATATTTTCTTTTGCCACATGGCTAATATGGAAATATATTTTGCATGACTCACATGTATAATTGATATCATATTGCTGGCCTTCTCAAGGGGTGAAGGAAGAACAGGAGGGAGAGAATTTAGAACTCAAAATTTTTTTAAAGTGAATATTTTTTTGAAAATTTACATACAATTGGAAAATATTTAACAAAATAAGTAAAAATATTTTTAAAAGAATTCAGAAAAGTAGCAGAAAACTTCTATGAACTGATACGAGTAAAACAATTAGAACCAGCAAAACAATAGACACAAGGACTATGACAATGTAAATGGAAGAACAAAAAGAAGTTAGAAAGAAAAGAAAAAAGTTCAATGCTGAGTAATCATAAAGACAAAACTTGCCCCCAAAAAAGAGATGAGAAAAATGTATTTTCTTCCTTTTGTTTTCAGAAGTAGAGGGCTATGTGCAAAACATTAGATATTCCTTGAGGTTCTATGAATATGTTGGTTCCTTTTTTTTCTAAACTGTTTCTTTTTTCCTCTTTTATTGTTTGTTACCAAAAAAAAATCGCTTGCTAAGTAAAGGAGAGGGATGAATTTAAAAATAAAATTGATGTAAAAACAAATATAAAAAAAAAAATTTTAAAGTAAAATACAATTTCTAGGGAATGACTTTAAGAGAGTAAAGGTTTCAATAGGTATTTGTGAGAGAGAAACAAAAGAGATTTATTTGTTTATTTCTATTTTATTTATTTATTTATTAAGTGTTTACTAGTGGGAGGCACTGTGCTAAGCATTTTGGTTAGAAATAGAAACAAAAGACGGTCCCTGTGCTCTAGGATCTTATGGTTCTTAGGAGAGGTAGATGAAATTGAATTGTAGCAGGGCCAGGGAAGAGGGAACTATGAGAAGGTTGCCAAAGTGAGGGGATCTTCAGGCTACTGTAGCACGTGGCTGAAAGCAGCTTCCAAGGCGAGAAATACATTTGGTCCAAGAAGAAACAAAAAAAGACCAGGCTGGAGCTTCAGGGTCAGAAATATAGTAGGGAGCCTGGGGAAGGAAGACAAAGCCTACTCTTTCTCCCCTCCTTGTACCTCCCACATTCATGTATCCATTCAACAAACATGTGTTGAGCCCTCGTTGTATGTTGATAACTATACTAGTCCCTGGGGGAAATGCTTATAGTTTCCAATGAAAGAAAAAAATGATAATCTACTTTTACATAAGACTTTAAGATTTATAAAGTATTTTGTCCATGGTCCTTCCGTGAAAGCTTCTGTTTGGAAAAAAAAGTGAATTGTCTTCAAATCATTGTAATATGATAATAAGAAATAATAACAGAAAAGGGGGGAAAGAGGGTAAAAAGAATTAAGTTCTGGACAACAGGAAGGCAATGGCGAAGCAGGCGAAATTCCCAGACTTACTTTCTACTGGGTAATGTCTTCTTTCAGAAGGCCTTAACCTTCCCTTCCTCATTGTCCCCCCTCATTTATAATCTGGATATGAAAGTTAACTCTAACTCCCTCCTGAGTTCCTGGATTCCCCAGACTCTGAACCCCCTTCCCTCCACCTTTAATCTGATCGCTGGGTTAGCATTAGAGATGAGTTAAAATTAAAGTCAAGTTGTCACTAAATAAAGGGTAAGGAGAACTCAACAAAACCAGGGAAAGACTCAGAAGAAAACAGCTGTGCAAAGCTGGGTTACACACTCTGTTCCCAAGGCTAACCATGAGATTTCCCCTAAGTAGCCTTACTCATTCTCTCTCTCCCCTAAGTACCACTCTTCTTCCCTTGGCTTTTAAAAACCTGGCAAAGCAGATTTTTCTCTTAACTCCCTTCTCCCTACTCCCCCATCAACCTCTTTATCACTGGAAAAGTGGTATGTGAAATGATTTTACATACATTATTCTATTTTATCTTCAGGAGATACTATGAGGTAAGTAATGCGCTATTATCCCCATTTTGCCCTTGAAAATAACAAGGCCCAGAGACATCCACTAATTTGTCTGAGGTCACATATCTAGTAGGGAGTATTACTAAGGCCCTTGGGAATTTACACAGCACTTTAAGGTTGCAAAATATTATATATGTGGTATTTCATTTAATCCCAACAACATCCTATGAAGCAGGAGCTATTATTATCCCTATTTTACATAAGGGGAAACTGAGCTAAGCTGAGGTTAAATGCCTTATCCAGGGTCTCATAACTCTTAAGTACCTGAGGTAGGATTTGAACTCAGGGTTTCCTGACTCCCAGTCCAGTGCTCTCAGGCAGCTAGGTGGTATAATGGACAGAACACTGGGCTTGGAGACAGGAAGATTTAAATTCAAATCCAACCTCAGCGATGTGATCCTGGACATGTCTGCTTTAGTTTCCTCATCTGTAAAATGGGCATAATAATAGCACCTACCTCCCAGGGTGGTTCTCAGGATAAAATGAGATAAAATTTGTAAAGCATTTCGTAAATCTGAAAGCACTATGTAAATGCTAGCTAGCTAGCACTAGTGCCTTTGTTGGGTGGGACCCACCACAGCTGTCAGTTGCAAAAATGCAATATCCTGTTATTCATTAAATCCCATAATCTTCACTACTTAGCTACTTTTAGGTCAAAGGACTTCCCTATAGACTCCAATCCTATAGATAGAGAACTAAGTCTAGTACGAATTTAGGACCAAATCTCTGTAGGAAAGCTTTTTATTCAGATGTGGAGTTATGAAGTGGAAAAGAAATAGAATGTTAACTCATATGGGGAATTTACGTAGTAGAATATCAATTGACTGTAACCTCCTGGAGGGCAGGAACTAAACTGCTTTTGTATTTATGTCCCCAGTGCTCTAGTATATAGTAGGCACTTAATGTTAATTGATTAGTTTATGCAAGAAATTTTTTTCTTAAATTTTTCTCAAAATCCAAGGAAAAACACAAATAAATATAGTACTTACTTCCTCTGTAAACACGTTTAGTTTTTTTATTTTTGAAAAATGTATGCTTTATAAAGACATACACTTTTATGGATTATTAAAACTAACATTTTCTGAGTTTTCACTCTCTTCTCTGTGAAGGACATCTTCTGATAACTTACAGAAATGAATGCCATCATTACTTCTCTACAAAGGGAATAAATTGTCATCGACAATAATTAAGCAATTATGCAAAACAAGTCCCACTCAGGATTCCAAAGGAAGAGAGTAATATATTGTGCTATTCTATGTCAATTATAATGAAGAAAAACACTTTTTTTCAAGTTGTACATGGAAACTGACACATTAATCATCTTGCGTATTCAAAGAGTTCCCCAGAGAGATGGTGTGCTCTGTCAACTTGCCTCTCATTGGTTACCAATCTCTATTTCCCAACTCTCTCTTTTGCTGACAGGTAAGAAATGATCTCACTGGTGTCCTGTATGGTGAAGGTATTGAAATTTCAGACACAGCAAGCTTCTCGAATGACCCCTGCAATAGTGTGAAAAAACTTAAGGTATGTGAAGCTGCTTTACCTCTGACTAAACAGATAATCGTGATTTCTATGAATCATATTGATAATCAGTGAGGTGATTGTGATCGAAATTGCACTTTCTTTAATTTCCCCACAGAATACATGATAGATTTATCTCGATCACGATGGCGTTGATGATGGTATTTACATTTGAAAGATCCCATGTGGTATATCAAGTGCTTTTAGGTGTCTTGTTCTACTTGATGCTTACAAGGACACTAGGGTAGGCAAGGCAGGTTTTATCATCCTTATTTTACAAACGGAGCAAGCCCAGAAAAGTAAAATACTTTGTCCAAGGTCACACGACTAGCAGACAGTAGTTCTCAGGTCTTCTGATTCCTAATAATAGTAAGTCATTTTTCTATAACACTTTAAGCTTCATACAGTACTTTCCTAAAAAAACATTCCTGTATTGTATAGATAAGGAAACTGAGTATCAAAGAAAAGGGACTCACCCCCTCCTCCTGCCCCCTTCCCTCATGCTCCATGGGTAGGAAGCTTTGGAGCTGGGATTCAAACCCAGATCTCCACATTTTAAGTCCAACGCCAGTGTTGTCAAATAGAAACAGATCCCTGAGGGCTTCATATAAACCTAAAAGAAGAAAAAATAATAACATTAACTATGTTGCTCTTTAATTTTCCTACTATAATTCTATTTTTTATTTTGTTGACTATTTCCCAATTATATTTTAATCTGGCTCTGCTCCCAATGGGGAGTTCTTCTGACTGTGAGTTTGACATTTCTGTTCTCCATCACACTTTCTCTATTCTGAGTGACCATTCCATTCTGTCAATCAATCAATCTATCAATAAACATTTATTAAGCACCTGTTATGTGCCCAGTTCTGTGCTAAGTGCTGGGAATGCAAAAAAAGAGGGGCAGTCCCTGCCCTCAAAGGACCTCACAATCTAATATGGGAAACACCACGCAAACAAATATATACAAAGCAAGCAGGTACTAGAATACAGAAGGCTTGGGGAAGGTTTCCTGTAATAGGTGAGATTTTAGTTGGGACTTAAAGGAAGCCAGGGAAGTCAGTCGTGAGAACAGAGAGTGCTCCAGGCATGGGAGACAGTCAGAACTTTCTGAGGATAGAGATGGAGTGTCTTGTTTGTAGAAGAGTCAAGAGGCCAGTGTCACTGGATAAAAGAGTATGTGTTGGGGAGTGAGGTGTAAGAAAACTGAAAAGGTAGGAGTGGGCTAGGTTATTAAGGGTTTTGAATGACAGAGAATTTTGTATTTGATCCTGGAAGCAATTGGATGCTTAGCATTTATTGAATGGTGGAGGGTTGGAGAGTGCAATACAATACCTACATTTTAGGAAAATCACTTTAGTGGCTGAATGGAGGATAGATTGGAACAGGGAGAGACTTGAGGCAGGCATAGCCACCAACAGGCTATTTCAATAATGAAGACATGAGATGAGGAGGTCCTGCACTACAGTGGTAGCAGTGTCAGAGAGAAGGGGGCATACTAGAAGATGCTACAAAGGTGATATCAAGAGATCTTGGCAACAACTTGGAAAGGGAGGGTCAGATATAGTGAAGAGTTCAGAATGAGTATGAGGGACTGGGATGATGGTGTTGCCCTCTACAGTAATAGGGAAGATTGGGGCGGGGGGGCAGGTGAGTGGGGCAGAAGGTTATGGAGAACGAGAATGGGTTCCATTTTAGAGTGTAAGATGTCTATTAGACATCCAATTCAAGGTGTCTGAAAGGCAGTTGGAGATAATGAGATTGGAGGTCAACAGAGTTTGGGGTAGGAAAGGTAGACCTGAGAATCATCAGCGTAGAGATCACGATTAAATCCATGGAAGCCAATGAAATCACCAAGTGAAGTAGTATAAAGGGAAAAGAGAAGAGAGTCTTATTTTCCTTTGTTTTCCATGGAGAATTATAAAGATGTCCAAATGTGTCCTTTATACCCACAAACTCTTATTCCCTGTGCCCTTTTTGTTCCTCTGTGGAACTCCTCTTCATTCAAGCATCCAATCTTCCTGTTCAGATCTAACCCACAGCCCTCCACTTCCCCAATAAAACCTGACTTCAGGGAAGGGTCTGATAAATTATTTCTACCTAAATGTACTGAGTGTCCCAAAAGTCTTAGTGCAGTTTTAAGCTTTAGCAGATTATGACTTCTCTGGAGATGATATCATCCTAGGATGCAGACAATGGAAATGGAACATAGGGGACAGACAGGAAGGATATTTCAAAGTCACAATCAACAGATCTTAATAACTGATTAGATGTGGGGCTAAGGAAAGAGGATCACAAATTAGAAATGGGAAGGGGTGTGAGGGAAGGAAAAAATGTCAAAGATGACCCCCAAGTTTCCAAGCCCAACTGACTTGGAGTAAGACAGTGTTCCAGTGTTATTGATAATAATACCTAGCATTTCTATAGCTCTTTAAGTGCTTTACAAATATTATCTCATTTGATTCTCAGAACAACCTTAGGACATAAGTGCTATTATTATTCCCATTTTATAGATGAGAGAACTGAGTCCCAGAGAATTTAGGTGACCTGCTCAAGGTCACACAGCTAGTCAAGTATCTGAGATTGGATTTGAACTCAGGTCTTCCTAACACCAGGCTCAGTGCTCTATCCACTGTGTCAACTAGTTAGTAAAAGGAACCAGTTTGATAGGTCTTAGATTCTGAGCTGGAAGGGACGTCAGAGGTATTACATGTTGGGTTTGAGATGCCAATAGGATATTACTATAGAGAGTCTGACAGGCAGTTGGAATCTCACATTGGACATCAGAAGAGTGACCAGAGCTGGAGATGGATAAATTGGGGTCACCCACATAGGCACAAAAAAACTCAGACTACGGAACAAGATGAGAATTTACCACTTCTAATAACAATAATTTATAGAGTTCTTTAGTTTCATGGTCAGCAAACTGTTGGCTCTAACTTAAGCACTTCTGATCCAATAATTCATATTGGTCTTTTTTACATCTCTCACCACCCACCTATTCCTCTGCACTTAAAAATTATTTCATTTCTCTCTGGGCTTCCTTTCTCTCTCCCCACCTCACACTGGTGTGCCATATCTTTTCTTTCTCTATAAACCAGGTGTATGTCCTGGCAATAACACAATCTTGCACACACACACACTCCTCCCCCTTCTCCTCAACCCCCATCCCTATCCCCAATGTCCTTCCTCAGACACATGTGGTTTGAGTTCCGTAATGCTGAATGAGGGCCTTCAGGCTTGTAGAAGGGCATCTCTAGCTCTGCAAAGAACATACTGGGAGTGGGAGGGGGGGCACTTAGAGGGGAGAGGAAGTCAGGAACGGTGCTGCTGATACAACCTCCCTACCACATGCTGTGGCCTGCTCCAGGATTGGTTCTTTAAAGAGCTTCCTGCACCACTGGGGCCTGAGTAGACATCTGGGAGATTTAATTTTTAAAGAGTCTCAGTGTGAAATAGAGCCAAGACCCTTTAAACTCCCCTCCATTTCATGCTGAGTGTTGTAAAACTTTAAATGTCTCAGTGCCAGATCCAAGGTTTGCCACTGCTTCCTAGGATCCACTTCCAAGCAGGCGGAGGCAGTTGTGTTTCTAACCTTGTGTCTGGCACTGAGGAAGATTCAAAGATAAATAAAACTCAGACCCCATGCTCAAATACTACTTATAATCCAGTATGAAGAGTAGGGTTGAGTATTCAGAGGACCTGCCAATAACTCCCAATGAGACCTTAAAGCAAATACTCTCTGGGCCTCAGTTTCCTCATATGTAAAATGAGTGGGTTAGACATGATAATTTTAGAGGTTTCTTCAACCTTTAAAAGCTGGCATTCATGTAGTACTTTACCATTTGCAAAGTACTTTACAAATGTTAGTTTATCCTCTTAACAATCTTGAAAAATAGGTCCTATCATTATACCCATTTTACAGATGAGAAAAACTGAGGCAGAACGAGCTTAAGTGATTCACCCAGAGTCACAGAGGCAGGATTTGAACTCAGGTCTTACTCATTCGATCCACCATACCACCTTGAAAGAGATTGCCAAAATAGATTTGACAGGCCTTGGCCTTAGTTGGATGCTGAAGTTGAAAGAGGAGGGAAAAGTGACTCTGAAGTTACCAGCAGAGAACAGTGGTTTAGTTTCAGACATGTAACACTTGATGTGTTAATAGGACACCTAGCTGAAGATATCTACCATGAAGTGGAAAATATAAGACCTAAGGTTGGTATTGTTGTCATCTCCATTTTACTGATTAGAAAACTGAACTGCAGAGAAATTATAAACTCAGCACCTTGAGAGATAGGATGCACTATAAATATAGGGTTGGGGTTTTTTGTGTTTATTTTTAAGGTGAATTCATGGACAAGCAGAGCCATAATGGGTTTCCAAGGGAAACAAGGACTTTGGTAAATCTCTAAACTCAAAAGCTAATATTTAAGGGACATAAGCATGGCCTTCCACAATATGTCCCCAAGTGTTACTGCCAGAGGGAGAATGAATGCCCAGGTGGACAGACCATGGTTATTTTTCCTTATAAACATTTTATAAGTATTTTAAGGTTTACAAAGCATTTACCTCACCACAGCCCTGCAAGGTAGGTGGTATTATCTGTAATTTATAGGTGAGGAAATGGGAGTTCAATGAATGAAGTAATTTGTCCATAGTCATATACCAAGACAGTGGGAGAGCTGGGACTAAAACTCTGGTCTACAAAGTTATTCAATAAACATGTATTAAAAGCGTTCTATGACCCTGGCACTGTCCTAGGTGCTAAAAACACAGATTCAAAACTGAAAGAATAGGGACTTCTCTTCTGTCAGTGGACTTAACCTTCTAGGGGAGGCAAAGACCTTCAGGGTTCCTTTCTTTCTTTACTTTTCTTCCTTTATTTTTTTCTTTCTTCCTTTCTTCCTTCCTTTCTTTCCTTCTTTCCTTCTTTCCTTCTTTCTCTTTTCTCGAAGACCAAACCTTAAACACATTTGACTTTGAAGCTCACAGACTGGCCCATAATGGGTCCCTGCCCAAGCTCCCCTTAATGGCTATATTTTGGGTATATTTTTCTCCCATCATTGTAGGTAGCCCTTCTACTATTGTGGATCACAGCCTCTCCATGCCATAGTAGACAGACTCTGTAAGATTCCGATGAGAAAGCCTGCCACCAGGCCCATACTCAAAACCTTTCCAGCTTAGTAGGATCTATAAGACCTCTAACTACATTAAAATACCCTGTCAGAACCCCCTGTCACTTCCACAAGTCTTTTGAGTTATGCTTTTGAGGAGGGTAAAATTATATATGAAGTGTCAAAACGCGGATTGGGTAATCAGAGCTTTGCACTGAAATTTAGAGCATTTGTAACCTTTCAGCAGATAGAAATAACTAAGCTTAGCACCTAATAAACAAGAATTATTAGTTCAAATAGGCAGCAACCCTTCCTGGCTGTACTCCAGGTTAATTTCTCCCTGGTCTAGCCTCATAATGTCCTCTTCCCATCTGAGAAGCAACCATGTGGAGAATCACGGACTTCCCCTCCCAAACACATTTCCTACCTCTTGCTGTGGGTATAAAAATTGCCAGCTCTGCTCAGTGTACGTGTCAAAAACTATTTATGAAATGTAACTTTGGGAAGGGACATGAAAATGAGCTGAAGTTTCTTCTATTTTGCTCCAAAATGTTTCTGCCTCTCTTTTATCTCAGAGCAATTCCATGGCCCCCAGGTACTTGGAATAGAATTAATGAATTCTGTTAATAGATCCTGAACCCCAAAAGATTACATGGCCAAACCAGTTTTGGAATTGCTGTCCTACAAGTTTTCTAAGCTAATAGGGCTATTTACAATAGTTCAGTAAGAACTGCTATTGACGGCAAAGAAGATCTAAAAGGAACAAAAAACTTAATGGGGCATTACTGAAATCACGACGATGCAGTGCTGCACAAGATGTGCTATATGGTAATGAAAAATAGAAATGGCTTGAAATATTTTATAGCATTACAGTCATGGAGATAACAAAGAAACGCCTCTCTAGGTTCTCCATTAAGATTTTTAAAAATCATTTTACAGTCATTTTCTTCCCAGTTTGCACTACCCAAAGATGATTTTGGAAATTTAGTCCCTTTTTATATTATTAAATTATTTGAACATGTAAAATGACTTCCTACTTAGCACTTTCCAACTATGAAGGAATCTAAAATATGTCTTTTAAAAGAGGGTTTTTGTTTAAACTGCTCCCTTCCTAATGCATGAGCTAACTTTGGTTCCTATTCAAAAGTTCCTGCAAGAGAGTTCTTAGAATGATGGATCCCAGTGCTGGCCTGGGAAGGTGATACAGTAGACAGAATATTGGATTGGGAGTTAGAAGGCCTCAGATGTTAACTAGATCTGTGTCCTTAGGCAAGATACTTCAAGTCTCTGATTCTCAGCTTCTGTAGCTGTAAAATGGGGATATTAACTGTCTGCCCTGACTATCCCACAGGATTATTGTAAGGATAAAGTATGTTAGTATACATGAAAATGTACAATCTTCTTTTTCTGTTCCAACTATGAACATAGAAATGCCCCTTTATTTAGGGTTTGTGAACTTCAGCATAAAAATAAATAAAATTTTAAACAATCAAAATGTATGTGAAAATAATTTAAAATAAAGCTCTATATAAATGCAAGTTATTAGGGAATTAGGAATTGACTAAGGGGCTCCAAACTGGTAAAAGGGGAGTAGAACACACACAAATACAGAGAGAGACAGAAACATGGACAGAGAGAGAGAGACAGAGAGACAGAGACAGAGAGAGATAGAGAGATGCGGGGGGAGAGGGAGAGAGAGAGATTGGTAAAGGAATACAATTCAACAAGGATAAAGGAAGGAACAGGAAGAGGAGGCACTTAAAGAACACTCACTTTGTGCTGACTCTGCCTCAGGTGGGAAGATGCAACAAGAGAAAAAGTTGGAATGGGTCAGAAACAGAAGCTGATAGAAACAGAAAGAAATATGACAGGCATAAAGAGAACATAAATGAAAAGTGATAGAACCAGGAGTAGGAGTAGAAAGAACCAGGAGTAGGAGTAGGAAAGAGAGAAGAAGGAAAGGAAGATATAGGAAAGGGAATAGGAAAAGCATAAGCCTGAGTTTACTATTACCACATGCCACTAATTAAATACTATTACCACATGCCACTAATTAAATACAAAGGTTGAGGGCAGTACTGTTTATAGATTCATCTTTAAAATAAAGGGAAGAGGGGAGAAGAGGGAAAGAATGGAAGGATATCTTCAGAAAGTAGGTTCAGGAGAGATGCCCAAGAAAAAAATATGCCCAAGAAAACGATGTTCCCCTCAAAAAAGGCTATCTCACCTAGGACTAGGAGATAGAACACCTTATTATGAAACAGGGTGTAGCTTTCAAACCAGTCAGCCAAGAAAAGGGCCAGGAGAATCTGCACTGAGCTGAAGCAGATGTTCTCTACTCCCCTGACTTTTTACACTTGGGAAAGCTGTGTACGTGGGCCCTGGTTTTGTGCATGTTCAATATAAAGATTTGGTCTTTATATGCTTATGATGCCAGTCCCCACCCTCTTTCACCTATGTGTCCTTTTGTCCACAGAGTAATGACGTTCGGATAATTCTTGGCCAGTTTGATCAGAATATGGCTGCAAAAGTATTCTGTTGCGTAAGTAAATTGTCATTTAATTTGTATGTTTGGGGAAATTAACAAAACTTTTATCTGTAAACTGAAGAGCATGAGCCCTGCTCTGGCTCTGTGTGACAATCAAATTGACAGAAACCTTGGGTTGTTCAAGAAGCAAAAGCATTAGAACAAGAGTAACATTCTTGGAGTATTTTCTTAGACAGTTAGATCTCTCAGAGGTAGCAGAACCAAGTGTCAGATTATTGTAATCGTGGGGACTCACTTCTGGTTTAATCAGTCCCAAGTATTAGAAGATTCTTCTTTAGTGTGAATTTGCATCCCACCCCCTAATACTAAGCTTGAGTCATCATAATTTTCCTCAGTCAAGATTTTTCATCAAACAAGATATTTATCACCATCTTCTTTAAGAATAATCTCTCAACTTCTGGGGGCTGCAAGGTGGTGCAGTGAATGGAGCACCGGCCCTGGAGTCAGGAGGACCTGAGTTCAAGTCCGGCCTCAGACACTTAACACAAAATTAGCCATGTGACCTTGGGCAAATCACTTAACCAGAGCTGCCCCACCTTACCCCCTCCAAAAGGCAAAAAAAAAAAAAAAAAAAAAATTTAAATAGAATAATCTTTCAAGTAACTACATGTTATCATTAGGCAACCCTCCTCCCTACCTGCTATTATCCATGATTTAAAAAGCCAAGCTTCTTTAATTTGCCTTTCTACTACCTTGCACATCGTGAGACACACAGTAGGTATTAAAGCTACTTTTTATTGACTCATGAATTCATTTTTTAATTCTTCAAGCATTTTTGCTGGTCTCTTCTGAACTCTCCCTATTCTCCACATCTACATTAACCTAGAGGCCAGAGGTAGACACCAAACTATCACAAGAACCTGAAGAAGGCAGAACAGGGCATCAGAAGGCCAGGGATCACTGGGGAACTGATTTGGAGAAATGGCAGGTGAGGGAAGGAGGGGAGACAGAGGAGAGATATAGAAGAGAATGTTTCATCATCATAGTTCCATGCCATCTATTCAGAAATAAAGTTATCACCCTGTTGCATAAAATCAAACTGAATCCTTCTGAATGGTAACCTCATGCTGAGTAAGAGATTTTCTACAGTTCCCTCTGAATGAAAAGGAAAGTAAGTCCCCAGCCATCTCCAATGAAGAGTGTTGACTATGGGATAAGTTTTCCTTTTAAAGGCTAGTATGCAAGCTCAGTCTTCAGAATTTTTATCTGATCAGAATTTCCAAAGCATAGTTAAAGCTATAACATAGCTCATAAGGAATAGAAAGGACATTTTTGGCAGGATCATTGCTAATCTGAACAAGAGAACTTCAATACCGTCATGGGGAATAGGGAGGGCTAACTACAGACCATTAAGGACAAATAGGTATGATATAGAGAAGAGAATCATAAGTGGAAAGGAACTCAGTATAATAGGGAATAATTGGGAATGAAATTGGGGGAGAGAAGAATTAGGATTTTAGATTATATACCAATGTTCAGAGTAGAATAATCACACAAAGGTACACATTTGCAAAGGAAATGGATCTAACAGAACACAAGGAATATACCTTGGAGGTAGGTACATGGTAGAGAACATTTGGGTAGGGAGAAAAGAGGAAAGAAACAGAAATAATGTTACTTTAGTAATTGGTCACCCAGCAAGATAGAGGAGATGGCCAATACTTTCCTAAAGCCTACACTAACAAACTGGGCCAGAAGCATACTTGCTGACCCTAATAAAGATTTGCTTGTTAAATGTGTATTTAAGACAAAGCTAGGAAAGATAGCTTTTTATTTTGTGTAATAGCACTATTTTTTAATCTCAAAACTAGAATGATGAATCAGATCTGTAAGATGAAACTTAACAAGGATAAAATGTAAAGTTATTTATTTTGACTCAAAAATTAACTGTATATACACAGAATGGAAAAAAATTCATTTAATACTAAGTCATTTTAAAAGACCAGGGTGTTTTAACTGGCCACAAATACAATAAAAAATGGGGACTTGAGTATGAATACTAAAAAAGCTAATGAAATATTAAGCTGCATTATTGGAAGTTTCGCATCCAATAGAGGAGAGATAAGACTCCCCATGCCTTTATTGATCAAACTCTATTTTGAAAATTGTGTTCTGTCCTGGGCATCACATTTCAAGAGCAACATTAACTGATTTCTTACCTGAGAGTTCCCTATATCAGAAGAGTCAAGTGGCCCACAGACCACAATATTCCCAACTTGGGTCCAAACCAGATTAAAATATAATTGAAAAAAGGTAACAAAATAAATAAAAATATAATAGAACACTAATAATGTTCATATGTGGTTTTCTAAGCCAAAGTGTAGCCCACAGGGATCCTGATGGATGGTTCTTTTTAAGTTTGCCCTATCTCAATGAAATCATCGATCTGGTCCCAATCTTTATCCCTATTCCTCCAAAGCTCTGTTATTCTGGCATGAAATGTAATATGTTACAAGTCAAGAAAGTAAATCTCATACCCCTCAAACCAGGTACAGGAAGCAAGGATAAGAGGTCTGAAAAACCTTGACATGAATCCAATAAATCGATGAACACATGGTGTCTTCTAAATAAGGACTTAAAGAAAAAGTGGCATTTGTTAAGTTAGCTTATGACATCACAATTTATTTTTCTGTTGAAAATATTGTCATATAGGAAGGATTTTGATCTTAGTTCCCTGTAAGACATGGGCCTAGATGACTATTGAGATCTCTGTTCAGCATCTATGATTCTAATGTCTCATCTTAAAGAAAAATATCCATATGCTATGTACCACAGAATTCTTACTTTTCCACAACAGTGGCATTGTTGTTCCAGCAATTTAAGGGTTAAATCTTACCTTTTAGTAAATTGTCCTTGGCATCTACATAAGTCCAAGCTACCTGGCATATTGACCTGGGAACGAGCATTATGACCACAGATTTCCAAGGCTTTTAAAAAGAACAAACCAATTTATTTCATTAAACCAACTGAATTTGAGTAATTCTCTAATAAACTCTAGCAGTGAAAAAAACATTTTACAACTCCATTTTAAAACTTTTTAAGTTTTGTAAAAATATAGTTTTTAAATGGTCCTTTCTGGATCCCTAAAATTGTATAACTTAGCTGTGCCACAAATAAATTTTAGATAATCCTGTATGTTTCTTGGTTGCTAAGGGAGGGCTTAATACAAATCTTGAGAACACAGGCCCTGGCTTCAAAGCGCAAAGAACTAAAGTTGAAAGGGAAAGAGCTTTCTTTCTTCTTGAAGAAAATGGAAAGAAAAAAAAGTCCTCCCTTCTGATCTTTGGGGAAAAAATTCACAGGGAAGTCGCAGTGCTGGCATAGGGCTACAATAATATAGCACACAGTTCGGGCAGTTTTTACATTTTAAAAAGCACTTTCACTATCTCATTTGAGTTTCACAATAGCTTTGTGAAGTGAGACAGGGCAAGTTTTACTATCGCCATCTTATAAATAAGGCAAATCTGGTTCAGAAAAGATCAATGATTTACCCAAGGTGACAGAGCTAAACAGGGGACAGGATTGGAAATAGATTCAAGGTCTCCTTTATCTTGAACAAGCATTTCTTGTTCTACTTTTCTGAGTTCTACAAGAAAGAAATCTTTGAGAAGAAAACTGTGTAAGGAATTAATTCAAAATCAAGCTATTGAAAACGGCCCTCACAGAAATGACTCCCTAAATTGAAGTACTTACAGACCACTTGTGGTTGTGAGGTTGTGCCACAGGGAAGCTGTTGGCAAATGAGAAAACCTACCACTAAGTGTTTTTGTCACTAGACTCATCCAAAGCCCAAAAGACCAATTACACACTGGAAAGATTTGATACTAAGATGAGTCAAGATGAGTGTATGGAATATGGAAACCTTCAACTCAAGATAGAACAGAAAACTCAGATTAGATAAGTAGGTTATTGATATTACTAAAATTTAGTGAAAAGGATATTAAATCATGCCTATATTTATTTCTTTAGCTTTTGCTCCCGTTGTATGTTGTTTTATATATAATGGTTAGTGACATTGGTTAATGTTTATGTCTAGGAAGTCTTAATAAAGAGTTATATTCTTGTTTAAGTAAAAAAAAAATGCTGATTTATCTTTCAATTGACCTTGACTAGGTAATTGAAATAATCAGTCTTATTCTTCACACTGCTTCTATCTCTTGTTTATTCATAAATCGCTCACCTATCCATAAACTGATAGGTAGTATGTTCCGTGCTCTTCTAATTTTCTTCTAGTATCTCTCTTTACATCTAGATCATGTATCCATTTTGACTTTATCTTGGTAAATAGTATAAGATATTGGTACATGCTCAACTTCTGCCAGACTGCTTTCCAATTTTAACAGCTTATTACCAAATAATGGTGAATTCTTATCCCCAAAACATAAGTCTTGACACTTGTCAAACACAAGATTACTATAGTCATTTGCTGCTGTAAATTGTATGTCTACTCTATGGAAAGGCTACCGTTGCAAGCAAAGTAATAATAATATCTGACAAATACATAAAGCTCTTATGTTATTCAATATTGATAATAACAGGTCATTGGACCACCTAGGGAATGTACAGCCTCAAGATACAGCAAGTTTCAGGGGGCATCTAGGTGGCCCTGGAGTCAGGAGGACCTGGGTTCAAATCCGTCCTCATACACTTAACACAAAAACTAGCCATATGACCTTGGGCAAGTCACTTAACCCCAATTGCCCTACCTTCTCCCATCCAAAAAACAAACAAAACAAAAGATATAGTGAGTTTCACTACACACACACACACACACACACACACACACACACACACACAAAACAATATAGTGAGTTAACCAGAGATGTAACAGAGGAGATTGAACAAAAGATTGGATCCGTTAAATCCTAAGGTTCCTTCTAATTCTGAGGTTTTATTGCTTCTTCTCTTTAAAATCACCAAGTTCAACATGGTCTCAACTTCTCAAGCCTTTTCGCTCTAGTATCCAGTCACCTTCTGCTAGCTCCTTATCCAGTTTTGTTTCCAAGCCAGAGATGTCCTATCCCTTCCCATTATCCACTAGTCTTTCTAGGTGTTCTGAGACCACAAGAATGTAGTGAAACCCTCTTGCTTCCCAAGAAAGTAAAACTCTATCCATTCTAGTTTTCCATGAACAGTGCTAGGGAGTTCTCCTCATTCTCTCCCAGAGCTAAACAGAACAGCCCAGGTATCTAAGTGATGTGGTGACTTAGCACTGGATCTGGAATCAAGAAAGTTTGAGTTCAAATCTGACCTCAGGAAACTTATTAGCTGCGTAACCCAGGACAAGTCACTTAACACCTGCCTCCACTAAAAAATGGGGATAATAACCTACATCCTAGGGTTGTTGGAAGGATAAAATGAGATAATATTTGTAAAGTTTCTGGCACCCAATAGGCACTTAATAAATGCTTGTGTCCTTCATTCTTTCCCTATCTAATAGCCTATTTTACTCACTGCATTCAATGGATTTACAAATTAGCTACACCATCTAGCAGATATCTTTAGAATTATGAAGGTACAAGTAGGACTTTTAAAGTTATGAGACCAACTTATAACAAAATAGAAAAGTGAAGAGAACTCAGTTCATCACCCTCTGATTATTTTCCAGGTAACTTTTGAAGCCAGTGTTCTCATCCTTAGATCAGAGGGCACTGAGGCTACTCTTGATCTAAACCTTCCAGTGATGCTGGTCTCCTTTCCTCTTTGCTCGCTAATGGCACACATCAGCGGTGGCCTCAAAACTTTGTTTTTATCCAGGGTGCTCATCATGAGAAACAGAGCTTGAATCTCATTGCTACTTTTCTCTTGGGAGTTGGAGATTTGCTTTTCATCCCAGACTTTGCTTGAGATAGAGACTTTGCCATCAAAATCACATAATCAAAAGCCACGCTCCTGAACAATGGGTATCCAAGTAGCAACGTGGAGAAATAGTCCTACTTCCACAAGTCTGAAGCAAATGACTATTTATAGCTCAACAGTTAAAACTGCCCATGATGTAAAGCAAACAAATTCTCCTTTTTCATTTTCCATCTTCATTCAGTGAACAGCCATATGTCCTGTAGTTATTAAGGGTCATATTTTTTAAACTTCTACTTTTATTCCTCAAATTTTCCTTCTCCCTCAAAAAAGTAAGTGGTTTGCCTGGTGGTGCCAGAAGGAAGGTGAATGAATACCTAAATCCCTGCAGCCAACAAGCTCCCACTGTTTCACAAAATTTAAAAATTTTATCTTCTATAAAACATATTTTTCAAATAATAAACATGAAGGCTGCAAATATATTCCTAGCTTACAGATAGAAAAAATGAGACTCATTTTCATTAATCAGGCATGACAGTTAGCTAGAGGTCACTTGTCCAGTAACACCCCCAGGAAGCTAAGGATTAAGAAAGAAGAACAAAAGCCATTCGAGCAGAACAGCTGTCATAAAGCCCATGCATTTTACTGATAAAAGAGTCCTAGAGTCCTTCACTGAAAACCTACTTACATTTATTTTATAATCAACTTTGAGAGACTTGATAGTAGAGTTTTCCAGCTTATATAACAAACTAAAAGCAATTCACTAGTTTTGAGAAGAGAAAGGCTACTACCACTATAAACAGTTAGAATGATAGCAGTAAGAAGTGACATCTTCCAATATAATAGAAAGGTAAAGAAAAACCATAAAAAGCAGATTGAGAATTTTAAAAGGTCCCAAGTCTAGGTGCATGAAATGCCCAGACAAAATGCTCTATGAACCTCACTAGTCTCCATTTTTATCATGACCCCAAATCATCAAGAAAAGCTTATATTCAGCATGCTCCATTTAAAAAAAAAAAACAGGGTATATTGTAATACTTTTTAGGAAAATCTCCAAAATTGTAGAGATAATAACTTTTTTGTTTAGAAAGTAATTTGGTATTTGTGGAATAAACATTAAGCCGTTAGGAAGATTCAAGTAAAAGGACATCTGTGCCCAAAAATTCTAGGTAGCTGAGGTAATTATAGTTTAACTTTAACCCAGAAAGGAAGGAAAAGAAGAGCCCCCCTGACCTGGAAAAGATTGTTACAAGAGAAGCACGCTTGGATATGGGCACTATGCTGTCTCCTTAATTTTTCTCAACTATGCTGAGGAAAAGAACACTCAAGGGATATGACATAGAAGGCCAAAAACAGTCTTTCAGAGGTGCTGAAAGCAAATTGAATCCTGTACAAAAAAAAAGTCAGAGAAACCCATTAGAGTACAGAACTTAGAGACTCAGAAGTGCTAAGAAAGCACTTAACACTTTCTCTCCAATAAGGTAGTTAAATTAATAGCTAAAACAAAGTGGGTGCAGCAGACAGATGAGGCAGAAACCAGATCCAGGCTTATGGCCTAGTTTATTTCAAATTCTTCAACATGAAAATGAAACTTCAGTATTTCTCTTTTTACCAGAATGAAAAAGCAGAGTTAGGTTAAACCATTAAGGTTAGCTCGAGAGAGGGACTAAAGGAAGAAACAAATTTTGCCTCTTCAACCTAACCACCTCTATGGCTGAGTCCCTCAATCTTTCTTAACTTCAGTTTCTAAATCTACAGGATGGGGATGTGGAACAAGACTGGTCTCTTAAGATTCCCTTCTAGCTCTAAATCCAATGGCCTTATAATGAGATGCTTGTTCCAGATTGTATCTGTCCTTTGATTTTTTATGCAAACTTTGGGATTTAAATTTTCTTAAATATTTATACTTTTACTGCACTTTCTACCTGTGTAAAATGAGTAAGTTAGATGAGATGGTGGTCTCTTCCAGATCTAAAAGTCTATGATTCTCTGATTTTAATGAGCATAGTCTGTGTGTGTGTGTGTGTATGTGTGTGTGTGTGTGTATACTGCTATACTTGTGAAATGGATTGCTTGAACCCAAGTATAGAACTTTATGTTTGACCCCATTATATTTCATCTTATTTAATTCAACTCAATCACACTATTGTAATCTTTTTGAATTATACTCTTTCATCTAGCATGTTGATTATCCCTCTAATCTTCATTTCATCTACAGATTTAAAAAGCATTCCCTCTATGCCTTCCCCAAAGTCACACATAAAAATGTTGAGAAGCACAAGAGAGTTCCCTGGGCCATTCCACTAGAGACATGTCTCCAATTTTGTGTAGAAATCACAAAGGTCTACTCTCTGGGACTGGTTATTCAATCAGTTTCAAATCTACCCAACCATACTATTAACTAGCCTATATCTTTCCACCATATCCCATTACTTATCTCTTTTCCCTAGAGCTGGTCATTTAATCAGTTTCAAATCTACCTAATCTTACTGTTATCTAGCCTGTATCTCACTATATTATCCCACTACTCTTTGTATTTTGTCATTCAATCAGTTTCAAATCCCCCTAACCATACTATTATCATTCTAGCCTATAACTCTGGTCATTCAATCAGTTTCAAGTCCATCTGACTGTGCCCTTACTTAGACTATATCTCTCCATCTTTTCCCCTAGCCTAGCATAATATGAAAGATTTTCGTCACATGCATTACGAAATCTAAGCATATTGTGTCAGCATCATTCCCTTGATCTACCAGGCTAGATACCATGTCAAAAGAAAAAAAAGTCAATGAGGATAGTTTGGCATGATCTGCTCTTGACAAAGTCATGCTGGCCTTAGTAACCACTATTTCTAAGCGCTTACAAAATATTTCCTGAATAATGTGTTCAAGAATTTTGCCAGGAATAGATATACAACTCACCAGTCAATAGTTTTCAGGCTTCTCATTTTTTAAAAAAGAAATACAGTAGATGCTCTTCTCTATTCCCATTCTGTAAGATCATCCAAAAATTACCAACCATAGCAGAGAATCACATCTACCATTTCTTTCAGGATTCTAAAATATAATTAGTCCAGTCCTGGTGACTTGAACTTGTTGAGAGCAGCAAGATTTTTGACCAATAATCTCTTTGCTTATTTTGCTCACCATTTTTGTTCCCTCCTTCCCAATCCAAACGTAATTCTCCTTAGAAGAGAAAGCAAAACTAAAAGTGGAAGTTGAATAGGACAGTCACTCTTCTCATTTTTATCTGTTATCGTCATTCATCCACACCAAGTAATAGTTCTATCCCTTTTCCTTGCTCTCATTATTGCCTAAATAGAATCATACTCCCATACAAGGTTTGGGGTCTATTTCTCAAATTCATGATCTAGTTTCTGCTTGTGAACAGTGCTGATTGGTAAATACAACACGATTATTTCTGTTTCTGTCTCTATTAATCCTCACTCAAATGCTGTCCACTATATTTCTCCCCTAAGGCATCTGCATTTCCTCACATAAGTGTGTGTGTGTGTGTATTAATATACAATGCCAGTTATACTGTCTGAAGAGTGAGAGTGAGACCAATGATCTTGTGTACCTCTACCTCACTTAAATTCAGTTCATAGACAAGTCAAGACATCACCCCATAATGTGATTGGTCCTCTTCAAAAGTGAAGGGCCAAAAACCAAGGACCTAATATTAACAATGGTGATGAAAATAGCCCTTGTTCCCACCGTGCCACAAGCATGCTCCCCCAGCGTCTCCAGGTTTTGTTTTGGTTTTTCACTTTTCAGTCTTTGACAATGATTCTCAGGTTCCTTCTCATGGCTTTATTTGTTCTTACCTGAAGCACCACAAGTGAGTACTCTGATGGTTTTGACAGACTTTGGCAATTCATAGAATCATTGTTTTAGTGCTGAAAGGGATCTCAGAGGTTATTGAGTCCAACCTCCTAATCTTACGTATGAAGAAGTAGAAGGGTAGAGAGGTTAAATAGTTTGTGCAGGATTACAGAGCTAGTAAATACTTGAATCAGGTGTCATGATCTGTACCAGAGGACAGAGAGAGTGTGTGCTTGCCTTAATGAGATCCCAGATCCACTTAAGTCAGGAGTATTATGGAGAAGGGACAGGACCTTCTCCAGAGTGGACAAGGAGGGCTGCTGGCATCTTCACTAATCCTCTTGGTTGGCCACATCTATGCCAAGGTTCAGCCTCAGCTCTCATTTTGGTGGTAGCACTCATCCCATATGGTCAGTCCTTCCATGCACTTCACCCCAGAATTTCAGCTTCCGGTTGGTATAATGGAAAGAGTGGGACTTAGAGTCAAAAGACCCAGATTTGAGTCTTGGCTCTGACATTTATTAGCTGTGTGTCTATAAGACAGTCACTTCATCTAACTGATCTTCAATTTTCTCTTTTTTTAAATGCGATGGAAAATACTAGACCTACTCTTCCCTATTGTGAAGAAAGCATTTTGTAAACCTTAAAGTACAATATAAGTGGGGTGGAGCCAAGATGGCAGAGTAAAAGCAGGGACTTGCTTGAGCTTTCCCCCAAACTCCTCCAAATTCCTATAAAAATGACTCTAGATGGCACTGTAGAAACAGGAGAACTCTGTGAGCTCTCCCCAATACCACCTCAAATACCTATAAAATATGACTAAACAAATTTTAGAGCTCCAGACTCCACAAAAATGATGGAATAACAAAGCTCCCACTGAAGGCAGCATGGCAGGTGGTCATCACAGCTTGCTGGAAGCAGAGCCCAGCCCCATGCAGTTTCAGCCCCAGGACGTCCAGGAGAAGCCACGGCTATAGCATTCAGGAGCACGGATCGTCAGCAGCTATGGTGATTTCCAGAATCACCAACCCACAAGAGCCAAGGACAAAGGGAAAAGGTCAGTGGAACTCAGTTAAATTTGGGGGAGATGGTCCCACCAAACTGCCTCTAGAGCTAGCAGCAGTCTGAAGTGGTGGCCCTGCAGCTGCCTCCATGTGGCTGCTTCAAAAGCTCCTGGTCTACATATTGCAGGGGGCCCAAGCGATCATTCAGAGGCTAAATGCTCTTTCCTTGAGCTGCCTGGATTGGATCGTGGTCTTGGGTGGTGGTCCTGAGGTGCGATTTCAATGAGCCAAAGCTGGTGGGGGCTGCAAAAAATGGCAGCCTCCTAATAGCTCCCACAGCTGTGAAAACCTCAGCAATTTGGAACAGAGCTATCCCCTCTGAAAGCAGAATTTTACTACTGAGCCCAAAAGCCAAGTAATTGACTGGCAACATGAGCAGGCAAAGGAAGCAAAGCAAGCCCAGCAATCAAACCTTAGATTCCTTTTTTGGGGACAAAAAGGACCAAATCATGGAATGGGAGGAAGACAATGCAGTCAGAATTCCCACACCAAAAGTTTCCAAGAAAAATACAAAGTGGATAAAGGCCACAGAGGAGCTTTAAAAGCTTAAAAAGGAGCTTATAAACCAAATAAGAGAAGTGGAAGAAAAATTGAGGAGAGAAATGAGAATGATGCAAGAAAATCATGCTAAGAGAGTCAACAACCTGACTGAAGAAAATAACATCTTAAAAAATAGACTAACTCAAATGGCAAAA
>CM053590.1:190664729-190714367 GCA_028646515.1 Pseudochirops corinnae | reverse complement strand
ATATATATATATATATAGTAATGGGTTATAGAAATCTGTCTTGCCCTATAGGAACATAGAAGGTAAGGGGATAAGAAAAGGGGGGAGTGATAGAAGCACATTGGGAGAAGGGGTAATCAGAATGCACACTATCTTGGGGTGGGGAGAGCAGAGAGATGGAGAGAAAATTTGGAACTCAAAATCTTGTGGAAGTGAATGTTGAAAACAAAAAATGAATAAATTGTTAATTTTTTTAAAGTGCAATATAAATGTGAGTTGCTATCATCTTCATTATCCTCATTCATGTGTCAGGGAAAACTGGGATTCCTCTAAACCCAAATTATACTTAGTGCAATGACCAATCACAAGTCCAGAGGACTCAAAATGAACCATGCTGCTCATCTCTAGATAGAGAGGTGATCAACTCAGACTATGGACTGAGGAACTACTGTTGAGGCTGGTGGAAAAAGAGGAGGAAACATAGCTTTGTTTACTGTATGTGTTGTAATGGGTTTTGTGTTTCTTACTTTCTTGGGGGGAGAGGGAGAGGTAAGAAAGAATGACGATCTAAAAATATTTTTTAAATAAGAGTTATAGGTGATGGCTTTATGGCCCAGGACTTTAGAGTGAAGAGCTAGACAAGGAGGAGGCTCCAAAGGTTTCATGGATAAGAGACTATAAGGAATTAGGAGAGAAGGTACAGGTCCTCCAGGGGAATTCCTAGGCTTAAGTCATTCCTGGTCATTGATTTTGTTTGGTTTTCCTTGGCCCCAGAGAGTATGGCCTAGGTTGGACTATCTGCTTTCCTTTCTACTGTCATCACCTGTTGCTTCTGACCAAGATTTCCCTCCCCCAGACCATTCAAACCACAACACAGCAGCTCTCAGCTTCTCTCTTCCCTTCTTTCCTGAAGCAAATATGTGCAGTCCCTAAGAATTGTTTACTGATGCTAACAATAGGAAAACTGATAGGAAACAAAAAGATTCTCCCTCTTCATTTTCTAGGCAAAGAAAAAATGCATGCATAATTCACAAATAATGGATCTTTGGGCACATAAAGGATTGGAGAAAGATTCACTAAAATACACATTTCAGAGGAAAACCAGACCCAGAGTATTCTAGATATTAAGTTACAGAAGGTGAGACTCTAAAACAAAGTACAGAGAAGGATTGATGAGCTGGGCTGGATGCTGCCACCAGAAAGAAAGCTTGGACCCCTAAACCAGCTATAGTGTGAACTGAGGAGCAAAGATTTTAAGTCATCCCAGGAAACCAAGGAGAAAGGAAGGAAAGAAGAAAACCTCAATGAAAAAAAAAGATAAGAAACATGGAAGGAGAGAGGGAGGTTGCAATCTTATGCCATTGCCCTGGGACAGCTAGCAAGTTCTCAGCTGCATTTCATATGTCAGTGATATATGTAAATTAGGGATTACATATATCCAAATATTTGTACAGAGTTTTTCATGAGATGGAGTGTTAGCTGGAATGTACTGGAGCCAGCTCACATGAGCTCTTGTTAAACTGATTGTTGAATTTTCAATGTGAGCATTTACACCTGAGAAATCAGCAAATGCTACAAATCAAGACTTGTTTGATTGTATTGTTGATTTCTAGATTTAAGAAAACGATGGAGAAATGTTAGTGATGCAAGTTAAAAAGTGTGTCATGCTTAGTTTTCTTGGGGGGGGGGGAGTACGGCTAACTGCTTCTTGAACATTTACCAGCATACCCTTGATTATACATACATAGAGTAGAAGTGTGTATATTCATATGTATGTACCTGTGTAGAGGCAGCAGGGCATAATCAATTCCCAAGTAAGTGATTAGTTCTTCAGCTTTTAGAAACTAGATTTCAAGTTAACTATCCTGTTCTAGATACAATATGGATCTGGTAAGGTAAGGAGATTTTGTTTACAACCCTAAGAGAAAGATTGAATATCTACATCTGAAATATATTTTTTTTAGTTTATTTTATTTTTAATTTATGGAATAAAACAAGCATTTCTATAACACAGTATAATTAAAAAGGTGATTACACATGAAACTACAAACCTACTATATGCAATTTGTTATTCCTTTTAAATATACAACAAAGTTATCACATAAATTTCTTTTTTTTTCTTCCTTCCCCCTGCCCATCCTAGAGATAGCCACCATTAGACAGTTATATAACTGTGTGTATGTATGTGTGTGTGTATACATACACATATATATAATTATTCTATGCATCCTTCTATTTGTCAGCTTTTTCTCTGAATGCATTTGGCGTCTTTCTTCATATGTCCTCTATGATTAATTGGGGTATTTATAATAGTCAAAATAACTTATTCATTCAAGGTCCTTCTTAAAACAATGTTTTCTTTTTTGTTTTATTCTTTTCTTTCTCATGGTTTCTCGCATTCATTATAATTCTTCTATGCAACATGACTAATGTGAAAATGCATTTAATAGGAGTGTATTGTAGAGCCCATATCAGATTGCATGCTGTTTTAGGGAGAGAGGAGGAGAGAAGGGGAAGGAAGGGGCAGAAAATTTAAAATTTATGGAAATAAATGTTGAAAAGTTAAAAAAAAAAAAAGAAATAAAAAAAGAAATTAGAACATTCTTTTAATGACTCCAAACTTCTCCAGAAATAAAGATTTTTTTTTAAACAAAAACAAAAAACAAGAACATTTCTGCTATTCTTCATTATTTCATGCAAATCTTTCCATGTAAATCTTTCCATGTTTTTCTAAGATCATTGAGCTCATCATTTCTTATAGCACAGTAGTATTCCATAGCAATCATATGCCAGAGCTTATTCAGCCATTGCCCAATTGATAGGTTTACCTGCAATATCCTACAATATTTTAAAAGTGTAATTTTTCTTCCTGTGTGATAAAAAATTTTTTTGAAATAATAAAGTGGCAAAAATTAAAGAGAAATCGGGAATTATATTAGTAAAACATCTAGGTGGTTTTCCTCTAAATAGTGGGATGCCAAATATGAATTATGTAGAGAATAAAATAAAATGTTTCTTTTGACCAGTGGAATGTCCAACGATCTTTTGACTTTTAAAACTATTTGGTTTGTAGGCATATCATGAAAACATGTTCGGCAGCAAGTATCAATGGATCATTCCTGGCTGGTATGAGCCCTCCTGGTGGGAACTGGCACATTCTGAAGGCAATCCATCCCCCTGCCTCAGCAAAAATCTCCTGGCGGCCATGGAGGGTTATATTGGAGTGGATTTTGAGCCCCTCAGTTCAAAAGAGATCAAGACCATTTCAGGAAGGGTTGGTATCTTTGTCATTCTAAATTTCAGCTGCTGGACAGCTCTTTTTCTTGTTTGTAAATATGGTCACCTATGTTGTGAGGACACTAACTGTTGTTACTGATTCCACTGTTGCTCAGAAGTATGTTTGGTGTTCATCTACTTAGCATTCACGAAATATTTTGGAGACCAACTAAAAGTTTTTGTAACCTCATTTGTAACCTTCAAAGGTTTTGATTCAATGGACCTTCATCCAGTAGGCTTTGGGAAACCTAGGAAATCAATGTGGGGATGTAGGCATAAGTCACAGAATGTCAATAGTCAACAAACATTTATTACCAATCACGTACTAGGCTCTATGCTAATAATGTCCTTATTTGGTTTTACTGATTTCACATCATAGTTTTAGAGGAAACAATGTCACCAGGGATCATATTAGGTCCAAAGGAAAATTGCAGGGCAGAGTTGAGGCAGAGACCCATGAAAGTAACCTTAATGTGGAGATACACTGTAGGAAATTGAACAGATACCAGGCAGGAGCTGAGCTGGGCTACTCTCAGGATATTGACCTAACATTGTTTCACTGAGATAGGGAGTGAGGAGTAAGGGGAAGGGTTGGAGAGAATCACTGTAGTAGAAAATGGTTATAGCATCTTAATAATATTATTGCAAAATGATTATAACTTGATGGTATTACATAGATGGAGTAGAGCTGCATGTCCCATAAGCATCTGAAACTCAACATGTCCAACTCAAAACATCCCCCAAACCCACCCATCCTCCAGACTTCCCTTTTCCTGTCAAGGGCATCATCACCCATCTAGACACCCAGGCTGTCAGCTTCAGAATCACTCTCAACTCCTCACTTTCACCCCACATATCCAATCAGTTGCCAAAGTTTGTCATTTCTTTCTCCATATCTCTAGCATACATCCCTTTCTATCCACCACCCTTTTCCAGGGCCTTTAATAGCTTACTAAGTGAAGTCCCTGCCCCATTTCTCCCCACTCCAATCCACCCTCTACACAGCTGCCAGTGATTTTCCTAAAGAGCAGGTCTGATCATGTCACTCCCTGCTCAATAAACTCCAATGATTCCTTATTACTTCTAGGACCAATTACAAGCTAAACCCTTCACAACCTAGCCCTTTCCTATCTTTCCTTTCCTTTTTTTATTACACATAATTTACACAAACTCACCAGTCCATCAATACAGGCTTACTTGCTGTTCTTCACATACAATACCTCATCTCCCATTTCCTTTGCAATGGATGTCCCTCATTCCTAGAATTTTCTCCCTTCTCCCTTTGTCACCTTTGGAGTCCCTAGTTCCTTTCAAGACTCAACTCAAACGCGATCTTCTGCACTTCCTTCCCCCCCCCTTCCAGCTACCAGTGCCTCTCCCTCTAAGGTTATCTTCTACCTACTCTCTATGGATTTTGTATATATCTATTTATGTATATGTTATCTCCCTCATCAAATGCAGTCTCCTGGAATCCAGGGACTGTTTTGAATTTTTCTTTGTATCCCCAGTCCTTGCCAAGGCACCTAGCAAACTCTGAACAAAGGCTTGCTGATTGATCGCCAATTGACACAGTCATTAATTGCTGAGGCAATGTGGTATAATGCCTTTGCATAATCCATTGGATTATGACCTAAAAAACTTTCTGATTTCAGGGCATCACTTAATCTCCTCTCTCAATGATCTCACAGATTTGTTGTGATGATCAGATGGTTTAATGTGTATATGGGAAAGTAGCTGGCCTCTAGCAGATGTTCATTAAATGTTTGTGGGATGGAACATGATCTGAAAAGTGTCTAAGACTTTATACATACCCAAGGTAAAATCGGCCTTATGCAAGGGGGGGAAGGTCTGGTTTTGGAGTCAGAGGAGCTGGCGTGAAGTCCCTGTTCTATCTTTTATTACCCATATGACCTTGGCTGAATCATCTGCCTCTTCTAGCCTCCGGTTCCTCATCCATAGAAGAAAGAGATTGAACTAAATGGCCCCTAAATTCCCTTTTGGCTATAAATAGGTGATTCTGAGAGAGAGATGGTAAAATTATACAAAAGACATTGTTCCTTAAAAAAAAAAAATTGTTGAATTCTCTATTTTAGTGTAAACCTTTTGCGCTTCCTAACTACTACCAGAGACTTAGTCATAGTAGAGAGCTGGTTTTGGAGAAAAGAAAACCTGGGTTCAAGTCCCAGTTCTGACATATATTGACCATGTGACCCTAGACGAGTCACTTAACTTCTCCCACAGTGCTCTGGACCAGTGGTATTAAACTCAAGTAGAAATGAGGGGCCACTAAATCATGTACACTTCCCTGTTGGCATCGTATTGACTTAGAAAGCCACATATTGACATTATCTGTGTTCTATTGTATTTTTTTATTTTGTTAAACATTTCCCAATTACACTTTAATCTGGAGGCTTGGGAGTATTGTGGGCAGCAGGCAACCTGTTGGCCACATTTGGCACTTCTGGTGTAGACAATTCTCTAAAATTATAAATGTCAGAGAGCATGCCAGCCTTTGTTGTTAGCAGTTTTCTCAGCTGATATAATATTTCTCCCCAACCTCAAATATTGCATCTTGCTTCTATGGCCTGTGTGACTCTGGGCAGGGCACTCTCCCCTTTACTGTCCTCATCTGTAAAAGAAGGGGGTGGGGTGTATCTCTAAGGTCCTTCTCATCTCTAAATGAGTATTGAACTTTCAACCACCAGGCTCCATGGAACCTAGGAAGTCAGTGTAGAAATGTGAGCATAGCTTATAGGATGTCAATAGTGAATCATCGCAAAACACGTAGTAAGCACCTACTATGTACCAGGCACTGTGCTAATAAGGTCCTTAATTGGTTCCACGTTTCAGTAGAATGAGGGGATTAGACTTTGTGGTCTCAGAGGCCCCTTCTCTCTCTGAATCTACATTCTTAGGTCCTGTGTTCAAATCCCAGCTCTGTCACTTTCCTCATGACCTTGGGCAACCTCCTGTGCCTCAGTTTCCTTATCTGTAAAAATGAGGGGGTTCCCTATACAAATTAAATCACAGGTCTAAGCCCTATCCTTGTTGTTTTTTAGTCATTTCAGTCACGTTTGACTCTTCTTGACCCCACTTGGGTTTTTCTGGGCAAAGATACTGGAGTGCTCTGCCATTTCTTTCTCCAGCTCATTTTACAGATGAGGAAACTGAGGCAAACAGGGTTAAGTGACTACAAGCTAGTGAGTGCCTGAGACCAGATTTGAACTCAAGACGAGTCTTCCTGAGTCTAGGCCCAGCACTCTCCCTGTCCTCACTTTCATCATATGATTTACAATATGCTTTGTTTCCCCTTTCAGAACAGATCTGTAGTGATGATATTTGTGGGGCCACAATTCCTCCTTCCTAATGCACTGTGCTCACAATTAGGACCCTTTCATGAATAGGGAACCTCAAGGTCTATGTTCCCCTTCCCTGAAGCTATGGGGAACCCTGGCTGTGGCCTACTGCCCATAGCCATTGGGGATGTCCCAGAATTACAGAAGTGTAGTGAGAACTCAGCTAAGCTTAGCCCTTCAAAAAGCTCTCATCTCTGAGATGAGATAACCACACTCTGTGTCCAGGCCCTGTGAGAGGGGAGGCAGAGCTTAAGGTGGCAGAAACCTCGTCGGAGATTTCCCCAGAGCATCTGCCATCTCTTTCACCAGCTAATCAATAAGCATTTAGCGGCCCTTTAATATGTGCCAGGCCTAGCTGGGATGGAGCAAGGCAATCCCAGAGTATTGGTAGCTGTTTGCACCAAGCCCCATATTTTCACACTTCTTTCTTGCCCTTTCACTGAAATACCAAAGTAATTTGGGATGGGGAGGGTGTGTAAGTGTGCATGAAGGCAAGCAGCCTAAAGTACTTCTGGTTTAATGTATCTGTGTACGTACCCTTGCTTCGGAAAAGTAGCTAAATTTTTGTAGTGTTTTAAAGTTTATAAAGAGCTTTAACAAATATCTCATTGTATCTTCACAACAACCCTGGGAGATAGGTGCTGTGGTTATCCTCGATTTACAGATGAGGAAACTTAGGCTGAGGGAGGTTAAGTGACTTGTCCAGGGTCACACAGCTAGCATCTGAGGTTGGATTTCAATCCTGAATCCAAGGGCAGCATTCTAATCCACTATGCAGTCCAAGTCTGCTCTTGTCTGTCCAACCTCAACAGTGTCTCTTGTACAACAGCAGCTGTTTAATTGCCCTACAGAGCAGGGGATTGTACTCACTGCTTTATCATCACGCTCTATTACATCGCTGTCACACTAAAATACCGCCCAGTGATGACAGTTACAGGTGACAGAACAATTCACTGTTAATTAATTGATTAATTGATTGATTGATTAGTTTAGTAATGGCTACCTCCAAAGTGGTCTCCTCCAGACCCCTCTGTAGCAGGAAAACAAGGCTCTCTGACTGATTGGTTTGTGTGCTGTCAGTTGACCAGAAAGAACCATAATCTCTCATCTAAAGAGAGAAACACCTGGACCCCGAACGTGCTCTCTGACCCCTTATTGCTACAGTTTTCAGGAAAGATTTGAGGCTGAGATTTGGACTTGGATTAGTTCATAGAATCATAGGCTTAATATTAGGAGGGGCCTCAGTGATCATCTTGTCCAACTTCCTCATTTTATGGATAAAGAAACCAAGGCACAGGGAGGATTATGACTTGCCCAAGGTCACAACGGTAGAAAGTGGCAGAGCTGGGCTTTCAACCCATGACATAAGAATATAGATTTAGAGGACTCAGTGGTCTCTCTCATTTTACAGATGAGGAAACTGAGGCTGGGAGTGCCTTCCCCAGGGTCTCAGAGCCACTAAGGGCGTGTCAAGATATTTGCACTTAGATCTCCCTGACTCCAAGCCCAGCAAATCTGACATCATTTGCACTGCACCATCCTGCTCATCCCTTCACCTTTCTCCCAGCACATTGTGTGGCCATTCAAATTTCAACATCGCAGATTTCGAGATGCTTCTTCCATTTTATAGGTGTGGCTGTTTTCTATTCCCTTAAGCTTCCCTTTCAGTAAATTGTTAATGATATTATTCCCAGTCCTACTATTGACTTCAAAGAAAGCATAGCCCAGGGTGGCCAGCTTATGTCACATAATGGATAGAGCATGAACCCTGGAGTCAGGAGGACCTGAGTTCAAATCTAGACTTATATACTTATTAGCTATAAGTCATTTAACCCTGCTTGCCTCAGGTTCCTCATCTGGATAAGAAAATGAACTGGAGAAGGAAACGGCAAACCACACCATTATCTTTGCCAAGAAAACCACAACCAGGGTCACAACGATTCAGACACAACTAAACAACAACAAAACTTGCCAAGGTGGCCTAATAAAAATATTTAGAGTAGGAACTCAGCCTCTTTTGTTTTTTACTTTTTGGAGGGGGGAAGGCAGGGCAATTGGGGTTAAGTGACTTGCCCAAGGTCACACAGTTGCTATGTGTTAAGTGTCTGAGGTTGAATTTGAACTCAGGTCCTCCTGATTCCAGGACTGGTTCTCTATTCACTGAACCACCTAGTGGCCCCCAGAACTCAGCCTCTTGGTCCTCCTAGGCCTCAGTTTCTTCCTCTATAAAAGAAGGCAATTAGACCAGAAAATATCTGGAGTTTCTTTACACATTAAATGTTATGAATTCGTTTCCATTTTTCAGAAATTACTTTAGGTTTAAACTCTGGTTTTGTTTTGGAGCATTTAACATAATGACCAGAATTCTCCCATAGAGCTATGCAGAGCCATAGAATAAATCCCAGTCTTAATAGTCTGCTGATAGTATCATGGAGCTATAATAAAAGCACAATTTTCAATGAAATGATTGCTTTTGAATAATTTTGTAATGTTCCATGGTGAGACACTACTAAGACTCTGCATTGTGGTGGATTCAGCATCACTGAACTTAATGACGGGAAATAAATGCAGGCAATGCAAGCTTATGAATGATCCACCTATAGGGAGAAATAGTTATGGTCACCCAGTTCCCGCTCATTGCCAAGACCCAACACCAAAACTTCTGTCGTTACTAGAGCAAATCTTAAAGTTCTACATAACTGCTAGCTATCATTATCCCTGGGGCAGCTGGGTGGCCCAGTGCATAAAGAGCTGGGCCTGGAGTCAGGAAGACCTGGGTTCAAATCTGGCCTCAGATACTTACTAGTTATGTGACCCTGGGCAAGTCACTTAACCCGGTCTGCCTCAGTTTCCTCATCTGCAAAATGAGCTGAGAAGGAAATGGAAACCACACCAGTATCTTTGCCAAGAAAACCCCATGGACGTTGTCACAATGTCACAGAATTGGAGACCACTGAACAGTAACAACAATTATTATTATCGATTGATTGATTATCAAAGCCAGCGTGAGCTCTTAGGGAATCTACAGATCCAGAAATGGACGATACGTAAAATCTATGAAAAGCAAAAAATGGTCCATGGGACCTGGCTTAGGGACAGATCCCGAGGTTAAAATAGCGACTCTCCCTCTCCCACCAAAGGAAAAAAAATGGGGGGTGGAGGTTATTTCCCTGTACTTTCTGAATATTTTCAGAACTACAAATGTATCTAGGGTTGATCATTCATCTGCAGCTTAGTATAAATTAACAGAATTAGCGTCATTCCAGACTAATACATGACTGAAATCAGTTTTATGGACAGACTGGGAGTTTTGCTGGGGGTGGGGAGCTTGGGGGAGGGAGTGGATGGATAGAGATCTCAGGAACATGGAACCCTTTGGTGGTTGGGGCGGGCCCCGAGGGGGTGCTGAAGTGCAGGATTTAGCAGTGTATGGGGCCATCAGGGGCCTGCCTGTTGTTGTTTGTCCTTCTTTCTAGAAGAGGACCATGATATCAGGAAGGTGACATCATGACTGACAAGTGAATCGCATTTAAGTGAGGCAGGGCTGTGCAAAGTCACCAGCCTCACTATCTCCTCTGGAGCCATCTGGGCCCAGTGGCCAGATACAGATCAGGATGACTGGAAATGGCCCTCAGGGGCCTGGTAAAAGGGAAATCAAGGATCGAAAAAAGACAGGTGCCATAGGGAACAAATGTTAAATCTTAGGTTTTTCCAAAACTCTGCCAACAAGGGGAAGAGATTTGTTTTGCTGCTCTTCCTCTCTTCTCTTCACCTCTGATCATATTCTAATCTCAGACCCCAAAACTCAGGTAAGAGCTACTATGTCAGGACCTTAGTTTTTTTAGTGAAGCCTGGGAATCTTGTTCAGTTGTTTTCAGTCACGTCCAAATCTTTGTGACCTCATCTGGAGCTTTGTTGGCAAAGATTCTGAAGTAGTTTACCGTTTCCTTCTCCAGCTCATTTTACAGATGAGGAAACTGAGGCAAACAGGGGTAAGTGACTTGCCCAGGGTCACACCAGTAGTTAGGTTCCAAGGCCACATTTGAACTCAGGAAGATGAGTCTTCCTGACTCCAGGCCTGGTGCTCTGTGCACTATGGCACCACCTAGCTGCCAGGGACCTAACCACCATTTTATAGCATTGTTTCCAGAATTCTGTTCAATGTGTTTTGTGTTCTAAATACACCACCAACCACTGAAACTTGGGAATATGATTCATTTTTACGTGGGAATTGCCTATCCAATTTCTGTGTCAGAAACCTTAGACATCTTATAAGAAACTAGATATTTTTAAAGGATAAGTAATTATTTTAGGATAGTAGAGCATGCCCTAAATCAGATGTATCCAAGAACCTACGGACTGAAACACTCTCACTAGAGCCCAAGTCAGATTAAAATGGAATTGAGAAATATTTAACACAATAAAATAAGATAAAACATAGATAATACATTTTAAAGACAATTTTAAGTCATCTTAAATCAATGTGTGGGGCTATAGGGACACTTATGTATGGATAAGTGACCCCCCATTTCTACTTGTGTTTGATACCACTACCCTGAACAGTACCAGAGAGGAAGAGAGGCAGAGACAGAGAAAAAGAGAGAATGAGAGACACAGTTAGGTGGTGCAGTGGAGAGAGTGCTGGGCCGGGAGTCAGGTAGACTCATGTTTGTAAGTTTAAAATCACCCTCGGACACTTACTAGCTCTGTGACCCTGGGCAAGTCACTTAACCCTGTTTACCTCAGTTTCCTCATCTGTAAAGTAAGCCAGAGAAGGAAATGGCAAACCATTCCAATATTTCTACCAAGAAAACCCCAAATGAGGTCACAAAGAGTCAGATGCAACAGCTGACAAATCCTGAGATAGGATTTAAATTTGTTTTCCTTGATTCCAAGTCCAGCACTCCTTCCTCTCTACACCACCTACAGAGTGTTAGACTGGGGTTAATGGTCAAAATTCTAGCCTTACACACACAGAAGACAAAGAATGGGAGACAGAAAGAATGAGAGAAAGAGGCAGAGAAATGAAAGAATGTGAGGGAAGAGAGACAAGACAGAGACAGACAGAGAGACAGAGACAGAGACAGAGAAATGAAAGAATGTGGAGGAAGAAAGACAGAGAGGGAGGGATAGAGGGAGAGAGGAAGGGAGGGAAAGAGAGAGAGGGAGGGAGGGAAAGAGAGAGAGGCAGAGAAATGAAAGAATGTGGAGGAAGAGAGAGACAAAGAGACAGGCAGACAGAGAGGGAGAGAGGGAAGGAGTAAGGGAGAGAGAGAGAGAGAGAGAGAGAGAGAGAGAGAGAGAGAGAGAGAGAGAGAGAGGAGAGATGTGCTATCTGGCCCAACTTGCAACCTGGATTTTTTTCCCCCAAGCTTGGTGATCTACCACAAGACACCTTCATAACTCTTACTCTATACTGACATGAGAATTTATATCACTGTATAGCTGATCTAATCAATAGCCCATTTGAAGAAAACTTATAACTGGGAAACTGTGTAGGTAGGAGTCACAAAGAAACATTTTGGTTCAGTCTAAGGAAAAATGTCCTGAGAGTTCGAAGTTTTCTTAAAGTAGAACGGGCTACTTTAGAAGATGGATTGCAGCTTGGTCAGTCAACAATAGTTGTTAAGCACCTACTGTTCGCTAGTCATTGCGCTTATGTAACCAGGGATTCTCTGGGCATGTCTGGTTCTAACATGGAGGTGCCCTTGAGGGGCTTTTGGAGCATGTCGAGATCATCAATCAGAAGAAGCTACCCACACCCACGTTGGCAGGGGGATGCAGTGGCCTCCATGTTAGACAAACTGGGCGTGATCAAAGGCTCCCTCAAAGCCAACTAGGAGTTAGAACTGGGCATGCCTAGAGAAACCAGGGTTACCGTAGGTGCGAGGTACACAAAGAAAAAGTGAAAACCAGTCTCTGCCATCACAGTAGTTAGAGTCTAATGGGGAAGACGACATGCATATAACCAGGCACATAAGATATATGCAGCGTAAAAGAAGCCGATCTCAAAAGGAAGACCCTTGGGCAAAGGGGGCGGGAAGAGTGGGGGTGGGCAGCAGGGAGGCCAGGAATCAGGAAAGACCTGAGAATGGTAGGATTTGAGCTGAATCTTGAAGAAAGGCAGAAAAGGAGAGGGGTGAAGGTAAGGAAGGATTCCAGCTACCAGAGACAGTACGAGAAAAGGCAAGGAGTCAGGAGATGGAGCGTGGTGGGCAGGGAATAGCGTGATTGCTCAGCTTAGCTATTAGGACCATGTTGTGATTATGACGATCGTGCTTATTATGAATCAGCGTCAGCATCATTGTTATTATTTCCACTATACCAAAGGTAAATGCTTAAAATCCTGTCGGGTGCTGAAGGAGGATCCTTTCTTTGCCCATACATTCACCCTCAGCAGAGATATCAAGGGGGTTTCATTTTGCCTAAAAGTTTGTCTAGAAGTGGCCACTGCAGAGACTTTTTTGTGCAGAATCACAGAGCTTTTAGGGTGGAAAGAGACCTCAAGGGCCATCCAGTCCAATCCACAACTGAAAAAGAATCCCTAATAATAAGAGAAATTTCTGTAGCATGATAAGGTTTGCAAAGGGCTTTTTCCATATATTATCTCCCTGATCCTCAAAACAACCCCCTGAGGTAGAAGTTATGATTATCTCCACTTTACAAATTAGGAAACTGAGATTGATGGAGTTTAAGTGACCTGCTGTCACACAACTAGCAGGATTTTTTTTCCCTTTTCGGAGGTAATTGAGATTAAGTGACTTGACCAGGTGATATGGCTATTAAGTGTCTGAAGCTGGATTTGAACTCAGGTCCTCCTGATGCCAGGGCTGGTGTTCTATCTACTACTCCACCTAGCTACCCCACAACTAGCAGGATTTAAATCCAGTGCTTCATGATTTCATCCCCAGACATCTACTGACTATGCTATGTCCCATAACTAGAATCCCTCCTTACCTGCCCCGCTTGGCTTCCTTCAGGATTAAATTCAGCTTGGGTAAGAGGCCTTTCCTCATTCCCCACCCCTCAAACCCTGCCCCACCCCCCCCAGGGACAGACTAACATTTCTCTAGCTCTTTAATGTTTTCAAAGTTTTACATAAATTATCTCATTTGGTCCTTGTAACAACCCTGTTGAAGGTATTGCTGTTTCCATGTTATAGAGGAGGAAACTGAAACTGGTAAAAGTTCATTGACTTATCCAGGGTCACACTGCTAGGTGGTGCAGTGGATGGGCGCAGAGTCAGGAAGACTTATCTTCCCGAGTTCAAATCCAACCTCAGGCACTCACTAGCTGTGTGACCCTGGGCAAGTCACTTCACCCTGTTTGCCTCAGTTTCCTCATCTGTAAAATGAGCTGAAGAAGGACATGGCAAACCACTCCAGTATCTTTGCCAAGAAAACCCCAAACGGAGTCATGAAGAGTCAGACACCACTGAACAGTAACAGCTGGTAAGACTCTGAGACAAGATTCAAACTTGTGTTTTCCCTGACTCCATGTCCAGTACTCTATCCCTTACACCACCTAAGAGTGTTAGATTGAGAGTTAAAGGTCAAAATTCTGGCCTAATAGACATGATCTTGGGCAAGTCACTTCTCTCTGGGCCTCAGTTTCCTTCTCTGTAAAGTGAGGTTGGACTAAATTATCTCTAAGGTAAATCTATTGTCCTCTGACCATCTCAGCTCTCCTCATTGTGGCCTAATATAATGAGACTGCTTTACTCATGGAGGAGAAGGAAGAGCTGTCCTACAGGGCCTTTACATCCGTTCACCAAGCGGCTACAGCACCTGCAGAATCAACCAGAAAACTTAGCAGCAGTCATGGGGAAAGAAGTGTGTGTTGTTTTATGTCAGGAGAAATACAAGTGGCCCCGATCTATGCAAAGACAGAGTCAGACTGTGTTTGGGGAATTCAGTCTAAAGCCAACACAGTTAACATGCTGAGGGAAGCTCGTGTCTTGAGACAAATGAATAACCCCAAGAGACAGAGTTTCTGGGTGATTAATAATAATTTTATTAATTCGGCTAGCTGGCAATCAATAAATGGATGGGCAGTGGTTTCTGTCTGTAACCAAACACCCCAGGGGAGGCTCAGAAACACCTTAAATCTCGTGTGTGTGCCTTCTAACAGGGAACTGCCCAGAGGGGTGAGCATCAGCCCTGCTTGGTGGACATTTAACAAGGGGCGAGCCAGAAGTCTTCAGCTCCTCCTGCTGAGAATGTGGCTTAATCATGAGGCTCAGCAGCCTCCAGCAATTGGAGCAAGGGGAACACATCTCCACCAAAACCACTCCCGTTGGTTTTCTCCTTCCCTAAATTCTAATGGAGGGGTACAAGGACAGGAGTCCCTTTCCCCAGGGCAAGAACTCAACAAGACTAGATTCTATTTATATTCTCAAGACAAATTAATTCTCCTAGTTAAGTGGGGCTCCACCTGGGATTTAAGGGAGCATTCCTAGAGAGCTAAGGGTAATCTCCTCAGTCACATCCCTCGTGGACTTTAACAAGAACTGAGGAAACTGAGGAGACAAACATGGATCCCAATTGAATAACTGATTATTAATATAATAGTAAAATAACAATTCCTCTCAGTGGATCAAGGTTTTCACTGACACATGGAAAAATGGAAAGAACTCTGGATTTGGAGTCAGGAGTCCTGGGTTCAAATCCTGACTCTGCTATTTACTACATGGGAGACTTCAGGCAAGTCTATTAAACTCTGGCCCTCTTTCCTCATCTATAAAATGAAAACCTTGAATCCCGCAGCCTTTAAGGTCCTTCCAACTCAAAAATCTATGAAATCCCATAGAAATTCCCCCTTTGAAATCCCACCTTCCATAGGATCCCTTTCCCAATTCTCCTTAACCTTAGCGTCTTCCTTCTGAGACTACCCCGAATATATCCTGTATACTTCTTATCTATACACACCTGATTTCATGTTGTCTCCTCTATCACGTGGTGAGTTCCTTGAAGGTGAGTTCCAAGAAAACCTTGCTAGCGTTTGGGGTTTTTTTTTTCCCTTTTCTTTATATTCCTAACACTTAGCACAGTTACTAGCACATAGTGGGTACTTAAATGATTGATTGATTGGTTGAATGACTGATTGATTGAAGGCTCACTGAGCATGCTGGAAAAGGCAGAGGTTTTTTTTGTTCCGATAAACAATTAACAGAGAATTATGGCCATGGAGTTGCTGTAAATAAAGAGACATCTCACTTTGCAAAGGAAACTTGAATGTGAAGAAAGTGTTTGTGAAGACTGTCACACATTTGAAGAACTGACAGTTGTTCTGATTTTTCCATGGAAGCTGGGCCAAATAGCATGTTTTTGAGGTAAACAGTGAATGATGGGTGTTGTGGCATTTTGCAGCATGTCCTAAAAGCAAAGAACTAAAGTTGACAATAGGAAATTCCAATATTCCTGATGTCCAGGGAAGCACATGTGTCAAGATCACAGGGGGAAATAAGGTTGATTTGTTTTCCTGACATCTGTGGCATTGTTCATGCAGAATTCATTGTTGGCCTCAAAGCTATCCATGGGGTATGTTATGTAGAAAATCAGAAACTCTTAGAGATGCCCCAGGTTACCCAAAAAGCCAGTGCCTGGAATCTTTGCCATGACAATGCCCATGGATTCCAGGGCTTTCTCTCAAAACAGTCTTATGCTAATAATGCTATTATCCCACTGGGTGGTCACCTACCTTATTTACCATATTCCATTTCAAGTAATTTCTTAACTATTTGCAAAGATGAAATCTGCCTCAAGGGTAAACCAAACAAAACATAAAATTAGAATATGGTGGTCAGAGCACCATAATGGAAATGTGGGCAGGATTCTAGTCCTAACTCTTGTCATAAAGGAATTTAATGATTTTGAAGTTACTTATAGTCTCTGGGTCTCAGTTTGTATAAAATGAGGGGATTCTCTCATGGCAAAAATTCTATGATACTGTGGTTTCTGTCTATAATTTGCCACCGTTAAGGAATTTCAGAAGAATTAGATACAATGCTCTAGTCTAGGAGATAGAGTGAAGGACCTGTAGTTAGGAAGACCTCAGTTCAAATCCAGACTCAGATATTTCCTGGCTGTGGGACCCCAGGTCAGTCATTTAACCTCAGCTTGTCTCAGTTTCCTCAACTATAAAATAGAAATAATAACGCCTACCTCACAGGCTTGTTACCAAGATCAGATGAGCGAATATGCATAAAGGTTTTAGCACAGTGCTTGGCACATCTTAAGCCCTTAACAAATGCCTGTTTCCTTCCTTTTTTTTCCTCCTCCCTTCCTTCCTGAAGTATTACCACACTCAGAAAGCAGTTGATCTATAGGGCAGAAAGGTAGCAGCTTTTGCCAAGAGCCTAAGTGAGGACACCTGAGCCTCTCCCCTACTCTCTGAGGCCACTTGGAGCCAACATATAAAAACAGGAAGATCCTGAGCCTTGGCATAATGCTTAGACTAGAACCTATATTCTGGAGAGGCAGCCAGGTGAGACCCCTTTGTTGTAGCTGTTGGGTGACTTTCCTTGTGTATTTCTGAATGTGTTCTACCATGTTGTTCTTCCCCTGGGGGGAAGTCTTAGATATTGGGCCATGACATAAAATGCTTGAGGTCTTAGACCCAGGATGTACCAAAAGGCTTAGCAATGATACTTCTGTGTCACAAAGGTCAGCAGCAGCTGGGCCTTTGACAGTTTTTCAACCCTCCCCTCTCCCTTCTCTTATGTGTCTATGACAGAGGCCCTTGACTCACAGTCTTTGAAGGTACTTCTCAAAAATGAGCTTCACAAATGTTTCAAACAAATTTTTGAGCACAGTAGGAGTGAATATATAGTCTCTCAAGGTCAAATGCTCTGAAGATACAACATTCATTTGACTGTAATAGTTCGGATATGTTTGCCAAACAATCAGTCTCTACATCTCAATTACACTTTGAATGGAGATATCACAAATGGAGTTATTTAGGCAATTCACCCTGCACATGAAATTTTAAAACACATGCTCTGCCTGGGAAGATTGCTGTATTAAAAAGTAATACTTCAAAACAGCTGTGATTTCATGAGTGTGAGTACTGCCTTGAACAACACAAATCACAACCCTTTCGTTATAAAAGTTCATGAGTATCTTTAAGTCAAAAAAATCATCATGAAGCTGCCAAACTCTGATAATACACCTTTCTGAGCTTAGCTAGGCTATTCTTCCAACAACTAGTCTAGCTAGGGTGTAGTATGGTACAGGGGTGGAGAACCTGAGGCCTCGAGGCCACATGTGGCCCTCCAGGTCCTCAAGTGTGATCCTTTGACTGAATTCAAAGTGAAGTTTGGAATGGGTCAAAGAGCCGCACTTGTGGACCTAGAGGGCCACATGTGGCTTTGAGGCCACAAGTTCCCCACCCCTGTAGGAGTTAGGGTTCTGGACCTCAAGTCAGAACAAATTGGGTTTAATTCTCTGAGACTTCATGAGTTGTGTGTCCACAGGCAATTCACTTCACTCGATATTAGCTGGCATGTATATGATACTTGACTCAAGAATTATCTCATTTGATTTTCTATAAAAATCAAATAGAGATACAGTCCATAGTGGAAGCCTTTCCATCTTGGTAAAATGGACTAGCACTTAAACTCTCCTGGGAAAGCCTCTGAAGATCTGGGGCCATCTCTACATCAGGATGAGATTTCAGAGGACGGCTTTCGTGGAGGTGCTCCGTTATAAGAAAAGAAGAAGGTTTGAGGATGCGAAGTGTTAGCTCTGAACATTCATTATTAGAATGTAAGCTCCTCAAGAGCAGGGACAATTTTGTTTAATTGCATTTTTATTTCCTTCTCCCCCCTCCCACCTCTACCCTCACCCTAACTTGCACAATGCCCGGTCACTTAATACTTCATTTTTCTTTCACTCATTCACTCTTAAATCTGTCATCTGGTTTCTTTCACTTTCTTGCTTTTCCTATTTTTAACTTATCATTTTTTATTTTTATTTTTCAGACTCCCCAACAGTATGAAAAAGAATACAATGATAAAAGATCAGATGTGGGACCCAGTAAATTCCATGGCTATGCCTACGATGGAATATGGGTGATTGCAAAAACCCTGCAGAGAGCCATGGAACACCTCCGCTCTAGCAACAGGCACCAAAGGATTCAAGATTTCAACTACACAGACCATAAACTCGGCAAAATCTTCCTGGATGCAATGAATGAAACCAACTTCTTTGGTGTAACGGTCAGTTCCAAACCTCTTTGAGTCCATTGCCTTTTACCTGTTAATGTCTCTGGGAAAATTCACAACTGGAAGGGGTTTTGTAACCAATAGTCATCTTTTTCCAACCTTGCAAATACCATCATAACTTTTATGAATAGGGACAGCATTATATATTTTAAAAGTATGCTTATGTTGGTGTTATGTTGGGCCATTGAGGCTGGAAAAAAAATAGATCAGGACCAAATATGTAGTACAGAAGATAGAGCACTGGGCCAGCCTGGAATCAGAAGGTCCTGAGTTCAAATCTGGCCTTGGACTCTAAGTGGGTGAGTCAGCTAACCTCTGTTTGTTTCTTCCTCATCCATAAAATGTGGATAATAGGAAATATCTCCCAGGGTTATTATGAAGATCAAATGAGACAATAGTTGTAAAACACTTAGCAGAGTACCTGGCACATAGTGAACCTTATATAAAAGTTAGCTATCATTACTTTTGAGGCAACGAGGTGCCTCAGTGGAATCAGGAAGATTCATCTTCACTGAGTTCAAATCCAGCTTCAGACACTCACTAGCTGTGTGACCCTGGGTAAGTCACTTAACCCTGTTTGCCTCAGTTTCCTCATCTGTACAAATGAGCTGGAGAAGAAAATGGCAAACCACTCCAGTTTCTTTGCTGAAAAGAAAAAAACAAAACCCAAATGGAGTCATAAAGAGTTGGACACACCTGAATTGACTGAACAACAGCAAAATTATTACTACTAGTAGTAAGGCCTTGTATGTATATGCAAGAGGACCTCAGCTCAAATCTTGGTTTTGCCATTTACTTTCTTCGTGATCTCAGGCAAATCATTTCACTTTTATAGATTTCTACTGGAGACAGACGGCATGGTAGAGTGGAAGGAGTGCTGGTTCTGAAGAGGGCCTGAGTTCAAATCCTGATTCTGCTCCTTCCTACCTGTTCAACCTTGTAAATTCTCTAGGCTCTAATTTACCCCTTGTAAAATGAAGAGGTTCAGCTACATGACTTTTTTTTTTTTTTGGCAAGGTAATCAGGGCTAAGTGACTTGCCCAGGGTCACACGGCTAGTAAGTGTCAAATCTCTGAGGCCAGATTTAAACTCAGGTCCTCCTAACTGCAGGGCCAGTGCTCTATGCTAGCTCGATGACTTCTAATGTTCCTTCTAGCTCTGGGTCTAAAAGATGGTCATTTTACAGTCAGTGTTGGATCTCTTCAGGTAATAGATTCAACTCTAATTCAGCTGTTAGGGCAAGTCTTAATATAAGTTTTAGGTCATTTAAAATGAGAAGGACTCTACTGTTTAGCAGAAGATACATTATTCTCTTCTTGGCCATAGTGATGATGGTCTAAAGCGGGAGTGAGGTATCTGTGGCCTTGAGGCCACATGTGGCCCTCCAGGTCCTCAAGAGTGGCCCTTTGACGGAATCCAAACTTCACAGAATAAATCCCCTCAATAAAACGATTTGTTCAGTAAAACTTGGACTCGAGCAAAAGGTCGTCACCCAAGAATGGAGGTCACAGGTGGCCTCATGACTGCAGATTCTCCACCCCTGACTCTAACGCATAGCCACTTAATGATGAATTGCCCACATCACAACAGTTAATGCCTTTGGAATATGTGGATTATCTTTCACAAAGATACAGAATTTCTCATTTGTGGGACTAATAAACAGAATATTCAATTCTTGCCTTAAAAAAATGTGACTGAATGAATGAAGTGCTTATACAACCTGGCTCCAGTCTATCTTTCCTGCCTCGCTAGACATTATTTCCCTCCCATGCTGTGTGATTTAACCAAACTAGCCCTTTCTCTGTTGCACTTGCATAACCCTCCACCTCCTGTCTCCACTGGCCATCCCCGAAGCCTGGAATCCACTCCCTCCTAACCTCTGGACTTTCCTCCTTCCCTTTAAGCCAAAGCCCAAATACCCTAATCCTGTTCTCTTTCCCAAGTTACCTTGTTTATAACTACTTTGCATATCTTTGTCTTTTTTTCACCTTATACTGTATATATTTTTGTATGTACTTGTTGTCTTCCCCAGGAGAATGTAGACCCCTCATAGGTAAGAATTGTTTTCATTCTTTGTATCCCTAGTACTTAGGGCATAGTGGACCCTTGATATGTTGCTTATTGGTTAGTTAATTGATTGATTGATTGATTGACTGGCTGACTGATTGACTGATTGATTGATTGACTGACTGATTGATTGGCTGAATGATTGACTGACTGATTGATTGATTGATTGACTGGCTGATTGGTTGACTTATTGATTGATTGAAAGACAATATGGTAGAAAGAATGCTGGACTTGGAGTCAGAAGACTTGGCCTCAAATCCCACTCTGATGAGTGACCACAAGCAAGTCCCTTATCCTTTCTGAGACCTGGCTTACAAGCTTCCATCAACTTTAAAATCTGGATAATAATATTCTATTATTTATTACTATTATTTACTACTTTATGGGGCTCCGAGAAAAGCACTTTGTAAAATTCAAAACACTACAGTTGATCAACAGGCATTTATGAAACGCTTACTGTGTGCCAGCCTCTGTTCTAGGGTCCAGGAGTAAAAAGAAAAAATCAGCCCTGAGGGGCTCACGTTCTGTAGAGGAGATGGCATGTTTACAAATAAGTAAATGTAGGATATATGCAAAACAAAGAAAAAGTAATAGAAAAAGAATCACAAGTGAGGGAATCAAGAAAGGCCACTTGAAGGAGGTGACACCTGCCTGAGCCTTGAAGGGAAGGTACAAAGATATATGTCATATCCAGGAAACAGCACATAGACCAATTTGTCCTGGAACACACAGGGTGTCCCAAAAGTTTGAGTGCAGACACACCGAACTAAGACTTTTGGGACACTTGTGAAGCATGCACAAGGAGAAAGGAGGAGGAATCAGCCTGATAGGATACACTGGAGACAAATTGTAAATGGTTTTAGCTGCCAAAGAGAAATGCTTGTACTTTATTCTAGAGACCATAGGGAGCCACCAAAGTTTCTTGAGTGAGGAAGTGACATGGTCAGACTGGTGCTTTAAGAATATCAGGTAGAACTTTTGCTATTTTCGGGATCTTTCGATTTGTTTATTCAACAAATATTTATTGAGCTCCTTCTACATTTAAGGTAGAAATATCAAACCCGAGGCCCCATGCAGCCCGCAAAACTCCAGAATAAAAGGAATCAGATTAAAACGTAATTAGTAAATGGTTAAGAAAGTAAAAATACAATACGACACAGATAACGTTAACCTGAGGTTTTCTAAGTCAGTATTTGAACTGTTTCTGTTTGAATTGGACACCACTGATTTAATGGTCCATGTGCTTATTGCATATTCATGAGGCATATTCTCAAAGAAGGCGTGCAATAGAGGGTGGGGGAGGCATTTGTGTGCGCACAAAGATGCCCTGACCAGCGTTGAACAGGGCTCTTGATTTTTTTTAATATATGCATTAGAGACTTCTCAATTTAATCTTTATCTTTATTAACATTGTCTCTTTTACTTCCTTAAGTCTACACCAGTGGTTCTCAACCTTCCTAATGCCTCGACCCTTTAATACAGCTCCTCATGTTGCAGTGACCCCCAACCATAAAATTATTTTCGTTGCTACTTCATAACTGTAATTTTGCTACTGTTATGAATCGCAATGTAAATATCTGACATGCAGGATGTATTTAAATTGAACATGACCCACAGGCTGAGAACCGCTGGAACAATCAACAAAATAATAAATCAAGCCATAATTCACAACATTAGCTGATTTTCAAGGTGTCAATGTTCACAGTGAAAATTTAACAATCAGCTCTAGCCAGTATGAGTTGGCTCCAGCACCCCCTGAATTTGTGCCACTTTTGAATCTTTCCTGTAAACCAGTTGAAAGAATTCATCACGAGATAAACAAATACCCATGTGTCATGGAGGGCAGGCTTTTCTATGGTGACAAATACATCCGCTGATAAATAGGCATGTTTAATACACTATGCTTCCTGGCATCCCTCTCCCTCCCTGTTCAGTGTACCCTCTAAGCTTGTTGCTCCTACTTTGCTTGGGCTCTGCCCTCAGAGGACGGTTAGCACCATTTGTAGCCAATCTAGAACGTACAATTAAAGTAGTTCTATCCCCAACAGCGTTAGCAGTTACTTTCATGCTCCATTGGCAAAGACTATAGTTACATGCAAAATTAGCATTCATAGAACTGTCCAGAATATGAGGATTGTAGAGCTCAAAAGGAACAGAGTTAATAATGATAGCTCCCTTTACATAGCACTTAGAAAGCTAACCAAGTGTCTTAGTACATTATCACATTTAAAATTCAAAATGACTTTGTAAAGTGGTGATTCTGTGTAGTATTATTTGTATTTTTTTTTTTTTGCTTTTTGGAGGGCAGTTGGGGTTAAGTGACTTGCCCAAGGTCACACAGCTAGTAAGTGTTAAGTGTCTGAGGTTGGATTTGAACTCAGGTCCTCCTGACTTCAGGGCCAGTGCTCTATTCACTGCACCACCTAGCCGCCCCTATTTGTATTTTACAAATGAGGAAACTGAGGCCCAGAGAGTGCAAGTGACTTACCCAAGGTCAATTTGTTATCCATAAACCTTTACTAAGCACCTACTATGTGCCAGACACTGTGTTAAGCACTAAGGTCACATCAATAATTAGTAGCAAAGTTGGCTAAAAGCACAGACCTCCTGGCATTTTTCTAAAAGCTTTAGGAAATGTAACTGCTTCCGTCTGACTGGTTCATTTTTGCTAGTATCCTTCTTCCAGAACAGCCCTGCCTGCCCTAAACAACGGGATAGCCACACTCTCCATGAAGTACACAACACACTTAATAACCTTATTGTCTAAAATCTGTTTTGCCTCCTGTGTTTTTCCTTTTTTTCTTTTTAGTTGAAAAGAACAAAAAAAATGAGATACAAACCTCTGTAGTTGGACATTTCCTTTTCTCCTGGCTGCTTCATCACCTTCCAATGAATGGGTGCATGTCATGTCATGAGAAAGTGAACAGATTTAAATTAAACCTGTCTTCTGTTCACAAAAAGATTCATGTGATAAAATAAAAAGTGTATTTTTCAAGCTCCAGGAGACTTGAGCAGGTCAATTTCAACAACAAACGAATAGTATGAAGGGCAGGGATAAGGACAAGATAGAAATAAAAGATAAATACAGAAAAAGAACGGGCATTTTTCACTTTGTAAGTGATTTTCAGATCGGAGCGCTAGAAGCCAGTACCTCTCCCTGACGCGGAGTGATATAACCCGAGAAATACAGTCCTGCTGGTCAGTGTGGAATAATTCTGTTTGTCAGGACCTATGGACTGACAAGGAACTGGGTGGGCTTTAAAGGCACGGTGTTCTTTTTTAACCTTCGTTCTAAAGAAGTATCACATTAAACCTGACACAAGGACACAATTTGCATTTGGTACTGAGAGGTGACTTGAGGAGAAAGCGATACAAGTGGTGTCCCGCATGGCTGGCCTTTGAACCATCAATGGGGCTTCACTGGAGCGGTCCATGCATCTTCCCCATCGAACTTCCTGAGGCCGTGTGGGGAGCAGAATGATTATTGGGGTTCCCTCTTCCAGGGAAAAATCAAAGGCTGGTCATCCTTCTCGTCTCTCATTCCCCTTTCTTTCCACTGGGAAATGGGGGCATGATGGGCAAACAGATGTTAAATCCAAAGTCACAAGGTTCTTTCTTCAAAGTCATTTATATTTCCTACTGAATTACAAAATTGACTGTATTGAACATTGACAAAATTAGAAATTTGGCCATCGCCTTAAAGTTTGATCCGTCGTTGGTTTTCATGTTTCATTGTTTGTGAGTATGAGTTCCAAAACTAAACAGAGATGCTGAGGCGCGTCTACAGCACAGAGACCAGAGTACAGAGGCAGTGAATAGAAGCTTGTGCCAGAATTGCCAAGGCAGGAGCTCTCCCCACCTCAGGGCTCCTGGGGTATAATAAAAAAAATAAATAAATAATCTTGTTGATTGCTGAATTTTGCAAATTTCCTGTGAATCCAGATCTTGGGATTCCCTCTGGGCACAATAGTTTTAAAATAGTGGCATTATGGGAAAAGATGTTTGGTAAGAAGAAGGCGGTTTCCCACAGATGCAGCTGACTTCAAGCAATTTTACTCCCACGACCCTAGGTATGGGATAGAATTGAGGTGTTGACTAAGGGAAAGTCATCCCTACAGGGATAGCTAACGGGAGGAGCTGGGAAGGAGTTACTCTGCTTACTATGTGGCAAAGAGGAAGTACCTAACTTTTCTGCTAACCTAAACCTCTCCCCTCCCACAAAATGTTCCACGTGGTGGCTCATTCAGAATGGCCGGCACTTACATCACTGTCTTCTATCAGATCTCTCAGAAGGAAAAGTCCTCAACAGCTGCCCTACTCTTCACATGGCCTCAGGTCATTGCATAGATAGGAATGACTATGACTGCTCCGGTGGAAGCTCCTCTTTGGCACAAAGACCACCCGTTGTGTGATGTCCTTCAAAAATGAAGGAAGAACAACAATAATAGATATGCTGCTCCCCTTCTCCTCAAATTCCCCCCAAATCCTGTTTGTCATTATTCCTCCAGGGAAAAGGGAGAAAAAAACATTGTAATCCCTTTAAAACTCAATCTCTTTTCAATCTATGGGTCATGACTAAATAAAGAATTCTTTTTTGACCAGCAGAATCTTATTCATCATCATGCATTACCCTGTGTCACATAAAGGGGCCAAGTCAGACAACCATAGAAAAATTCTGAAAAATCTGAAAGAGACCTTAAACATAGAATTTAGAGATGGACAGGGCACCTAAAAAATAGAATGTTAGAGCTAGAAGAAAGCTTAGAAAACAAAATGTTTATCTTAGGAGAAAGTTTAGAAATCATCTCATTCAGCCCTTTCATTTGACAAAGAAGAAAGTTAGGACCAAGAGATGTGAAGACTTACATAATGTCACAAAGCCAATAATGGGAAAATTTGGATTAGAACTCGTCTCTTAAATCTTATTATACCATAACGCAGTGTATTATACAATTAAATTGTCATCTGTTTTTCTCTCCAAAGCAGAAATGATAATACAAGCTAGCTCCATTTAACCTATTTTATTATTTTTAGTTCAGTTTTCTGACTCATCATGACCCCATTTGGGGTTTCCCTAACAAAGATACTGGAGTGGTTTGCCATTTCCTTCTCCATATCATTTTACAGGTGAGGAAACTAAGGTAGACAGGGTTAAGTGACTTGCCTAGGGTCATACAGCCAACAAGTGTCTGAGGTCAAAATATGAACTCAAATCTTCCTGACTCCAGGCCCAGTGTGAGCCACAGAGCTGCCTCCATATTTTTATTGTACAAACTAATTTAAGTACATTAAATTCATCACATTCATGGCTTATTTTAAAGTGATCCTTTACACACACTTGAAAAAAAATCCTAGCTGATCCTCATGTTCCCTCTTCCCATTTCCCATCTTTCTAATACATATTCTCTTCCATATAGGTAGTTTTGTCCCCTTTGCCCAATGGTTATAGATTGGCGTCTTTTTTTGCTTAAGGACTTCCCTGCTGCATTTCTTAGAGATTACCGATTCAACTAATATTTATTAAGCCCCTACTGTTTGTAAAACACTGGGCTAGGCTCGGAATTAAGCCCAAAATTTCAATAAAACATGGCCCCTGTCTTTAGGGAGAATATCATTTCTAACGAAAAGACACCAACAGAGACAACTATAATACACGACATGAGATGATAAACTTATTAGAGAAGTACCCCCCAAAGTGCCACATGAAGTCTCGGGGCATGGGGTGGGAGACCAGAAAAGGAGGCTTCATGAAGGATATGATTAGGAATACAACAAACCGGCGCTAGGAGGAAGGTAAGAGAGGGCCAGTTGCTTCCTTGTGTACATGTCATTCATGTACACGATGCCCTGTTGTTTCTTTGTGTCAAATACCCATTATTGGATTGCAAGCCCTTTAAGGGCAAGAGAATTGTCTTAATTAATTTTTGTATCCCATCCACCACTGAGGGTAGGGCTTTGCCCACAATAAGAGCTTAATAACTCTTTATGGAATGGAAGTAAAATTCAGTGAAGTAAAGTCAATTCTGCCTGAGAATAAGCTTAAGCTCTTTAGTACGTATGCCCTATAATTCATCTGTTTCTCCTTTCTAAAGAAATAAGATCATATCCAAACTAATCTAATAATTACATAGCTAATCATGTTTCTTTTCCAAACACTTTCTATGTTTCTGTTGCACATCCCCCTGATAATGCAGGACAGAATCTTTGTGAATCACGGCACTGCTGTATTTGCAATAAGACTTTTGGGACACCCTGCATGACAAATAGGGGTGAAGCCTAGTGGATGCACTAATCCAGTTCTACTTCTTGCCTTTCTATTAACGTTTATGTCTATTCCCCTTCCATATTTTGAAGGTCTAGTTCAAATTTAACAAGTTCACATTTATGTAGCACTTTAAGCTTGACAAAATGATTCCCTCACAACAACCTTCTGAGAGAGGTAGTACCAGTATTAATATCCCCACTTTACAGATAAGTAAACAGAGAAATGTCTCTGCTCAGTGTTGGTATTGAAGTCAAGCCTGAAACTCAGTTCTTCTGACTCCAAGACCCATCTTTTTCTACTACTTCCTTCTGCATCTTAGTTTCAGCTGAATTATTAGGAGGCTCTTCCATGGTTTGCCACTATCAGCAAAATGGCCCCTGTTCCTACAGTAGCAGACTTTTACACTGTCTGTAGCAAGACTTCTGGACAACCTGTGTTTGAAGGTTTAGTTTTAGGGCGCTGAGTTGTGGGGACTGACATGTGCTCTGGTTTAGAGGATTTGTGCAGAAAAGGGAAGCTGAGACCTCAAGATGTATAAAGTTACTTAGAAGTCTTAGTTAAGAATGGAAAAGTGTCCACTTAAAAAAATTTTATTTCTGAATTAAATGGAACACAATTATTATGCAATGGGTAATTATGTGCATTCAATTAAAAACCTAAACTGGGAATAGCTCTAAGTGAACACACTGATGGGAATGAATAAAATTCATTTAATAAAAGGTGACCAGGATAGTGAGGGGACTGGAATCAGAAGAATCTGGGAGTTCTTATCTTGAAGAAAAGACAATTTAGGGATGACATGAGAGCATTCTTCAAGTATTTGGAGGACTATCCATGGAAGAGGGATTATAAAAATCATAATGGGTAGAAATCAGAGGGCTGGATTTTGGCATCATATTAGGAAAACATTCCTAGAAATTAGTTCTGTCCAAAGGTGAATGGGCCTTGGGTGGGTTTCCCATCCCTGGAAATTTTCCAAGTGGTATCTGGGCAACCACTTGCTGGAGAGTTATAGAGGAAGGTTGTACATTAGTTACAGGTTGGACTAAATGACCTTGGAATTTCCTTCCAATTCTGAGTCTGGAATCCATTGACAAAGGGTCTATATGTAGCCATCCTATCAGCATAAAAAAGATCATATACCATGCTGAAATTATTCTTCTTTGAACATTCTTAATGAGGGTATGTCGAAATTCTTCAGATAACCCGTCCTCTTCTATTAATTGCCTTCCTAACCCGGGTGCCCATTAGTCTTTGTTGTTGAGTCATTTTTTTTCCAGTCATGCCAAATTTGGGTTTTCTCGACAGATACTACAGTGGTTTGTCGTTTCCTTCTCTAGTTCATTTTACAGATGAGAAACTAAGGCAAACAGAGGTAAGTGACTTGCCCAGGGTCACGCAGTTGGTAAGTGTCTGAGTCCGGATTTGAACTTGGGAAGATGAGTCTCCCTGACCACTATCCACTGTGCCACCTAGCTGCCCTCAGTTTGTTTTTGCTTATCTCCAGGACCCCTTTGGCTTAATGGGCCTTAAAGGGAGATGAAAGCAAGTTAGTATCTGGGTCCAATAGCCACCTTCTAGGTCATTCCAGGGTGCCAGCCTTGTGTTTATTTCTTCTGCTGCTAACTTCAGTCCTGTAGCTTGATCCCTGGACATCCAAATGAACTCTGACTTCTGGCTTGGGCCATTTGGCCACAACTCATTTAGTCATTTCCTAAAACCTCATTTGGCCTCTTCATGGATCACGTCCTTCTCCTTAGCCTCTGCTCGTCTCACCTCTCACCTCTCACCAGCCTCTGCCTACCTGCAGCCTTGTATGACTCTGCTCAGAGAAGCTGGGCCTTTGCACTCACTTGGCTAAACAAACAAACTAGGCTATGATTTGGAAAACACAGTGAATATAGTCTTACAGTTGAGTAGAATGGCCTGGATTTTTCCAAGATTTTATGTAATAACTTGTTTTTTCCTCATTCCCCCAGCAGTGGTTGTAATGCAGTTACACAAAATGTGGCAAAGCGGCTCTGCTATTGAAAGTGGGTCTCATGCAATCTAAGATTCCTGTTGTGAATCAACATTTTCACACATGATTCGCATCAAAATATGCCTGAGAGCACAGTTGACAGACGCTTACTGGGAAGACCAATTAAAGCTGAAGACAGTAGTGCTAGGACCAAATATCTAGTCCTTAGGTAACAGCAAGTAGATGAGAAAAGGAGGGGGAAAGTCATTAAATTATGGTTGTTTCTAAGTAGGTTTTTGTTGATGTTCTTTTTGTGTGTTTGGTAAACGTGAAGGCAACACAGTGGCTAGAGCACTGGGCTTGGAATCAGGAAGACTCAACATCCTAAATTCAAATCCAGCCTCAGATACTTATTAATTGTGTGACCCTGGCCAAGTCATTTAATCCTGTTTGCCTCAGTTTCTTCATCTGTGAAATGGGCTGGAGAAGGAAATGGCAAACCACTGCACTCTCTTTGCCAAGAAAACCCCAAATGGGGTCACGAAGAGTTGGATTATAACAACTCAACAGCATGAAATATGGAGTACAATACTTCCTTTTTTTTCTCCTGAATCTGATATAGAATGAATTTAGAAACAGAACTAGGATCAAATACTAGTTCAACCCCCTAATTTTATAGACAAAGAAACAGATCTAAAGAGATGAAATCACAGAGAGTCATCTAGGTCATAAGAAGCCTGAGCCAGAATTTGAACTCAGCTATTTTTTAGCAGACATGCCGTAGTTCTTTCATGAATTATCTCTTTAAACCTCACAATAACCCCGTGGGCTAGGTGATAGAAGTATGGTATCATGTCCACAATTTACAGATGGGGAAATCAAGGCTCAGAAAGGCTCATTGGCATGCCCGTGGTCACCTGGCTAGAGATAGGTCTAAAAGCTATGTCTTCCTGACTCAAAGTGCATCTCTTTACATCTTTGTTCAAGTATTCAAGATATATGAATACAGGGGTGGCTAGGTGGCGCAATGAATAGGTCCTGGAGTCAAGAGGACCTGAGTTCAAATCTGGCCTCGGACACTTAACACTTACTAGCCATGTGACCTTGGGCAAGCCACTTAACCCCAATTGCCCTGCCTTCCCCCTCAAAAAAAAAAAAGATATATACATATCATAAATAAGAAGGTATAAAAGACATACATATGTTCACATACGCACATATACACATATTTTTATAATTCAGATAATCAATGTGGGTAGACAGTTAAGCAGACCCAGAACTGAATAGGATGAAAAGAACAGGCGGGATCACCTCTGGGAAATTGTGCAGATCTTTCAATGATCCCAAACCACTCACTATCACACCTCTTTTAACACCGATATTCTTCCAGTGGTGTCACATTTCTACAAGTCATGGGACGTCATTATTTGGGAAGAATCAAAATTTTGGAAAGATACATCTTAGTCTTATGTACACTAAAAATGGAATAATATATTTATATATATATACAAATGTAATATATGTGTTTAGATACTTGTTCTTTATAACACATATATAAGTATATACATATAAATAATAAATCTATATTTGTTATACGTATATAAAATTGAGATTGTGGAGGTATAATATACATGTCATAAAAATATATTACATATGTAGCATATTGTAGAAATGGAATGATGTATTATTTATATGTGTATATCACACACATGTGAGCGTCTGTACAATATACCCTTTTTATCCATTTTGTGTTTATAGTAGAAGTGGTTAGAACAATCTTTTTCATATTGTAGTGGATTTCATTGAGGACAAGAGCTATCTAGTCTTCCGTGGTTGGATGCAATTAATGCAAAATCTGCAGATAGGAACATGTGGAGAACATCACCATAGATAAGGAATCCTGTGTCCTGTGCAGGACATCTTCCATAGCACAGACAAATACAGCAATGACAACTGACAATTCTGTGACATTAACAAATGCAGAGTAGTTCTGCTTAAGACTTTGGGGGATAGCCTGTGTGTTAGGAAACTCTATAATATTGAGCAGAAAAGAAAATTAATGCTTCGGTTACCAAACTAATCTGAAAACTCAAAATAGCGTTATGTATTTAGCAAACTGCTTGAACTGGTTTTAAAAATCTTTTAAGAAAGTCTGTGTGTGTGTGTGTGTGTGTGTGTGTGTGTGTGTGTGTGTGTGTGTGTGTGATATATCGTGGAAGAGAATTAGTCTCCTACATATGACTTTATATTCCTGGGCACCCACCATGTGCAAAACCCTATTCTAAATGCTGTGGGTCAATTCAAGAGGACTGAAGACAAGGTGTTTGTTAGGAAATATAAACAATGTGTCATAAAGACACACATTAGAGAGGCAGATTTATTATGCTCCCCGTACACTTTGACCTTTGGTTTTGGAAGCCCTTCACAGGCTGGCTTCAGTTTGCCTTTCCAGATGTCTTTCATTTTTCCCACTGACATACTCTCCGTTCCATCCAAATAAGCCTTTTGTGGTTTTCTTGAACTTGGCATTCAGTCACCTTCCCCTGGCTCTCTGCACAAGCTCTTCAGTTCCTGGAATGCTCTTGACCTCCACCTCTTAGAATACTGAACTTCTTTCCAGGTTCAGATCAAGTGCTCCCTGAAGGCAGCTTTTCCTCATTCTTCGCCTTATTGTTCTCTCCCCTTCCAGCAATATTGTGTCTCTGTCTGTTCACATGGGCCGCCCCAGTAGAAGGGAAAACCCTTACGGGCTCATGGACGGTGTTACATTTTGTCTTTGAGTCTCCGGCAGTTGGCATAATTCTTCACACACAGGAGATATTCAACAAGTATCTGATAAAGAAGTGAATGACCTAAAGCCCTGCTGTCCTCTTGGATCCCAGGATCCCAGGAAGACGTTGAGCCAACCACCAGGGAGCCTCCATTCCTTTTGATTGTAGGGAGAAAAGGAAAGAAGAGCCTTCCAGAGACAGGCCTCTCTGAGCCTCAGTTTATCTCATCAGTAAAATGGAGGTAACAATATTTATACTGTCTATCTCACAGGGTTGTTTGCCAGGATGCTCACACTACCAAAGGTATCCTCACTTACCCTTATGGGATACATTTCTTAAAAAGCACTGTCTCTGGAGTCAGAAGACCTGTGTTCAAATCCTTCATCTGAGATTTATTACCTTGTGACCTTGGACAAATTACTTAACCTCTCTAAGTCTCAATTCCCTTATTTGTAAACCATGAAAAGGAGGGGAGCTGTTGGACTAGGTGACATATGTAAGGTCCTTTTCCACTCAAGCTCTATGAACCGTTGTCTAGCAATAATGACAGCTTACAATGTCCTAGAGTTTTATCTACATTTCATAAGTGTCATGGTATGATGGGAAAAGGGTAGGCTTAGAGACTGAAGACCAAGGCTTAAATCTAGGCTCTATCCCCTGTTAGGTAGATGATCTTAGTTGGTCAAGTCATATGACCCCTCTGATTCTCAGATTACTCCATAGTGAAATGGAAATAGCTCTTCTTGTAGCACCTACCCCCACAGAGTTGTTGCCAAAAGAGAAGGCTTTGGAAACTTTTTTTTAATGGAAATTTTAAAAAAGGAGCAGTAGGCACCCTTCCTAGGCGACACCTATTAAGTGATGGAGTCAGCTAAGGCTGTGAAATCATCAATACCTTAGATTCAGGAAATTATCCTCCCTTAGCATCCAGGAGGGATGGAAGGCAGTTGGAGGGAACATGGATCTGGTATGGAAAAGGCACTGTGTAAGGCAATAGGGATATGATAAAACACACCCACTTTTCCTCCTTGGCTAATGGAAGGAGACAGAGTTGCTGCAATAAATCTAGAATGTATTCTGTTGAACAGGCACAGCTAGATAGGTTCTTAGGCGAAACATTCATTTGCTTTTGCTCTGCTTGGAAAGCTGAACCACTTCCCTGTTATTCTCCTCTCCAACTAGGTGTGCTAATGACTGGTAGGAAAGATGACAGAGAGGGCTTTGAGCTTCCCTTGGCATCTTGGGGAAACATAAAAAGCAGGTCGCTTTCTGCCTGTGTAAGGGAGAAGAGAGCCAGGGGAAGGGGTGGAAGAGAAGGGGGAGTCAGCCTTAAGTGGGTCTGTAGAAGATCAAGAGAAATTGATTTCTAGATTTGGAGCACATGAACACTGAAAAATACCCTCGAGGTCATGTGATCCCAGCCTTTCATTTTATAGATGGGGAGACTGGGGGCCAGAGAGATTAAGTCACTTGTCCAAAGTCACACAGCTAGTCAGAGACAGAGAAACAAACAAATAAAGTAAGCTCCTAGGGACTTGGGCCTCTGTTACTAAATACAATATGACCTGATCGATCTGGAACATTTTGGAAACAAGCATAATCCAGATACGTGAATGTTGGAAGCAGGCAGAGACGTCTGGGGCCGTTTCCGCACTACCGGCTCCATGCAGATGACTCACCATTCTGCAGCTCCAGGCTGGACCTCAATTCTGACATCCGGACCTTTGTCTGAGGATTCATCCAAGACATCTCTACCAGGGCAGCCCAGAAGCACCTCAGACTCAGCATATCCCTAACAGAATCCATTATCTCTCTCTCCCAAAGCTGCTTTTCCTTCCGACATCACTATCGCTGTCTGCATCATCACTATTCATCTTTATCTCTGGTTTGTAGCCTATGAATTATATCTGATTTTTTTTCATCTCTCCTACCTCTCATGTCCAGCTGAAGCACCTAGGTGGCACAGTGGATAGAGCACCAGGCCTGCAGTCAGGAAGACCTGAGTTCAAATCTAGCTTCAGTCACTTATTAGCTGTGTGACCCTAGGAAAGTCATGGCCTCTGCCTCAGTTTCCTCATCTGTAAAATAGGCATAATAATAACACCTCCCTACTGGGGTTATTTTGAAGAGCAAATGAAATGATAATTGTAAAGTGCTTAGCACAGTATGTGATATATAGTGAGCTTGATATGTTAGTTATTAGCATATTATTGTATACAATTTATTATGTACAATGAGTCACCAAGTCTTGTTGATTCCACCTCAAATCAGTTCAGTTCAATTCAATTGAATGAACATTTATTCTGTGGGTACTATGCGTGCTCAATACTGGGAATACAAAAGCAGTCCCTTCCCTTAAGGAGCGTACATTCCACTAGAATGAAACAGTGTATATGCCAATAAGTAGATAGAAAATCCATATCTCCCCACTTTGACTCCCATTGCCACCATCCTACATGTGCCGGCATTACTGTGTGCCTACACTAGAGCAATAACCCTCTGGCTTTGTTCTCTCCCGCCTCCAAATCAGCCTTCATTCTGGGGCCAGAATAGTCTTTCTTTCTCATAGATCTACTGATCAGAACTCTTCAGTGGTTCTCTGAAGCCTACCAAACAAAATTTAAACTCTTTTGCCTAGAACATAAAGCCTTCCTATCCAGCCTTTCCAGCTTCATTCCATGTTAATTTTCTCCACACTTTCAAAGCTTCAACCAAACTAAAGTGGTCCCTGTTTTCTGACTGTACCCTAAACTTTCCCATCCCTCTGCCATTACTCACCCCATGTCCTATTCTTGGAATGCCCTCCCTCTTCTTCTTCATGTGATGAATTCCTATCCACCCCTTAAAGCACAATTTAAATGCCTATTCCCCCAAAAAACTCTCTCTGCTCAGCCCAGTGTGTGAAGCCTGTTGCTTTTAGAATGCATTTGTAGGGATAGAGAGACTAGGCCTGTGATTTGATTTGTATAGGGAAGTCCTGGTTGAGCAAAATCCTTCTATCACTGCAAGTCAACATTTTCTCACAACAGTTTGGCAGCTGCCTAAAGCATTGGTGTCAAAGTCAACTAGAAATGGGGGCCACCAATCCATCTACTCTAAACCGCATATAAGCATCCCTGAAGGTTGCCCTTTGACTTAGTTTTAAAATGTAATGTTATCTATGTCTTGTTGTATTTTTATTTATTTTGTTAAATATTTCCTAATTACAGGGCGGGAGGAGGGGCAGTAGAGTCAAGTGACTTCCTCAGGGTCCCACAGCTGGTAAGTATCTGGGGCTGGATTTGAACTCAGATCCTCCCATCTCCAGGACCGGTGCTCTATCCACTATGCCACCTAACTATCCCTTGCCCAATTACATTTTCATCTGAAGGGCTTCCTATTTGATACCTATGGCCTAGAACACCCTAGAATATCCAGTGTTACATAGTTGATATATGTCAGAGGCAGGACTTGAACCCAGATCTTCTTGGATTTGAGGCCAACTCTCTATCCACTTTGGTATGCCATTTCTATAAATGTAGTCATTTACTTTCCAGTTATCTGCGTCATAAGCTCGACAAGGGCAGAAACCACCTAAACTTTCTGTCTCCACTAGTGCTCTACATACAATAAGTGCCTAATAAATTGAATTGTTGGCAGCTCTTGAGGCAACATCTTATGCCAAAATGATATTTTCCATGGAAAAATAGTTTGGAAGATTCCTCCAGTAAAACAATCAGATAAACTGGAATCCCACATGGGTTGAACCAAACAGGGAAGGGCAGACTATAGCTTTCTTATGTGATCTGTGTGTCTTTTACAAAGCTATGGCCATGATCAAAGACTAATCTTTGATTCTGAAGCAAATAAGACACTGTAATTATTTCTTGGGACAACTCTCATCTCCCTGGCTTAAGACAAGAGTATCCATTCATCAAATGAGACCTAGATGAATGACAGCTCATGCTCAGAGACACCCAGGCTTCATAGAATGACCACAGGGGCCATTCAGTATATCAATTAACCCTTACCTGGCAACCTTCCCTATCCCAAACACAACTGAGAACCCCTGAGTAATTAGAAATGTTCCTAAGCAGCCGAAATAGTTGTCACAAAACCTATGAGTTTAATTTACGAAAGTCCCCGGGCCTTCATTCAGAGCCCATATCCTCTTGCTTTCTACTCAATTCCAGCAAGTTTATTTACCTGTTTTTCTAGCCTACAGTAGATCAAAAGCAGCAAATGAGAAGGGGAAAGGGATGGCAAGTTTAATAGTAGCAAGAACACTGGTGATAATTGAGAGCCTGACAGTGAGGGAAAAGACAGAAAAATATAGACAAAGAGATTGGGGATGGGGGAAGGATAGCAATAAAGAGCCATTCCATACAAGAACAAACAATTCTACATCATTCAATATATCCTGAGGGCATCACTTTATTAAATCACAAAACTGAATTTCAATTCAACATTTATTTAGTGGCTATTTTTGTACAGAACTCTCTGTTATGTGGAAGGGAAAATCCAAAGTTTAGCTAAGACATAGCCTCTGTATATAGAATGTACAGTCCAGTAGGGGAATATGACACATTCATAGATACCCATAATGCATTGTAAGACATGATAGGTATATCAGACATATGAGGAAGATGCTATGCACAATCTGATGGGAGACACATCATTATGAACTAGGGAAATCAAGGAAGGCTTCCTACAGGAGGTAGCATTGGAGCTAGGTATTAAAGTAGAGACAGGATTTTAAACAACGAGGGAGGGAGGGGAGAACATTCCAGGCATAAAGAATTGCACAAGTGAAAAAAATAGAAGTGAGAAATCACAGAGAGTGTGCAGGGAATAGAAAGAAATTCATTTTAACCAAAATATAGATTGCATGAAGGGAGTATTGTAAGATAAGGCCAGGACGTTAAGATGGTACCAGATTATAGAGACTTGGAACACCAGGCTAGGGACCTTGTCCTTGACTTGGCAGGCAGTAGAGAGTCCTGCTGACTAACTACGCTTACAATAATAATGTCTGCCATCTTCATGGTATTACAAAGTTTATAATGTGTTTTCCTCACAACCGCCCTGTGATGTAGATTGTATAAATATTACCATCCCCATTTTGTGGATGAAGAGACCTAAGCCTAGAGAAACCAAGAGATTGGCCCACAGTTATAAAACAAAGTAATTGCTGGAGATTCAAAATCAGGATCCTTGACAGGGCCATGGGCAATCCCCAAAGCTTCCATGTGATTGAGCAGAATCAGAAATGGCCCTTCTGAGCATGCACCATAGAACGATAAACCGATTCCACCTATAAACCTATAAACCAGTTCAACTTCATACTTCATCTTGGGATGATCTTTATGACAAATGATTCAGATTAAAAAAGAAAAAAGCTTGGGATCATAAAAGCGTAGGCTTCAATACTCTGAAAAACTCACCCCAGAAGCAATTCCACAACCAGTCTGGGAAAGTGTGGTATTAGACATGGCTATGAATGTGAAAAAATCCTTTCAATATCCCCCTTCTGAGAGACATCCAACCTCTGAAAGAGTCCTTCAAGGGGCTGGAGGTGGGAAGGAAAAATCACATTACTTCCTAAGGCAACCCATTCTGCTTCAGGATAGCTTTAATTGCTAAAAAGCATTTCCTTACAGTAAGCCAAAATCTGCCTTGATGAAATTCCCACTGGTTCTTCCCAGTTTTGCCCTCTAGGACCAAGCAAAACAAGATTACTCTTTCTTCCCACATGACAGAATACTTCAGACAGCCTTCCTTTCCAGTTCCTGCAACTAAGCTTCAGATGGTCTTTCAAGTTGCCCTCATCTAGATGCATTCCAAAGAGGGCTTCCTTAAAAATGTTTCTGCATTACAAAACTTCCGTGAATTGGGAAATCTACCAATAGGTTCCAGGATGTGGGGTAAGGCCACACTTAAAGAAAAATAGGAACTCAGAGAGTGTTGGTTGAAATCCCCTGACTGGTTATTTTATCCAAGAACAAAAACTATTTCCATTGAAATCCACAGAAATGCTCTGCTTTCCAATTCAATCATATTTCTTCTTAGTAGAACCTTCATAAAAGATAGCTTTGATTCATGGAACCAGTCACAGAATCAGTCAGAATTGGGAAAGGGATGCTAAGAGATTATCTCATACAGAGGTTCTTAACCAAGGGTTCATAAACTTGCTTTTAAAAATATTTTGAAAACTACATTTCAGTATATTTTATTTCCTTGATAATTCTATGCACCTTATTTTTATGTATTTAAGAACATTCTTCCAAGAAGTTACACTAGACTGGTAAGAAGGTCCATGACAAAAGAAAGGTTAAAAACCCCTGCTCTAGCCTGGTATAGTGGTAGGCAGATGCTTGTGGGTCTTTTGAGCTCAGGAGTTCTGAGCTGCAGTGGACAAACTGATTGAGCATGATTAACAACAACATAGTGTGTACCCAGAAGCAAGGAACTGCCAGGCTGTCTATGGAGGAGAGAACTGACCCACGTCAGAAAAGTGGGACTGGGCCCTGAGTGGCCCCTATACTTCTAGCCTTGGTGAGATAGGGATATCCAATCTTAAAAACAAAAAAGAAAAGAAAAGAAACCCTGATATCATCTAACCTCATTTTACAGAAGGGCCACAAAGATAAGAGAAAAGGCTTCGTATCCAAATTACAGTTTGTCAGTGGGAGAATCAGAACTTGATTCCTGACCCCCTCATCCAATGCACGTGCATGCATGCACTCTCTCTCTCTCTCTCTCCCTCTCTCTCCCTCTCTCTCCCTCTCTCTCCCTCTCTCTCCCTCTCTCTCTCTCTCTCCCTCTCTCTCTCTCTCTCTCTCTCTCTCTCTCTCTTTCTCTCTCTCTCTCTTTCTCTCTCTCTCTCTCTTTCTCCCTCTCTCTCTTTCTCTCTCTCTCTCCACTAAACTCTGCTTCCCTTTTGTGATTCTTCATCCAACCAACCTCTCAGTAAAACTTCTCATTACCACAAGATGTAAGAATGCATCTTGTCTTTTGGCCAATGGAAGCACTCAATTAATTCTATTTCCTGCTTCTCTGTTCAAGCCCAATTTTTTTCCTGGAGATTTGAGCCTCATTAGACTCCATTCCCTATACTATTTTCTTTGAAGAAGATCTTTATTGGAGTAAAGTGGCCCAGGCTGTCAGGTAGCATAGAGGACTGACTACAAACCCATTTCTTGTGATGAACATCCCAGTCAGTCTTCAAAGTCGTAAGTGCTGCTGCTGTTGCTGCCTATTGGATTGTACTTTCATACATCATTACTCATCCTTTCTGGAAGACTTTATTACTGTGATGAACTAGATTTCTTCCTTTGAGAGACATTCCAGTTGCAAATAGGATTCTGCAAGCAAAAAGACATCAATGAGAAACTTTCTTTGTGGCCTTGGGATGAGAAGTGACCAGGAGGCAAAGACTTTGGTGATGGAGTCCAAAGACATAGAGTATAATATCAGCTCACCACTTACTAGCTATGTGTCCCCAACCTAGTCCCAGAGTTTTCTCAGAATCTTGTTTTGCTCCTCTATGAAATGGGAACAATAATAGGAATCTACATTGTGGGTATTGGTTTCACCACATTACCAATGATAATGTATATGCGTGTGACAAGTGGCTATAAAATGTCATCCAAGGTGTTTGTTGATTGAATGAATGATAGCATCTCTCTCATAGGAATCTCATAGTATCTAACTCATAAGTATTGTGAAGATTGAATGGGATCATCTTTTTAAATTCTGTGTAGACTTTAAAGTGAGACGTAAATGTTATTATTGTTGCTAGCTGAAGGAGCTTGGTCAAGTCTGAGCTTCAGTGTCCCCATGTGTAGAATGGGGATAAGAGGTCTTACTGTACTTGCTTTGAAAAATTTTGGGGAGAATCAATGAGATAGTGTGCATAAGGTTCATTAGGACTTTAAAATTCCATATATAGATCATGGGTTCATCAGTTTAGGCTGGAAAGGACTTCAGAAGCACATCTAGTTCAACCTTCTCATTCTACAAATGAGGAGACTGAGGACCAAAGGTTTAGTGACCTAAACTCTGGGGTTCTAGTTCTGTCTCTATCTCTTATAAACCAAGTGACCAATGATATAGTGGAAAGTAAGCTATACTTTAAGTCAGAGAACTCCGGCTTCAGTTTTCTCATCTTTAAAATAAGGAGGTTTAGCTAGATGCCGCTAAGGTCCCTTTCAGACCTAAATCTATAATCTGAGGATCCTGTCCCTTCATCTCTTTGGAATCTTGAAAGGATTCCTGAGATTCCTTTTCTATAATATGAGTGTGGTTGGACTAGATGGAGCCGGGGGACCTTGATAATTCTAAAAAAACAATGGCAATTCTATGCCATCAACAAGGTATTTTAGACAGATCTTCTGTACTACTTCATTCAGTGATCTCTTCAGCTGTCATGGATTTAATCACCATCTCCATGCTGATGATTCCCACATCTCCCTATCTTTCCCTGCGCTCACTGCTGATCTCCCATCTCCCATCATCAGCTGCCTCTTAGACATTTCAAAATGGATGCTCAGGAGACATCTGAAATTCAGAAGGTCCAAAACCAAATTCATATCTTTCTCCCTAAACTCTCCCCACCTCCTACCTTCCCTATTGCTGTACAGAGCAACACCATCCTCCTGGCCCCTCAGACTCACAGCGTAGGAGTCATCCTGGGCTCCTTCCTATCTCTCATCCCCTCATACACAACCTGTTGCAAAAATCAGTTGATTTCACCTTTGCAACATCTCTCAAATACATCCCCTTTTCTCCTCCAGGGCAGGTCCCCATCACCTCTCACCCAGATTATTGCAAAATCCTGCTGGAAGATCTGCCTGCCTCAAGGCTCTCCCCACTCCAGTTTACCCTCCACTCAGCCTCCAAAGTGATCTTCCTCAAGTACAGGTGAAACCATGTCACCCCTTCCAGGGACAAACTCTGGTGGCTCCCTATTGCCTCCAGGACCAAATACAAAATCCTCTATTTGATGTTCAAAGTCCTTCATACTCCTTCATACTCCATTCTTTAGCCTCCTCCTTCCTTTCCCATCTTTCTGCTTCTTCCAGTGTACTGAGTCCAAGACAGTGACACTGGCCTCCTTGTTCCACAAACAAGACACTGTATCTCTTGACTCTAGACATTTTCTCTGGTTGTCCACTATGCTGGAATGGTCTCTCTTATCATATCCCTGGGTTCCTTCAACTCCCAACTAAAATTTCACCTTCTGCAGGAAGCCTTCCCCAGCTGCTCTTGATTCTGGTACCTTTCCTTTCTCTCTCTCTCTCTCTCTCTCTCTCTCTCTCTCTCCCTCTCTCTTTGCTTTTTGAAGGGGGAGGGCAGGGCCATTGGGGTTAAGTGACTTGCCCAAGGTCATATGGCCAGCAAGTATTAAGTGTCAGAGGTCAGATTTGAACTCAGGTCCTCCTGACTCCAGGGCCAGTGCTCTATTCACTGCACCACCTAGCCACCCCTGCCTTTCCTCTCTTAATTATTTTCTATTTATCCCCCTATATAGCTTGTTATTTTTGCTTGCTTATTATTTCCCCCATTAGATTGTGAGTTCCTTGAGAACAGAGATTCTTTTGCCTCTTTTTGTATCCCCAATGCTTAGCACCATAGTAGGTACTTAATAGTACTGGCACATAGTAGGTGCTTAATAAATATTTATTGAATAACTAAAAAATTATATAAATAAATTTTTATTGACTAACTAAAAAAAACTTGGCTAAAGGTCCCACAACTAGAGGCGATATAATGTATTAGAAAGAATGATAGATTTAGTACTAAGGTTCTAAATTCCAGCTCTGCTAAATTATTACCCTCATGACCTTAAACAACTCACTTCACTCCCTCTGGGACTCAGTTTCCTCATTTGTAAAATGAGGCAGTTGAATTAGAGGAGCTTAAATGTCTCTTAAAGCACCAAACCTATGTCTCTGAGGTCTGGCACCTAGAAAAATGGTGTCAGGTGAGTTTGAAGGATGTATTCTATTAAAGTCTAAGGTAAAAACCAGGTTACATTAAAATTTGATTCATTCATTCATTTGACACACACTCAGTGAAAGAACTGTATACAGCTCTGCCCGTGCGCAGAACATTGTGCTAGACGCTGAAGGAGATAAAAAGATGAACGAGAAATGTCTCTGCCTGAAAAGTACTTACATATAATAAGGAAAATAAGAGATGGTCTCCAATAACCCTAAAAGATAGAACATGGTCTCAAAATTCTGAGAGTTTGGAGGAGAGAAAAGTACCTTCTTCCTGAGAGGATGAGAGAGGGTTTCTTTGGGCAGGATGGATAAGATGGCAGGGGAGGGCATTTGTGACCTAGGAAACCATTTGAGCAAAGATGTAGAGGTAGAAAGCACAGGCTATGTTTGTGGCAGTGATTCCTAAATGTATAATCCAAGAAGTATAATAAAATGAGATAGCAAAAGTAAGATGGAGTCAGATTCTGGAAAACCTTGAATACCAAGATAATGAGTTTAGATGTACAGTAATTAATCTGTAGGACAATGGGGAGTCATCGAAGGGTTTTGAGCCAAGGAATAATATAATCAGGTCTACATAGTAAAAAGTTTAATTTGCCAGGGTGTGAAAGATGAATCAGAGAGGAAACTTGTTTAGAGCTACAACAGGTGAAGGCCAAAAATGTAAGAAATGTAAGAAATCTTTTTCTTGACTCTATATTTTGTAACTCAATATGTTTGTGACTCTATTGTGATTTGTTTTTTCTCACTTTTTCAATGGGGAAAGGGAATGGCAGGAGGGAGGGAATGTGGACCTCTGAATAAAATAAAACTGAAGTTAGAATAGGCAACAGCTAAGGTTCTGGACTAGAAGGATGGGAGTAGGAACGGAAAAGAAAGAAATCTATGTTAAGAATGTTCTGGTAATAGTTTATAGGACTCTATCAGGACAATGAATAACTGACTGGATGTGAAGAAGAATCAGAGATCAGTGAAGTTTTGAGCATGGGTGACAAAAGTGAGAAATAAAAGGAAGAAATGGTTTTCTGGGAGGGATGACAAATGTTCTTTTGGACATGTTGACTCTAAGGTCCCCACTGACATATACAGCTGGAAGTGTACAGCAGATAGTTGGAAAGTGGACCTGACACTCAGGAGAGTATCCAAACTGGAGATCCACATTTAGGAGCTAGATGCATAAAGATTATCAACAGGAATGAGAGTAGCTGGGGGAGTGAATCAGTCCCAGAAAGGGTATACAAAGAGAAGCTGGAGTTCAGAGCCTTGGGTAACACCTTAAGATGGTGTAGCAGCAACCACACTGGCATCCCAGGATGGCTGCTAGCACAGGTTCTTAGGTCTACTTTACTAGGAAAGATAGCTGTTTAAGGGGTCAATAATCTTTTATAATTACACTCACTAGTTCAGGGGAAAAGTCAGCACTCTGAACTCCAGAGAAAATCCAAACAAAGAAAATACAAGCAAAAAAATAAAGACCAACAGACAGGGCTCTGACTGTCTGAGAAAGTAGCACAGATCAACAGATAAGACATAGTTACCAGAGAGAGGAGCACCAACATCTGGATTTTTTAAAGCTGGGGGCTCCTTAATGGCTACCCAGAGTCTCATTTGCTCAATCACAAGAACACTCTTCCAATGAGTGAGCCCCAAAGCAAAATGCTAACCTCAGAGTATATATACCCTTTTTAGAGCCAGAGGGCATCACAACCCTCATGATTCAGTATCTAATTAGAAATTAACAAAAAGTGTGAAAACTTTCCTAAGCGTAAGCCTCCCCTAAACAAGCTTCCCTTAATGAGTTCCATGTGAGGCCTATTAATGGGCAGGGAAGATCTCATATCCCATTAACCTAACAGATGGATAGGAGGATGGGGAGAGGATTACAAAAAGGAATCCAGTGACAAAAACAGAAGAGGACTGGCCAAAGAGGTAGAAGTGGAATTAGAAAATATCAATATCACAGAAAGTAGGAAGAGAACCCTAAAGGCTCTAGGGGGTTCAGGGGAACAACAATTTCAAATGATGCAATGACTTGGAAAAGGATAAAGACAGAGAAAAGAGCATTGGCTTCAGCAATCAGGAGGTCCTTCTTGGCACTGGGGTCCGATGTTTCTCTTCCCCAACACCTAGCCTTACTTATCCAAGTATATTTGGAGAAGGTAAGAGAATTTCTAGCACTTTTCCTAACAAAAGAGAAAAATAGTTGCTATTTTCCCCATTCTGCTTTTTCTAACCATATACCCTCCAAGATTGTCCTCTACTTGCCTAAACCTACTAACAACCTCTTTTGTCATGCCCAACATAAATAGCTTCACATACATAACTTCTTTGTTATATATATATGCCTCACTTAAATACAATTCATGAGCAAGACATTACCCCATAATATCACTGGCCTTCTACGAAAAGGACAAACAACAATACATGGATGTACCTTTGAGGGGCAGAGGTGGCACAACAGATAGATAGAGAGGGAGCTGACTTCACAGTTAGGAACACTGGTTCAAATTTTACTTCTCTTGAGTGGCCTTGAGCTTAAAGAAGAGAAGAGCTTTTAACTTCCTACCCAGCTGTACTCCTGAATTTCTCTATCATGCCCCAGGGACATCCTTCATCCTTTAATAACACTTCAGCAATGGAACTCATTGGTCATTGGTTCTTTCTGCCCTGGGGCCCTGGCTTTCATTGGAGTAAAGAGAGCTCCTCCCAGGGTCTCCATTAAGAAGGCTTCCAGGCCAGCCATCTCTTCATTTCCAATCTAGCTACAATCCTCTGGACTTCTCCATCATCCCTCCTCCCCTCTGCCCCGCCCCCCCAGCTCTCTGGGTATCTTCTGTCCTACTTTCCTGTGTATTGAAAGTTAGTTCCTTGAGGGAAAGGCCTGTCTTTCCCTCTTCCCAACATGCAGCACAGTGCCTGGCATGTAGGAAGCACATAATAAATGTTTGTTGGTTTGATTTGACTTGAACTCTCATGATCCAGACAACTCCCTAAGACTGTGTTATAGAGCAGCTTCTGCTCTGTGCCAGGCACTGTGCTCAGCAATGGGGGTACAAAAAGAGGCAAATACAGCTCCTGCCCTCAAGGAGCTTACAATCTAATGGGGGAAACAACATGCAAACAGCTATGTACAAAAAAGATATATACAGGATTGATCAGAGAAAGAAGGGAGGAAGGGAGGGAGGAAGGAAGGAAGGAAGGAAGGAAGGAAGGAAGGAAGGAAGGAAGGAAGGAAAGAAGGAAGGAAGGAAGGAAAAGAGAGAAAAAGGCAAAGAAAGAAGGGAAGGAAGGAAGGAGAGAAGGAAAGAGGGAATGAAAGAAGGAGGGAAGGAAGGAAAGAAGGGAGGGAGGGAGGGAGGGAGGAAGGAAGGGACCATTTATTAAATGCCAGGCACTGTGCTAAGCACTTTACCATTATTATCTCATTTTTTCCCTATAACAACTCTGGGAGGTAGGTGCTGTTATTATTCCTATTTTATAGTTGAGGAAACTGAGGCAGATAGTAGTGAAGTGACTTGGTTAGGGTCACACAGCTTGTCTTACTCCATGCCCAACTCTGTTCATTGGGTCACCTATCAGCCACTGGAGGAAAGTCTCTAGTATTAAGAGGAACACTGCCTACCTACATGGTAGGTTCAGGTCTGAGGAGATAAGGGCTTTACCAGGACAGTAGATGTTTTATATACCAATGAAATCCCAAGCCTGAGTGAACATGCATTTGTTACACAAGGGAATTCATTCACAAAGCAGTAACAGCAGACACACATGCATCTCTCAGAGGGAACATTGTCTGAGACAGCAAATACATCTGAGTAGTTACAGGCAGTGTTTAGTGGAAACAGTACTGGATATCAGGGTACAAGTTCTAGACTCAGTTTCCTCATTTGCAAAATGGAGATAATAACAGTTACACTACCTACCTATAGAAAAATTGAAAGGAAAGAGCTTTGTTGACTTTAAAGAGAGATAGGAAAAATATGTTATTATTCTTTTTGATTCATTTTGTACAGAGGTTAGCTGAAGGTTACAGAGGTTAGATTAATTAAGCTGCTTATTCTTTTACTGTTATTAATTTTTAAAAAAAAACAATGGTGGGGAGGGTTGAGCAAGAAAGAGGACGCTGTATTTCAGTGGTTACTTACCCCAAATGACTAATGTTAGGGGATTGAAATGGTTCCAACCATGAGAAAGAGTTTAAAATGTTAGGACACTGTGCTTAAGAGCAATGTTAATTCCCAAGACATCTGTCCAGAAACAAATACCCTTAAATATGGATTATCAAGGCCATTCCTACATGTGCTTTTTGATGGAAAGAGATTGTGGGATGAAAAGGAAGGGCATTTTTCATAAATTTTAAAAAGCATTACTCATCTGCTATACATTCTCTTCATTGTCAAGTTGCTAAAGATGATTTCATGAGGATGGGTATACGGATTAAAATCTACTAAGACAAAAGGAAACTAGAAGATGACATTCTCTGTGGATTATACTCATTAAAGAGAATTTAGGTCACTGTATGTAATTATATAGCATGGGCCTACATTCCTCCTGATTTTATAATGAATATGCTGGGATTGTGTCCAAATGGGCATATCTTTTTCTAAATCAACTAATTTTGTGGAATTTCACACTCACAGGATTGATAAAAATCAGATGCCAATTCATTCCATAGTCCCCAAAGCCTCAAATTTAATAAATGTTCAGGCCTGAGTATATAATGTGCTAGACCCCAATACCTACTGGCTATCGAGGACAGTTTTCTCTGTTGCCTAACCTAAACTCTCTATCTACCAATCAGTCAACAAATATTTATTAAGGGCTTGCTAACTGCCAAGAACAGTACTAGGTATTGTGGATAAAGAAACAAAAGTGAAAATAATCCCTTTCATCAAAAACCTTCCATTATAGAGATATAGATGTAGATTATATAGATATAGATGTAGATATAGATATACATACACATATAGATATAGACACAGACATATAGACATAGACATAGACACAGACACAGTCACAGACACAGTCCAGACACAGACACAGACACAGTCATAGACATAGACACAGTCACAGACATATAGACATAGACATAGACACAGACACAGACAGAGACATATAGACATAGACACAGACACAGTCACAGACACAGACACAGACACAGACACAGTCACAGACATAGACACAGTCACAGACATATAGACATAGACATAGACATAGACACAGACACCGACACAGACACAGACATAGACATATAGACATAGACATAGACATAGACACAGACACAGACATAGACATATAGACATAGACACAGGCACAGTCACAGACACAGTCACAGACATAGACACAGTCACAGACATATAGACATAGGCATAGACATAGACACAGACACCGACACAGACATATAGACATAGACACAGGCACAGTCACAGACACAGACACAGACACAGACACAGTCACAGACATAGACACAGTCACAGACATATAGACATAGACATAGACACAGACACAGACACAGACATATAGACATAGACACAGACAAAGACACCGACACAGACATATAGACATAGACATAGACACAGACACAGAAATAGACATATAGACATAGACATAGATATAGACACAGACATACAGACACCGACACAGACATATAGACATAGACATAGACACAGACACAGACACCGACACAGACATATAGACATAGACATAGACACAGACACAGACATAGACATATAGACATAAACATAGACACAGACACAGACATAGACATATAGACATAGACATAGACACCAGCACCAGCACCGACACAGACACAGACATCTAGACATAGATATAGACATAGACACAGACACAGACACAGTCACAGACACAGACACAGACACAGACACAGACATAGACGTTGACATAGACCCAAGAAATAGCTATAGAATAGAACCGAGGTGGTCAGGAGGTGGGGGGAGATGCCTAGAGGCATGGGGAAAGTCCCTAACCCTCCCACTCTAACTCTAATCCTAAATGCCTCTGGCTCCATTTAATTGTCATTTGAGCTGACCTTTGGAGGAAACTAGAGACTGAGAAATGGAAGTGGAACAGGAGTGGCTTCCAGGCATGGAGGGCACAGAGGCACAGATGGAGAGAGATCTGAGTGTGAACAAGAAAGCCAATTTGAATGGACCACAGTATCTATGAAAAGGATCAATATATAATAAGGCTGAAAAATGTAGGTTGGGACCAATTTGTGAAGAAATTTAAATGTCAAAAGGAGGAGTTTATATTTGACCCTAGAGAGAATTGAGAGCCATTGGACTTTTGAGTGTATAGGGGAATGACATGGTTAAATTTAGGCTTTAGGAGCTCAGTTTATGTGAAGAATGAATTGCAGGAGTCTATTTAAATATGGTAGGAGGGAGGTGATGAGGACCTGAGCTAGGGTTTTGACTGAAGGGGACACAAGAGAGATGTTGAAGAAACACAACTTAGTAGGGGCAGCTAGGTAGTGCAGTGAATAGAGCACTGGCCCTGGAGTCAGGAGTTCAAATCTGACCTTAGACACTTAACACTTACTAGCTGTGTGACCCTAGGCAAGTCACTTAACCCCAATTGCCCTCCAAAAAGCAGAAAAAGAAAAAGAAACACAACTTGGCAACTGAGTGGATACTGGCAAATGAGAGAGAAGAGTGGAAGGCAGACACTGAGGATATAATTAAAAATAGAACAAAGAACAGTTTTAAAGGATTAGGGAAAGGGCTATAGCACGACAGCTTAGTTATTAAAACAGAGCATCAAATTTAGCTCAAGGGCTGCCTGGAAGCTATGGCAAAAGGAAGATAGGTGGGGTTCCATAGTCTGCCTCAGTAGATCAAAGAAAGAGCCAGTACAAGGTTATCTTTAGAGAGCAATGTTTTTTCCTGTCACTGAATTCCAGGAGGAATTTATCTCCTGGGTCTTTTTATAAGGAACAGTGAGTAATATCATGGGCAATACCTTCAATTATAGTTTTGTTAAAAGGTACAGCAACCTTGATGAAATATATGTTTGATATATAAGCCATTCGTAATAGCTGAGAGCATACCACTAAATCAACTCCATGAAGGAATTCTGTGGGACCTGAGATAGTGGAGGATAGGAATATCACTTATTGATGATCTAGGGTAGAAGGAGCATTGGACTGGGATTCAGGAAAACTCAGTTTGAGTCCTGGTTCTGCCATGGTCATAGGTAAGTCATATTAGTCTTTATGAGCTTCGGCTTCCACATCTGAGCAGTGGAGATAATATTAATACTACCTCTCTCAGAAAGTAAAGATAATGCTTTATAACCCTTAAAGCACTATTTTAAAACATGAAACAATTATTGTTGTTATATGCACCCTTGTTGGAGAAGTTTCCAGCTGAGTCCTAGCTTTTTTTTTTAAGTCCTGCTTTCCCCATACATTTTCTGTTAGGTGTCAAAGAAAGACAGAAGGGAGGATGGGAAACATTTAGGACTGATATAAAGAACAAAAGTTGAAGATCATGATGTCAGGAGACCTAAAAAGACTTTTTTGAAAAGATGATGGGGGCAGGGGAGAGCAGCTAGATGGCACAGTGAATAGAGCACTGGCCCTGGAGTCAGGAGGACCTGAGTTCAAATCAGACCTCAGACACTTAACACTTACTACCTGTGTGACCTTAGGCAAGTCACTTAACCCCGATTGCCCTGCCTTCCCCCTCCAAAAAGACCACACAAAAAAAGAGATGATGGAGTAAAAGAGCACTTTGT
>CM053590.1:190548552-190664229 GCA_028646515.1 Pseudochirops corinnae | reverse complement strand
ATCACCAGTCAGATTGGCTAAGATGACAAAACAGGAAAATGACAAATGCTGGAGAGGACATGGAAAAATTGGACCACTAATGCATTGTTGGTGGAGCTGTGAACTGATTCAACCATTCTGGAGAGCAATCTGGAGCTATGCCCAAAAGGCTATAAATAATTGCATACCCTTTGACCCAGGAATATCTGGGTCAAAACAAAGGTTGTATCCCAAAGAGATCATAGAAGTGGGAGGAAGACCCACATGTACAAAAATATTTGTTGCAGCTCTCTTTGTGGTGGCAAAAAAACTGGAAATGAAGGGGATGCCCATCAACTGGGGAATGGCTAAACAAGTTGTAGTGTATGAATGTAATGGAATACTATTGTGCTATAAGAAATGGGGAGAAGGCAGTCTTCATATTCACCTGGAGAGGCTTATACAAACTGATGCTAAGTGAGAAGAGCAGAACCAGGAAAAATTTGTACACAATCACAGACACATCATATGTGTGATGACCAACCTTGATAAACTGGACTCTTCTCAGCAACACACAGTTATAAGACAAGTCTACAAGTCTCAGGATGGAAGGAAATATCTACATTCAGAGAAAGATTTAGAAAGAACAGAGTTTAAATGGAGGCTGAAGCAATCTACATGCTATCATTCTTTTCCATGTTTGCATTTGTTTCTTTTTTCCCTTAATTCATTCCATCGGTTACAACCCTTCTTCTATACAACCAGACTAATGTGCAATGTGAAAGCATTTGCAGATCCTATACTTGATTGCATGCTGCCATGGGGAGGAGGGGAAGAGGGAGGGGAGAAAATTTGAAACTCAAGGGATTCTAGAACTGAATCTAGCAAACTAAAAGTAAATAATCAAATCAATTTTAAAAAGAATTTAAGTAATCTGTGACTGATATTCTCTATAGAAAAGTCACCCAAACGGCTTACTCGTTCAACTCTTTGCCTGGCAGATTATGTGAAAATTGAACATCTATTTTCAATGGAGTAACCCAACTTTGATTCGGTTAGCCATTTGTGTCAGTATTTGAAATAATGCAACACCGTAGTATCTGTTACAACTTTTTAAAAGTAGTTTCCTAAAGTTATATAAGTAGGTATACAGTTACTTAAACAATAACCTTTTGTTCTATAAAATAAGATATGACACTTTGTTTTCCATTAAGAACAAAGGGGTTTTTCACCTTTGACAAGTAGAGAGAAGGCCCTAAAAATGTCAACTCTTTCAAACTCAATATTAAAAAAAATTTTAATACAAACACTAGCAGTGTCTACAAATGTTGCTGATATAGAAGACTGGCATATTTTCAAGAAGGGTGATTTTAATAAATTAGTTAGGTCTCTGCCTATCAAAGTTTTTGCAAGCTTTCAGCTCTGTTCTGGGGCCATATTTTTATCCCTCAAAGTGGTCCATTTGCATAAAATTAAATAGCACTTTTAAAGAGGTTGTATATTTCCATAGTCCCTTGAGGACATTGCAGCAAGGAATAAAAGACAAAATTGTTTCCCTACCTTTCCGCATTACATGTTATTTCAGTTTACCTTGTACTGTTAAGGTGTTTTCATCTCATTTTTTTCTTGCAGAATTGAGGTGTGAATTCTAAGCTGATAACATCCTTAGTTGTCGTTTCCACGTTAAAAAGATGTCAGAGTATCTTTAGAGTTTTGTTTTATTTTCTTTTGTCTTGTCTGAATACTATCCAGGTGCCCTCTAGTAGAATTAAGTTTTGGGTGCTACCTGGGGCTTAGGGAGGAAAGCTATTTGCTAGGACACTCCAGAATGAAACAGTACCATTAACTGGTTGTTACAGAGAGAAAGTAGCATAGCACAGATAAATTTTTGGTTCAAGTTTCACATCTGACACATACTAGCAATGTGACCTGATCTTTTGTTGATGGAGGGAGTTTGCTTACCAGGAGTTCTCTATACCAATGAAATCAATGTTTGGAACTAAAAGAATACAAAAACGGAGCAGCTAGGTGGCACAGTGAATAGAGCACTGGCCTTGGAGTCAGGACAACCTGAGTTCAAATGCAGCCTCAGACACTTAACACTTACTAGCCGGGTGACTTTGGGCAAGCCACTTAACCCCAATTGCCTTGCCTTTCTCCCCCTCCAAAAAGAAAAATACAAAAATGCAGCCATGAGGTATATTGGTAAGTCAATAAGTGTTTATCAAACTATTACTGTTTTCCAGACACTGTGCTAAGCATTGAGAAGATGAAGAAAACTAAAGGACAGTCCCTACTCAGAAGGCATTTAGTCTAATGGGGAACAGTAGCATGCACACTGCTAGGCACAAACAAGTTATAAACAAGATAAACTGGAGTTAATAAAGGGTGGGATTTTAGCTAGAACTTGAAGGAAGCCAGGAAAGCCAGGAGGCAGGGATATGTGATAGGTATACTAAAATAGATGGCATCCCAAAAGTCTAGTGAAGTTCTAAGCTATTACAACTTTTGGAATAACCCAGATATACTTTCTGGTTTTGAAAGACAACTGTGAAGTGCCACAAGGCCACAAAAGGCACCCTGGGGGCATAAGTTGTGTAGGCTTTTGAGCATATATTTAAATTTGTTACCAGAGTATCGAAATATTGATTGCATGCTATGAAACCTATCTGTAAGAGCCACAACCATGTTATAATAATTTGTTCATTTTTTTAAACTAATAAAGACATGGCCAAAAAAGTATGTTTTCCTTAACTAATGATCATAAAACAATATAAAGGAACTTCAGCTCAACCCAATAGGACCTGAACTTATAAGGAATTGCTTTTCTGTTTGTCTTTTTTAGGGTCAAGTTGTGTTCAGAAATGGGGAGAGAATGGGAACCATCAAATTTACCCAGTTTCAAGGTAGGATTTGGATATCTGCTTGTAATCTTTATGCTCATCTTTTTTATGAAAGAAAACTATATTTCTGCATAGGCTTCGGAAAAAGATGGCAAATGAAATGAGACACATGGAACTACAGATAAAATCTGATAATGTGGGATTTTGTCTTTGAAAATGACAGTTTGGTTTATTCAGAATACTATTCCCTAGAGAAATACTTCATCAGGTTAGAGACTTCTTTCTACCTCATTTCAACTATATAACTCTGTGGCAAACCTCCAATGCTCTCATGACTGCCCAAAATCAATTGGCAAACTTATTACCTAGAAATGTTGTATTCAGTAGCGTTTGAATTGAACATCTTCTGTTTGTCAATAACCATTTATGTATTGCCAAAGGCAGGGTGTCCCAAAAGTCTTAGTGCCATTTAGCGTGCACCACTCTCCTTTTAACAACAGGAAAGAAATGCTCCAAGACTTTTGGGACATCCAGTTTTTATCATAATTGCAGTGAAAGAGTGATATAGTGAATAAAACACCAAACTTAAAGTTTGAGCTGAATATGAGTCCCAAATGTACTATTTATTTAGGTGTATAACTGTGGGTAAGTCATTTCACTTTTGGAAGACAGAAGTTTCTCACATGTCTTATTTTTGTCCAGACATGATTTCGTTGGTATGGGGTACTGCCTAGTGAAGAAACAAAGACTTCTACCAATTTAGATAAGCAACTGTTCTACAACTTAATAGTCTTAGAGAGGTACCTAGCTTACTAAGAGGGTAAGTGACTTGCCCAGGGTCACACAGCTAGTATATGTCAGAAACAGACTTGAACTAAGGTCTTACAGGCATCAACGCCAACTTTCTATCTGCTACACTATACTGCCTGTCTTATTCATCTATCACAGAAATAATATCTGTACTACACTACTCACTCCTAAGGAATATTGTGAAGAAAGGGTGAGTTAAAGTTATTATACTATTTTTACTCATTTCCACTCACCTTCTTTCTTCATAATTTGGGGAGAGGAAATTTTAGGGGCAATGTTTTTTCTAGGCTAACTGTTCCCACTTTTTCATTTAAGTTTGGAAATGACAACCACAGCTGCCAACACTGCCTCCCCAGAGGCTTTAAAATATCAATCAGTCTCACAGTTGGAAACAGAACGTTTTCCTTAGAGACAATGTTCAACACAAAGTAGAATACAGCTTGTCCTTGAGAATGACGACCCAGGGGTAAGAAGTAGAAAACAATCCCTGAGTGTTAGATACTGGCTCAGATAGGAAATAAGTAGAAGTGCAAGACCATATTCCTGCCTCCTGCCTTCCTCCTTCTTATGGGTCTCCCACCTCCCCGGAGCTGTCGCTTCAGCACTTAGAGGTAGTAAATTGTGGCAAGTACTGCCAAATAGACTTGACTGAAGAGCAGAATAAACCTCAGATCTTTCTGTGGGAGGATCAGTCAACCAATTGACAAGCATTTATTAGTACCTACTATGCGTCAGGCATTGTACTAACTAGGGCTGAACTGGGAATAAAGTACAAAGAACGTCCCAATAGGGGAAATAGCAAGCACATATAAGAGTTCATAAAGCACAAATATAAAATGAATAAACCATGTCCAGCTCTAGCTTTTCCTTCCTTGGACCAAAAAGTATCTATGTCCTTAAATCCAAAACTTGAAAGGAAAGGAAATATGTATAAATACAATCTTTCAATCAATTATAAATTCCTTTGTACTTTCTTCCCCTACCCCCCATCTCAATCACACTGACATGGATAGCTTTCCTACTCAGCATTCCAAGTTAGGTAGTAGTAAGTCAGAGCCTTTCTCTGAGCCTCAGTTTCTTTATTAATAAATGATGAAACATGAACCATACATATGGGGAGCTAGGTGGCTCTCTTTTTCCCTTTTCCTTTCGTAGCAGCAAGCACTCTAGCGTACCCAGGATGGCTGCTAGCACAGGTTCTTAGATCTGCTTTTCTAAAGGGAAGCAACTCAAAATGGGTTAACAATCTTAGTTTAATCAAACATATGTCATTTACCTAGTTCAGGGGGAAAAGTCAGCACCCTGAACTTCAGAGAATACAAACAGAAGTTACAAGCAGATGACAGAGAAACAGACTAGTAGACAGGACTTCCAGCTGTCTGACCATTACATCCATACCTATTCAGTTATCAGAGAAGAAAGCACCAACATCTGGATTTTCAAAGCTGGGAGGCTCAACGGCTGTCCAGAGTCTCGTCTGGCCAAATCATACAGCTCTTCCCAAAGTGAGCCCCAAAGCAATACTTCACATCAGGGTATATATAGCCTTCTCCTGGGTCAGAGAATGTCACAGCCCTCTTGACCCACTGCCCAATCACAAAGTAAAAAGGTATGGGCATTCCTGAAAAAACAAGCCTCCCACCACAGGCTCCATGTGACCACATTCAGCCTATTAGGGGGCAGAGTATATTTTCACATCAGGTAAGGTTCTCAGATTCACTTAAGCCTATCAAGGGGCAGGGAAGATCTTCAGATTCCCATTGCCATTACACCTTTCCCCCCAGGATTTTAGAAAATATAAGGGAAAAGGGAGACAAATATGCTAGCAAAGCCTTTAGTAATTCTAATAGCAGTTTGTAAGCTCTTTGACCTTAGGATGGGTCTGTACATCCCCAGTGCTTTGCATAATACCTTGCAACTTAGTAATTCAATTCAACAAGTATTCACTAATTGCCAGGAACTCATGATACAAAGGAAATACCAAAGCAATGATTTATATTGCACAAAGTATATACTTATTATTAGGAGAAATTCATATTTATATGCTTTATGAGTTTGAGTCCTTTCATGACAACACCATAAGGTAGATAATGCAAGTATTATTGTGTTCATTTTACATATAGGGAAACTGAGGCTCAGATAAGTGAAGTAAGTTGCAGAAGGTCACAAGGCTTTGAAACATTGAAGACTGGATTTCAATCAAGTCTCCTGACTGAACTCTGTGTAAAAGAATTGAATTAGTAAAACTTTCAGAGTTGGGTCTTTGAAAGTCAATTATTTCCTTCTATTTTACCTAAACATTTTACCCTTTGGTATTATCTACCAGAAGCTAGAAGAGGAGCTAAAGATCAAGGTCATGTGGAAACCTGGTGGAAGGGCAACCAACCAATGGTCTCTGGACTGGAAAACGCTCCTAAAGACACCTGAAACTCAACTCTGTTGGGGATGGGCTGGGGCGGAGGGGAACACAGCCAACCAACTGGGGAGGTTTATTGCTGAGTGATCAATTGCTTTGCCAGGTGGTCAATTTAATTATTTTGTTAAATCCATCAAAGTAGCCAAGTGGTGACATATTGGTTTACTCTTTCCCACTGCATTCAGTACAATATTGCATCATCTGCTTAGTAATTTGGTCTGTTGACCAGTGGCACTCAATCATTATAACGGAAAAGAAAGTTAAATCAACCAAAGGATTTGACAGAATCATTGCTCAATCAATTATGTTTGGACAGGACCTTGGTGTTCAACTAGTTCAGCCCCCTACTTCCTAGGCCTCAGTTTACTCAACAGTAAGATAAAGAAGTTGGATTAAATGGCCACTGGGGTCCTTTCTAGTTCTAGATGTATGGTCTTTTGTTGTTGTTAAGTCATTTTCAGTCATGGCTGACTCTTTGTGACCTCATTTGGGTTTTTCCTGGCAAAGATATTGGAGTGGTTTGCCATTTCCTTCTCTAGCTCATTTTACCTACAAGGAAACTGAGACAAAGAGGGTAAAGTGACTTAACCAGAGTCACACAACTAGTAAGTGTCTGAGGCCAGATTTAAACTCAGGAAAATGAGTCTTCCTGACTCCATGCCCTATACTCTATCCACTGTACCACCTAGCTGCCCCATATGTATGATCTATGATCCATCATTTTACAGATAAAGAAACTGAGACTCAGAGAAATTATAACACTATATATTTATTTATATATGTTTTCATATTTATATATTTTATATATGTACATATAATATATAACTAGATATAGATATAGATACAGACATAGATACAGACACAGACACAGATACAGATATAGATATAGATATATCTGATCACTGGTTGGTAGAGATTCTTTTCAACGGGTTGGACTTAATGGTTGGCAAGGTCCTTTCCAAAACTCAAGTTCTGTGATTCTGTGATAAATAAGAGTTGTCCACACTGGTGTTGTTGTCCACACCGTGAACACAGGTCTGGACTCTCCTCACTTCTCCAATCAACACAAACAAAACCACCAACCAATGATTGAGATGGTGCTTTTAAACATACAGACATTATGGGAAAATCTAGCTATATTTGATCACTTCTAGGTATGCCTGTTCATGTTAAGTAGATCCCAGTACCGTCATAGGGAAACCATAAAATCAAAATAAATTACATTAACTTACCAGAGTGGCTTTTGAACTGGACTGTGGTAAATCTGGAGTTGCTCCCTTGCCCAAATCTGCTTAGCCTAATAGACGTTTGCCTGTGCATCCTTCTATGGCAGGTAACCGACAATAATGTCAACTCTGATGCTTTTACAGAACTGTCATTTTAGGCAAACCCTCATTTATTTCCACAGTTGCTGATTTTTGCTTTTTTTATTCCTTGAAAAGAGTAAGAGGATTGGCAAAGATTTAGACTTTTTAAAAACTGATTGCCACTGGAATAATTTGTCACATTTCCAGTTCTCGAAATAGAGAAATTCTTGGAGAATGTTTCATACATTTTTAAAAAATCATTTCTCCATTGCATCTAGATCCTCATGCCAATTTGAAAGCTTTTTGGTTTTATTGAGATTTTGCCCAAACTTAGATGGTCAGCTTTATATGTGCCTGAGCAAATTTTTGTACTTTTCTGGGACGTTTCTGGATTTGTCTAGGTGTGTTTCAAAGTATGCTTGCAACATAATTATGATTATTGCCATTCACTCCTTTGTCATATTTTTTCCTTATGAAACCTAATTGTATCAACATGAAGACTATAATACTTCAATCCAGTATTGTTATCAAAAACAGCAAGGCAGAGCAATCAGATTATTGGGAGCAGGGAGACAGCAGCTACTGCCAATAGTCCTAATAAGGGCATCAGCCTATCTTCCACTCTGAGGCTATATCTATAGGCAGAATCTAAAGGCACGGAAGGCCCAGGACTTTGGAACAGTGTTCTTAAACTAGCCCTTTTACTGATACCAAAAAGTTGAATTTGCTAGAAGGAGAGAGAACAAAATAGTGAAGTAAAATCTCATTATGACATGGTGGAACAAGACAGCCTGGTTACCTGCATAGCTTTCCCTGTGTGTCAGTGTTTGTCTTCGCTGTGCCAAGCATATCCCGGGGAGTCTTGTGCACTGAATTGTACTGTAAGCTGCCTGAGGTCTTTGGCATAACATATAATACATAGCTGGATGATGACGGTTCTGTCTCACATGATCAGCCTGTATATACCTTGAAATGTATGACTGTGTTATTAGGAAACTATTGAGAGGGAGAGAGGGTCAAGATTTGTGATTTCATTGTGTAGGGAACTCTACCTACCAATGCAGGTCAGCACCTACTCTACAAGAGAGATTCTTAGAGAGTTTCTTGGAGCACAGAGAAGTCAAGTGACATGTCCAGGGTCACACAACCAAGATGTGTTAGAAATAAGACTTGAATCCAAGTTGGATTTTTTTTGTTACTCTAAGGCCTTACTTCTATCCCCTGAATGCTATTGCTTCTCCATCAATTAAAAAAGTATATTCAAACAACCTTGTGATACAAAAATGGAATGAAGGTTATTAATAGCAATTTCTGACTAGGATCACATATTATTCAATCAAACACCATTTATTAAGTACCTGCTATGATTAAGGCACAATAACAACAAAAACAAATAGTACTTACATAATGCTTTAAGGTTTACAATGCACTTTTCCTGATTTTATCTCATTTGATCCTCACAAGCACCCTGTAAAGTAAGAGCTATTATGATCCTCCTTTTACAGATGTGGAAACTGAGGCCAAGAGAGGTTAAGTTACTTATCTAAGGTCGCACAATCAGTATGGACCTGAGGCAGAATTCAAACATAGGTCTTCGTGGGTCCAGTCCAGGCCTCCACAAGGCCACCTCATCACCTATACCAGGTACCACACAGTAATAAGCATTTACACTTCCACAATACTCTTCATGGCAGACCAGTGAAGTAGTTAGGGCAAGTTTTAGTATGTCCATTTTATGGATGATGAACTGAGTCTTCGGGGAGCCATATGACTTCCCCATTATTATAGAGCTAGGATCTGGATCCAAGTTCCTCTGATTACAAGTCCAGTGCCCTTTCCACTACATGAAAAAACCTCCACTTCTTCAGCCATCAAAGAGAGACAAAGGAAGACAATATCATACTTCATAATAGCTAGCGTGTATTCATACCACTAGAAATAACAAAGGTATCTCCCATACAGTCTAGAATCTCCTTCCTACACACTACTTAAGCTGAAACTCTGTATTTGTAAATAGATCTGAACTCATATATCTTCCCACATTAGTGAATAAGGAATTTTTTCGTCCCTCAAAAACAACTAGATCTTTTAAAATCCATTTTGCTAGAAGTATTCATATGCTAAATAACCCGGGTATGGAGACTTGTGAATACACTGCCTCAGACAGTTTTCATGCTGATCTCCATTTTGTCAATGTTCCCAATCTTAGTTTGCAGTGGTTTTTAATTATCCTTATACTATAAACCTTTTCTAAATTCCTAACTAGGGTTTTTAAAGTCTTTTATGTCCTTCCCGACTCTCTCCCTCTCTCCTGCCTATTCTTGCACCTGTTCTCCTTTCTCTTCTATACAAGGAGATACTGGTAAATGTTTTACAATCAGCTCCCAAAAAATATATATGCACAACAGACTTTTAAGTTTAATCTGATTTATAAATATTTTCTCCTTCACATTCTTAAGCCTTGACAATCAACAAAATAATAAGTGATGCCTTGATTTGTAGCATTTTTCCATTTCTGAGGCATAATGAAATTTTAATGAAATTTAAATGAAAATTAAACACTTGGCTCTCATGAGGCTGGCTCCAGTTCATCCTTTCTTCTGTCTTTCTGTACCTCTCTCCTTTCCTGTTAACTTCCTTCCCCCTTTCCTCCTTTTCCTCTCTATTCTCTCAACTACCCTCCCTTTCCCTTTACATTTATTCTCTTCATTTTAATTTTCTATTGTATTTGTTAAAGCATCATATCCCTTGTTATTCATTTTTAAAAGCAGCTGAGTTGGATATCTTCAAGACTCTAAAAGCAAATCTATTTAGGTAACCTTTTCCTTGGGCTTGGTATACCACTAGATTTTTTTCCCCAATGAGTCATCAACACCTAGGAGAGAAAATTTTCCCACCACTGTTTTAGAAATACTCAAATTTGACAGGATTGGTATTTCTACCCACCCAAGGTCTGACACCATGCTTTATACACAATAAGTGCTTAATAAATGATTGATGAAAGAACAACTATTTGTCTGGGATGTGACAGTCAGTCACCTAGCATTTATTAAGTAACTGTTACGTGCCAGGTACTGTGCTAAGCACTGATACAAAGAAAGGTTTAAAAGGGGGGGTAGGGGCAGCTAGGTGGTACAGTGAATAGAGCACCGGCCCTGGAGTCAGGAGGATCTGAGTTCAAATCCAGCCTCAGACACTTAACACTTACTAGTTGTGTGACCTTGGACAAGTCACTTAACCCCAATTTCCCTGCCTTCCCACCTCCAAAAAAAACAAGGAGCTCATAGGTTGTAGTTTCTTGCCTAGCCTTAGTCACTGAAAGAGTGTTGCCTCAGACAAACTGAGACCTGGGAAAGACCTTGGTTTAAAAAGGCCAATGTTTCCCATTGCATCTGGGGCCATCTCTAGTCATCCTGATCTATATCTTGCCACTGGGCCAAAGATGTCTCAGGAGAAGATAATGAGGTTGGTGACTGTAGACAGACCTCCCTCACTTAAATCCAATTTGTTGCAAGTGAAGACATCACCTCCTGATGTCATTGGTCCTTTTGAGAATGAAGGACAAACAACAACAAAGGACAAATCTAATGGAAAAAACAAAAAACAAAACCATGTGCAAACAAGATATAGGCAGGATAAAAAGGAGAGTCATTTCAAACAAAGACGGTAAAATCAAGGACTCAGAAGGTGAGACTTTAGCTGAGACCTGAAGGAAACTAAGGAAGGCTATTGTCGAAAACATTATTCAGGGAGAGGTTGAAGCAGGTGGCATACCTTCCATCGGTAGGATTCTGTAAGGGAATGAGAGAACGAAGGGAGGAATGGAAGGAGGAAGATGCTATGAGAAAAAAGGAAACACAACAACTTCTCTTGCCAAGACTCCCTTTTACCTGATTACAAAGAGCTCTGACTTCAGTTGAATTCAAATCAGCTGGTGAAACATTAAACATTTATTATGGGCCACCTTCTAGGTGTTATGGATAGAAAAACAGCATGAACGTATAGGCTGTGTTCTTGATGAGCTTACAATCTAATGGGAGTCAGGGATGGAAAGAAAAAATGTATACACATGGCCACACACAAAAAAAAAAAAAAAACGGATTACAAGGAAGAATTGAGATGAACGCCAAGAGAGGTCAAGGCAAAGAGCCGTGGGAAATTTGATCCAGAGATCACTTTTATTTGGGAAGATCCCAAAAGACTTCATGGTCAGTGTGATACCCAAGTCAGTATGTGAAGCAAGGATTTTGGTCATTGAAGTAGGGCAAGGAGTCCATTCCAGGCAGCACATACACAAAGAAATGGAACTGGGAGAGAGAAAGACAGTTGCCGGAGGACGGACAGTATATTGTTTTGGAGGAAATATACAGAGTATGTTAAGGGGCGTAGCATGAGATAAGGCTGGAAATGTAGGCTGGTGTAAAGGCTGAGTCTGGGTTGAGAAGTCCTGTAAGAGGCAGCTTCTGATGCATTTCTAATGTGCTGGTCCTAAGACTGTTTCAGCATCCTAATGGTATATTTGAAGAGTTGATATTACAGTTTTTCGTGGCATATTAGGAAAACCAACTTGTCCTTTTCCTGACACTGTGGAAGCCCTAGAAGAGGTGCTTCATAGACTCAAAGAAGAAATTCAGGCACTATAGTTTGTGACCATCAAGATATCTCTCCCTCTGCATGCCAATGCAGTTGCCCTTCACAAACTACAAGAGTCCTCACCCTTCATAAACCCATTACTGTGGTGCCATTCATCTTCAAAGGGCAACAAGAACAAAATTTGACCTTTCTTGGCAAGAGTGGCCTTTTTTGACTGGGAGATTAGGAAAGACTGTCCTGGAATGAATAATTCATTTGATGAAAAAGGGAGTCCCTGATTCAAGAATCAATCAAAATTGAGGTTTACCAGAAAGACCTGCCAATTCAAGAATCATGGTTTCAAGACCTAGAAGGGTCTTTAGAAATCATTCGGCCCAGTTGACTCATTTTACAGATGAAGAAATTGAGGCCCAGGTAGACAAAGAGACTTTACTCAAGTTCACACAAGTAGTAAATAGCAGAGTCAGGATCTGAAACCATATTCTCTGACTCCAAATCCAGAGTTCTTACCATTACCTTTAGACAGAGTTCTTGGTCATTTGGGAGTATCTCTGTTATGAGTAGGATGCATCTGCAGCCCTACAAGGAAAAGAATATACTATAGGGAAGGTACTTCTTGTTAACTGATATTAATGAGTTTCACTAGCTGGGGGTCATCTTGAGATTAGAAAAGCAGATAGTTCTCTTTCTGAAGGCCCCAGTTAAGAATTTTAAAAATAGATTATCAGGGCAACCTCTGCTTAAAGATTTGGCAGCCTTTAACTAATAGGTGATGTGACACTATAAAGGACAGGATAAGGGGGCGATCTAGGTAGAAAGAAAGAGTATATTGAGCCACTAGGGCAGCAGGAGAACACAAAGCTCAAGAAGTTGGTTATCAGTCAAAAACTTTCGTCACTTAAGGGGTGACAGCATCAGAAGGAGAGGGCGTTACCAAAATGTCCATTGTTGGGGTCAAGACTGGATAAGAAGGAAAGTAACCGAAACAGGTTTGATAGCTTTAAACAAGGAGAAAATAGAGGATGTGATGAGTACGTGGAACAGGTTTGGAAGAAGTAAAGTACTGTGCCATTAATGGTGAATATGAAGAATTTAAATAAAGATGGAAGGACTTAGGAGAATTGATGATGACAACAAAAATGTAAAGGAAAACAAGAGTGAGCGTCTTCAGAACTCCAGCCAACATAATGCGTAGTGGCGGCTTCAAAGGATCCTTGGTGAGGCGTGCCTCCTGACTCTGGACAGAGGGAGTAGACCATAAGTACATTAGGAAGCATACATTTTCAGACATGGCCAATGTCCTGATTTGTTTTGCTTGGCTATCGTTATTTGTTACAAGGAAGGGCTCTATGGTGGGGCGAGTCATCGAGAAAGGACAGTGCGAAGGGAAGGGGGAGAGAAAAAAGCATCAACCAAGTATTTCAAAGGGGTGGGGTGCAGAGGAAGAAAGGGATGAGAGAGGTGAAAGGACAAGAGACTGGCAAGAAAGAGACAGTTCAGAGTTCAAGATTGGGGAGGCAGAGCTAATTGAAGTAATGGTAAGGTCTAGTGTGTTACCCACCACATTGATGGGTGACTGAAACAGAGTGGAGGCAGGATACACAGGTGGGAAAATATTCAAAAAAACTTTAAAGGCAGAGGATTAGAAGATTAATAAGCAAAGATGTTGAAGTCTCTGAGGAAAATGTCAGAAGAGGTAATAGAACGAGGTGCCAGGGACAAATAGAACACCAATACAGTGTATGTGGTGTTACTTAATGCTAGCAACAAGGATTGGGAAAAGATGAGTTTGATTACATGGGTTTGCTTATGTGGCACAATGAATAGAGTGCTGGGCCTGGAGTCAGGATGACCAGAGTTCAAATCTGAGCTCAGATATTATCTATGTGACCCTGGGCAAGTCACTTGATCCTATTTGCCTTAGTTTCCTTATCTGCAAAATGAGCTGGAAAAGGAAATTGCAAACCACTCTAGTATCTCTGCCAAGAAAACCCTAAATGGAGTCACAAAGAGTTGGAAACAACTAAAAATTGACTGAACAACAACAAAAAGACGACATGAACTTCCATTGAATAAGAACATAATAACTCACATTTCTAAAGTGCTTTGAGGTTTACCAGAAAGACCTGCATTCAAGCCTTATCTCTGACACTTAGCTATATAAGTCAGCAAATCATGTGATTTCCCTGAACCTCAGTTCCTCATCTGTAAAAGGGAGATAATAATACCTTTAGTGCCTACTTCAAATGGTTGCTATGTGGCTCAATCAATCAATAGGAATTAAGCATTTACCCTGTGCCAAGTACCATGCTAGGCATTGGAAATACTAATAGAAAAGTGAGACAGTCCCTGCCCTGAAGAAGCTTAGACTCAACTGGGAAATCATATGAGATCATTTATGTCAAATGCTTAGCAAACCTGAAAGAGCTATAAAGATATAGCTTCCTCATTGGCCTCCCTGCCTAGAGTCTCTGCTTACTCCAATCCATCCTCCACACAGCTACCAAAGTGATTTTCCTTAAATATAGGTTTGACCATGTCACTCACCAACTCAGCAAACTTCATTGGCTCCCTATTGCCCCTAGAATAAAATATGAATTTCTGTTCAGTTTTTAAAGCCCTTTGCAATCTGGCCCCAGCCTATCTTTCCAGCCTTGTTGTGCATTACTTCCCTTCATATACTTTATGATCCAGCTAAACTGACTACCATAATGCTCCTAATACATAATAATCCATCTTTAGTCTCTATAACTTTGCCCTGGCTATCCACCATGATAGAATGCATTCCCTCCCCTGTCTACCTCATATAATCCCTTACTTCCTTCAAGACACAGCTCAAAAACCCACCTTCTACCTGAAGCTTTTGCTCATCCATGCTCCCAAGTGCTAATGTTCTCCCTCCTGAAACTACCTCATACTTTTCATTTTGTATTTATCTTGTATATACTTACATAAGCTCTTTGAGGGTACGAACTATTCCATGTTTGTCTTTATATCCCCAGCATTTAACATAGTATCAGGCTCATAGTAGGTGCTTAATAAAAGTTTGTCAATTAATAAAAACTTTAAAACTTCCAAGTTGCTAAAGATGTTTTCAAGCAGGAGTTTGGATTACCTGTGGAAGAAATTATGTCACCAGTGTGATACCCAGAGCAGCTGCTATGAATATACAGACTTATTTCCAGGGTTGAATCACAAAGTATAACAAACTCTCTTCCTCAAAGACAAAACCAAGATATTTATTCACATGCCAGAGAGCCAATTCCACCACGATAACAAAGAAGCTTATACACATCACCAATGCAGGGAGTGCCACCATCCCCAAGCCTTCCCTCCATTAGGCCTCCCCACAAACAAGCTCCCATAGGCAAAATTCCTCCCTCTCTCACTCCCACTAACTGCTCTGCCTCAGTTCTCTCCCAGTTCTACTTCATTCTCTCTTCCTGCTCCACCCATTTGACAAGCTTTTCCCACCCTGAGCTCCATGTGACTCAAGCTATGGGCTTGGCCAAAGCTCAAAGCAGGTCACATGGGCTTATTAAGGGCAGGGAAGATCTTCAAATTCCCTTAACATTACAGAAATGCATTGCCATATTAGCTATGAAGGAATTTCTGTATTCTCCTAAGATCTCAAAGGATGGGGAATCTCCCCTACCTCCATAGTAGGGAAGGGAAGTTATGCCTTTGGGAGCTCTCATGGATCAAGGACTCTTGAAATAAAGAAACAATAGAGATCACTGGACCAGGAGTCATGAGGCATCAGTTCAAATCCCTATACTGTTACTAACTATCTGGTTACCCTTGAACAAGTCACTGGCTCTCTCTCTAGGCCTCAGATCTCTTCTCTATAAAATATATAGCCCAGCCTTACTGAGCTCAAAGGTTCCAGTTCGTACATTTTATGAATACCAGTCCTAACACCACTCCAGTATTTCATCCTAAGACACTGTCTTACATCCAGTTGCTTTCTATCTCTGTTCCCAAAACACGACATGGCAATGTTCCTTTTCCAAGTCTTCACAACTGATAGATGCTAGTATTATAATTCAGCCAAACACAGCTGTACATGTTCATTAAACAAATGTTTCCATACCTGCATATAAATTATTTCTTTTTACTCCATTGTTATTCTCAAGTGTAAATGTAGACTGTTTTGAGAAAGAGATGAGGAACAAAAGGAAAGAGTAAATGAGATGCAAACATTATTAATGTCTTATATTTGTATATAGTTCACTGTGGCCTCTATCCTTTTGTCAATGATTTAAGAAACTGGTCATAGGAGTGAGTGCAAACAACTTTTTTTAGAGAATTTAAATCAAATGAAACTGTATATCTTTGGGCTGAAAACAACACATCCAAATATAAATAGACAAAAATGATTCCTCTTATATCCTGATTAATAACAAAAAAGACACTAAATCTCTTGCACATAAAAGAATTGGCATTCCAAATGCAATACTAGGTTGATCACATTCATAAACTTATAACACAGAGTAAGGGAAATCTGCACATAGATGAACTCACAAATTTTCAGTCATAGATTTTTTTTTCATCTATAGTTTGGAATAATACTTATGGTGAAGTTCAAATTCAAGCAATATTTATTTGATGCCTACTGTATACAGCAAACTAGATTCAGTACAGATAGAATTACAAGGTTTAACTAAGTTCTTACCCTCAAAGAGCTTACATTTGGGGAAAGATGAAATGTATTTCAACTTTAATTATTAAGTATATGTCATATTTAAAGTGCTATAACAGAAAAGAAGAAAATTAGCAAATTAAAATGTGTGTGAATATAAATATGTCTGTGTGTATACATGACATATGTATGTCATCAACATAGAGATAAATTATTGAACTCATGGGTACAGATAAGATCATCAAAGGAGAAAGCATAGAATAAGGAGAGAGAGAGTAAAACCAGAGTGATACCAAAGCTTAGGGGGCAAGAGATGGATGATGGGACAGCTACCAAAAAGGAGTCGAACAGGTAGAAGAGAAAAGTATACAAGAGGAAGGAGTGATCAAATGGTTGAGAAATGAGTAGGTGGTGAAGAATCAGGGGCATCAAGTAAAGAAAATGCTTTGTAAGGGTTTGACAGTGAGAGAGAGCTGAGATTTATGATGATAGCTTGAGGGATGGCAGAGTCAAGTGAAATTATTTTAATCAGAATAGGGCAGAGCTGAGAATGTTTATAGGTGGCACGGAAAGAGCCAGTTTTGCTAGTCCTAGAACCCTGTATGAAATAGAACATTTCTGGAACTTAAAACATTTCAACTACTCAAGACTAATTGTCTATCTGGGCTACTCCCATGACCCATCAATCCCTGCAGCCTGGTCCAGTTTGGGAGGATACCCTAAAAAGGTCAGTTTGTCTTTGTTTCATTATGTCCCCACTGAGTTTACCTAGGAAAAACAATTTTTATTTAGTAAAGCTCATGTCCAGGTCTCCGTAAATGTGGATAATGGAGTTTTCATCTCCTGTATAAGAACTCAAGATAACAATACCTTGAGTAGAAGACAATCTATTTCATCCCACATAAAATGTAAAAGGATTTCTCTCATCTCTCTCTCTCTCTCTTTCTCTCTCTCTCTCTCTCTCTTTCTCTCCCCCCCTTCCCCCACCCTGTTTATATTCCAGAAAGACCCTCTGAGGTCTTGAGCTTCCCTAGAAGTAAAATCCATTTTGGGGCTATTGTAGCAATCCTGTTCCCCATTAGACCTATTCTGTCCAAACAATTTACAGTAATAGAGAGCAAAGTGAAGTCTTTTGTGTCCCCACGTTGTGACTTTGGTCCATTGCTGCTTTTCCAGCTTCAGAGACCACATGAACGATTTTCTCTAACTAGTATACTGCTCAGGTAATTCTCTTTTTGGCTCTAATATTAAATCCTACATCTCAAATTTAGGAGGCTAACTTCAAAGCTAGTGCTAGCCAGGCTTAGAAGGTTAGATCCTGGGATCATGAAGCCCAGAAAATGCTCTTTCTCTAATGAGGAGGCACGGGTTCAGAAGTGATATATCCATGACCTCTCTTCTCCAGCCACAAGGATAAATATGCATAGTTTCTATGTACTTCTCCAAGACACTCTCACCACTGCCCCGGCTGCTACCGTAGCTTGGTCCAGGAAAACACATTTGCATATCTCTTGTATCTGACCTATGCTCAGAAAGGGAAAAAAAATGTTCAAAAAGCAAATGATACGCCTGTCAACTTAGGTGAGCATATGTTGCTCCCATGTGCTTCTGCCTCATGGAGAGGTAGAAATCCTACTACTACCTGCTGCGCTCTTAAAATCTCTCTAGAAGAAAGATGGAAGGGAAAAGAAGAAAAAAGTAGAAGAAGAAGCCCAGAGTCCTCCAAGGGTGAACATTCCTCTGAAAAGGAAAGGCTCCTCCCACAAAATCACGTGCTCCCAAGAGTCCAAGCCAATTAATTCACCACATGATGCCCAGTCACTGAGATTTAATCAGAAAATATTTTTGTTCCTCTTGCCAAAGCTGCCCCAAGAATTATTTCCTCATCCAATTCAATGGACCACTTGAAACCCTAAAGTTCAGGGGAAACAAACAATTAATTTAATATAAATGCACTCATGAAGACCAAAAAAACATAGCTACCATAAGGAAGTCAGAGGTGGGGGTGGTCTCAAAAGTTCTCTGATAGAATTATAACATGGTCCTTATGTACCCCTTGTACAGCTATATTTCAGGTCTATCCACTTGGGTGCAGTTAACTCAAACTTCTCATGCTCTGTTCCATAATGTCCTGTCTCACAAGAGCCTTTGTGGTTAGGGTGTTGTGTTGGGGGAGACGGGAGGGTGAGGTGGACAAAAACTCCCCCAAGCCTACTAAAATTCTGACCCCCAACTGGGGCACTACTAGGTATCTGCACCTTCTAAGAAGAGAGGGACAGGCAATCAAAGGTCTCAAATAAAGGCTCCTCTCCTTTGAAGTAAGCTCTTCAAATCAATTAGGAAACTCCCCAGATCAACTCTTTCCTCAACCATTTTCTTGCATCAAGGCAGATTATTTTAAAGCTGTTAGTTTTGTTGATTAAAAAGTTAAATGAAGTCTAATTCATTAATTTGTTATCTGTTCATCTTGGCTGTGACCATTAGTCTTTACCCAATTTTTAGTTGTTTTATTGCTGTCCTCAAATATTGGGTCAAGATCAGTGTCTATTAAAGACTGCAACTGAGCTGGAGTCATAGTACTGATTGAACTTTTCCTACTTGGGGTAGGAGGTCTGAGAAGATTGTGTGCAGATAGGGCTCAGAATCATGGCACAAACAACAGACAATCTAGAACCAGGCAGGTGAGATATCATGGAGTTGAGGGAGCCAGAAATAGTAAGTAGGTAGAGTCTGAAACAGAAGGAGAATCAGATCCAGGAACTACAACCAGGTCTGAGAGGGAATTAGTCAAAGGCCAGGTCAGAGGTTCAAGTTCTAATAGTTTGGTCCCAGGCACATAACAGCGCGTTAAATGAGAGATAGTCCTATTTCTGGTCTGCTAAGCATTGCTAGAGCTCTTGAAATGGAACTGATTCCATTCACTCCAAATGTATGTTATATAACCTCAAACAAACCCTCACTACTGTCAGATCTTTTATTCTGTTCCATATCTTTTCCTTCCTCCTCCACTCCCCCTCTCTCCATACTCATAGCAGATGACTTGTACTTCTACTTTGCTGAGATCAAGGCCATCCGTCATGAGCTGCTCTAGCTTCCTGCCTCCACATTTCAGAACTCCTCAGTGTCTTTCTTCAGTTTGATTCAAATCAACCAGATTTTTTTTAACACATCTACTATGTGCCAAGAACCATGCTAGGCTCTCAAGATACAAAGACCAAAAAAACCAAAACAAAACAACAGATCCTGCCCTCAAGGAGATTACATTTCATATCCTTAGTTCATTTTCTCTTCCTTGGCTCCTGTCAGGGAAAGAGGTAGCCTCACTCCTTGAGATTATCCCCTTAATCTTGTGTTCTAAATCACATCTACCTCCCAGAGGACATTGCTCTGGCAAACATCCTCACTCTCATTCATCTTGAGTCTGTCCCTCTCCACCTCCTAATTGCCTACAAACATTCTACAGTGTCCCCACTACTCCCTAAAGCCTTTCTTTGGTCCTTCTACACTACAGAACTATCATCTCATCTCTGTCCTCCCTTTTATTGACAAACTTCTTTTTAAAGTAACTAGAATCTCCATTTCTGTACCACCCACTCCTTTAACCCCTGGTCATCTGGGCTTCATGCCATAATTAGGCATTAGAGTAGACTTTGGGGGAGGGATTCCCAGTATCTGATGAACTAATTGGATCCTAATTTTTATTTGTTTCCTACAAACATTCTTTTTCCCTAAAAACTCATTGTAAGGTAGGGACTGTTTCATTTTGGTCTTTGTGTTCTTTATACCTATCAGAATGCCTGTTGTTGTTCAGTCGTTCAGTTGTATCAAAGTCTTCGTGACACCATGGACCATCCTTCATAGTCTCCCAAAGTCTGTCCAGACTCATGTTCATTGATTCCATGACACTATTGATCCATCTCTTCCTCTGCCAACCCCTTTTATTTTTGTCTTCAATCTTTCCCAACATGAGAATTTTTTCCAATGAGTTCTGTCTTCTTATTATGTGGCCAAAGTATTTAAGTTTCAGCTACAGTATTTGACCTTCCAGTGAATAATCTGAATTAATTTCTTTAAGTAGTAACTGATTTATCTCTTTGGTGTCCAAGGAATTCTCAAAAGTCTTCTCCAACACCATAATTCAAAAAAGTCAATTCTACAGCACTCAGCTTTCCTTACAGTCTAACTCTCACAGCCATACATTACTATTGGAAAAACCATAGCTTTGACTACACAAGCCTTTGTTGGCAAGGTGATGTCTCTGCTTTTTAGTATGTTGTACAGAACATAGTAAAACCATTGATGAATTGAATTAATCTGACACTTAGTAATTTTCAAAAATTCTTTTTTATAATGCCCAGTCAAGAATTCTTTTTACCTCGATTGGATATGATTGAGATATAAAGAATTTTGGTGAAACAAAGTATCTTCTAGCAATTTCATCTATGAATATTTTGTGACATGGCTGCCTGTGATTAGGGATTGTTTCATTCATTATATTCATATCCCCAGCATCTAAATAGTGTCTGACATATCGTAGGAACCTTAGAAATACTCATTGATTGATTGATCCGACTGAGATCAACACTAAACTTTCCATAGACTTCTTTTGATTTCCACTGCTTTCTTGCTGTTTTCAGATGTGATATAATCTTCAACCATCCTCCTCCATAGTATTTTACAAAGGAATTTGTTTTCTAAACTGGTTTCTTGGCTTGTCAAAAAGATCAAATATTTGTGGCTTAAGAAGCATTGAGGCTCTTTTGGCTTCCTCATTATGGAAGCTGCTTTATATCACTTAAGCTTTTTTTAGGAAATAGTGATAATAAAGGCAAGTAACCACCCAGTTTTCATCCTTAACAGATAATTTGGACAAATTAGGATGAAAACATTGCATTCTTATAGTGTCATTCTCTTTTTCTTAGCCTTCTGATTTGATGGGATTTCGACCTTTCTAATCGATGGTCTTTGACAGACCACTGATTTTTATATGACTCCCAGATCACTAACTAACCATTTTCTGTCTGCAAGATATGTTCAGTGATCTTTACCATTCCTAATACTTCTCAACTCTCTTCTAGAAGACAGCGTTCATGATATATAGGAATAAGTCTTCTAAATAGTCTACAAAGCTCTGACCTCTCTCTCATTTCTCAAATCTGACGCATATTTTCCAACATAATTGTTACCATCTTCTCTGTACCCACCTTTTCATTGAAGTCATAAAGGATCAATGTATACATTGATTTAGTTTGGTGGATGTAGAGGAGCTTTTTGTGGAATTTCTCCACCTCTGCAACAGATATTGGCTCATAGGTGGTAAATACCTTTCTGATCATCTTTTTGCTAATTCTCTTGTGCATTTGTGCACTTCAGAGTAAGATGACCTAATGTTCCATGAAATTATTTTTCTTTTTGCCTTTGGATAGATGCTGAAATCAATTTTCCTGATCACTGTTTGCCTCTTTAAGGAGAACCTAAGAACAAAGATTCCATTTAGCAACAACTTCCTTTTGTCTTCCAGTTTTCATGAAAATATCAATGTTGGCATATGGTTCTTCCCATAGTCTGTCAATTTATTAATCCTTGGCCAAAGATCTCATATCTTAAGTATCTACAGTTAGACTAACATTTACAGACCATTAAGAACTGCAGAATTCTTGACATCATCCCCGCTTTTGATGCACCATTCCACCACCATCTCATGGAAGGAGAAAGGGGCCATATGGGATGTAAGAACTGGTTTACTGGTTTGTAGTTTAATCTGTTTCATTGGATAGACAAACAGTTTATCACCTCATTGCCAAACCCACTGGGAATGAGCCTTTCCATACTTAACTAGCTTGGTTCTCAGACACCAAACTCATTCTGACACTAACACTGTATTCAGACTTTCTAAAATGGCAGAACCTGCTAGAAGTTACTTTCTATGGGCTTAACCCTTGGGAACGCACCATCTCTTCCATGCCAAGATGTAGTCTCAGAGTAAGACATTACCATGGGAAATATGTGTAAAAATAACTTGGATTCAGGGGAGATTATGAGCCGAAGTCTAGGCAAACTGCCATAAGAAATTTGAAGACAGAATGAATCATTTTCACTGGTAGTAAATGGAAAGAGAGATGACAAGTAAGTCTTCATAAGAAAGGTGGGTTTTGAATTGGGTCCTGAAGTGAGAGGACATCAAGAGGCAGAGGTAAAGGAGGAGTTCATTTTAGATATGAAACCAGAAAACAGAAAGTAACATAATTTGGCAGAAATGAAGAGTGTGAAAGGGAGTCATATGAGATAAGGCTGGAAAGAGCATAGACCTAGACTGTCAATGATCTTTAATACTGGGATCAATATTACTGATACTTTTATACCAAAGGCAGTACAGAGCTGGTGATAAGTGTAATACATTAAGATTATTTGGGCATCAGAATTAAGGAAATATATATATATATATATATATATATGTATATATATGTGTGTGTGTGTGTGTGTGTGTGTGTGCGTGTGTGTGTGTGTGTATATATATATATATATATATAGAGAGAGAGAGAGAGAGAGAGAGAGAGAGAGTATTTATATGTATACATCTTGTTAACCCTAATAAAATGGAAGCTTCTTGAGGGCAAGAACTATTTTTTTTTCGTCTTTCTCTCCCTAGCCCCTAGCACCTAGCACAGTGCACACTAATACTTAATAAATGTTTGTTGGTTGATCGAGTTATTGGTTGGTCAGATATTTCAAAAAAAAGATAAAAACTGAGAAGAGTTCATTGGATCTGGCAATTCCGAAGTCATTGCTAAGCTTGGAGGAATCAGTTTCAGTGGCTTGAGGGGCAAAAGAGTCATGTTGCACAGATTTGAAAAGTAAGTGGTTGGTAAATCCGGGGAGGCAATGAGTTTAGACTATTTCCTAGAAACTTGATGGTTAAGGTGTGCAGAAAGAGAGGACACCCAGCTTGAGGGGTTGCAGGGTCAAATGAAGGTATCTTTAGGACAGGAGGGAGATCTGAGCAAGGCTTGTTTATAGGCAGGCTAAAGGACTCAGTATGGAAGGGAAGATGGAAAAGGCAAGAGGGAAGATGATGAAAGAAACAAGGCTCAGATGAGCTGAGAGAAGACCAAGTCAAGGGCATGAGAAGAAGTTAGTTTTGGCAAGGAGGAGTGCCCCCTCATCTTCAAGGATGTTACTGTCACTTCCTCTTGCAGATTCCATGTGTCAAGTTGACACCCAACTGTGAGAGCCCAGCAGCTTATTGGCACAGAAAGTACATGGGGCCAGGACCATCACGCTAAGACATCAGAGTAGGTTTTGGTGAGATAGACTCTACTATCATGAAATGTCAAAGCTCAGATGGGGTTATTTTTGCCAGATGCTCCCAATAGTTTTTTTCCTGCTCCTGTGAAGACCTTCCTGACGTGAAATAGCCTCCCTTGCTCCAGGTTTCCCATTTCTGTGTCAGTCAGTTGGGTTTTAATTTTGTTTTTGTTTTTGTTTTTTGTCTTTTTGGAGGGGGAAAAGCAGGGCAAACGGGGTTAAGTGACTTGCCCAAGGTCACACAGCTAGTAAGTGTTAAGTGTCTGAGGTCATATTTGAACTCATGTCCTCCTGACTCCAGGGCTGGTGCTCTATTCACTGTACCACCCAGGTGCCCCAACTTGGGTTTTAATTTCCCAACACACCCTGGCTCCCAGTCTGTCCTGGCCATGGCTTATGCTCCCTTTAATTCTGATTGGGAATCTGTTCCTTTCCCCAGATAAGTGATGGTCCTTAGACCTGATGATTTCCCTGATCTCAGGCTGGTATCTATTACCAGTCAGTCAATAAGCATTTATTAAACATCTAGGAGGTACCAGAAACTGTGCTATCAAGAATTTGCAATCACCCTTCATCCCACCACCCCCTTCTTTTCCTTTCCTAGAACACTTAGCATTGTGCTGGGTATGTGGTAAGAGCTTAATAAATGCTTATTGAGTAACTGAGAGTAGCAAAATAAAAATACTGGAGGGGCTGGGATTCGGTATTACCACCATCATGGGGGAAGGGGCGTGCTAAGGTTTATGATGTACTTTTCTTACAACAACCTAAAGGAAAGTAGGTTAAATATCATTATACTCTTTTACAGATGAGGAAAATTAAAATTGCAGGATCACATAAGAGTCTAACACCACAGAGATAACAATGCCTCCTGACTCCAAGTCCAGCACTTTGGGGCATAATGGAGCATAGATTGTCCAATAGGACCCAGAAAGCCACAGTGGAGCCCAGGTTAAGGCTCGGCATAACAGACGCTATATAAATGGATAGACCCTGTCAGAGCCTTCAATGTCCAACACTTGGAGTCACTGGACCCGAGATCAAATCTTGGCTCTGCTTCTTCCTCCCTTTATGATCTTACATGTCTATAACCTCCCTTGGTCTCACTCTCTTCATCTGTAAAATAGGCACACTGAACTAGATGACCTCAAAGGCCACTTTAGACCTTAGCTCTATGATTCTACACTGAGAACGAAGAGGAATATAGAGCAGGTCTTCCCTAAGGCCCTCTCTTTTTTTTCACAATAAAGAAAAGATGGACTAACAAGAGAGAGAAGGGGATGAAACAGTAATAAATACTCACCTTCATTTAGGGTTTTAAGTTACAAAATATACTATTGCCTATGATCTCATATGCTCTTCACCACAGCCCTGTGTCTATTTTTCCCATTTGAGAGCTCGTTCACCCCACGGTGGTGCAGTGGACAGAGCGCCACGCCTCAAGCCAGGAAGACTCATCTTTATGTGTTCAAATCCTGCTTCAGATACTTACTATCCATGTGACCCTGGGCAAGTCACTTCACCCTGATTGCCTCAGTTTCCTCATCTGTCAAATGAGCTGGAGAAGCACAACCACTGCAGTATCTTTGCCAAGAAAACCCCAAATGGGGTCACTGAGAATTGAACACAACTGAAATAACTGAACAAAATCAGTCCATGTATCCGAGCAATTGTCGAATCTTGTCACTTTTACCCCTACAGTGTCTAGAGCATGTGACCCCTTCTCTCCACTCACACAGCCACAACCTAACTTTTTGCCTCAACTATTGTAACAACCACCTAATTATTCTCCCTCCCTCAAGTAGCTCCCCTTTCCAGTCCACCCTTCACACAGTCACCAAACTGATTTTCCTAAAACACAAACCTGCCCATCACTCCCCTACCCAATAAACTCCTCTAGAATCTAGAATCATATATAAATGTCCCCATCGGGCATTTTTAAAACCCTTGGCAACTTGTCCCACCCAACCTACCTTTCCAGGATCATTGCATATTTCTTCCCTCTGCATAGACTGAGGTCCAGCCTAACTGACCTTCTTGCTATTACTTATACACAGTATTCAATCTCCTGCCTGAGTATCTTTGCACTGAGTCCCTCAAGCCTGGAATACACTCTGTCCTCCCCTCTGTATCTCAGCATCCCTTGTTTCCTTGAAGGTTCAGCTCAAGCACAATCTTATGCATAAAAATCTCGCCTGATTCTCTTCAATTGCTCGTTTTTCTCCCCCAGAATACCTTTAATTTCATTTGTATGTGCTCACATGTGTGAGCATATCTTCCCTAACTACATGATAAGCTCCTTGAAGGCAGGGACTATTGAAGTGGGACACCCAGAGTATAGTATAGATCAGTGCCTAGATCAGAGCTGATAATTAATAAATGGTTTTGATTGACTGAGTGAATGATTGAGATGAGGAAACAGAGACCCAGAGAAGTCATCTGACCTGCTTGAGCTTATTTGGGTAATAAGTTATGGTACTCAACCAATATTCTCCTGAAAAAAGTGAGATTTGAGCTGATTCTTGGGAAAAAGGGAAGCTGGGAGACTCAGGTGAGTAGGAAGAGCATTCCAAGAATGTGGTATGGCCATTAAAAATTGTGTGAGTAGGGAAATTAAGTGTCATGTTTGAGGATACAACACCAATGTCATTTGATTATAAAATATGTGGCAGTAAGTAAGGTGTAAAAAGAATGGGAAGGTTTGAAACAGCAAGATTATGAAAAGCTTTAAACACCAACCAGAGGATTTTACATTTTATCTTGGAGGCAATATGGAGCCACTGGAGTTTATTAAATTTTTGGAGGGGAGGTATTGACATAGTCAGACCTGTGTTCTAGGAAAATTACTCAGATAGCTAAATGGAGGATGGGCTGGAGCAGGGAGAGAACTGGGACAAGGAGACCAGCCAGATGTATGCTCACAACAGGTATTCGCCACTGTCGTGGAGGAGAAAAAGCACAGAGTGCAAGTCAAGCAGAAATCCTCCATAGATAATGAGATCATCTATCTACTCCTATTTGTAGATGTTTGTTGATTTTATCAAGTCCGATAATATTGTGGGGCCTATTAAGTAAGATCCGCAGTGACTCCAAGGAGGTTCGCCTTATTATTCACACAGGAAAGCCCAAATAGATTAAGAGTATCTATTGTACAGGCAGTGGAACGGACACCTTCTAAAGCTCGTCCATAAGCATGTATCTAGCAGAGTGCCTGGCAAATATGACGTGTTTAATAAACATTCATTGATTGGTTTGTTGACCAAATACTATAAATGGAGATTGACCCACTAGTGAATAAGAGAATGGCCATGGATTGCCTATGGGAAACCATCTAGAGCTCTTACCAGCCCTAAATATCTCCATAAAAGAAAGATCTATCTTTTTAATGCAATATTTTTTCCAGTGATATTATATGACTGCAAGTCATCCAACTCTGTAGCCTCTGAAAAATTGAAATTGGGAATCGCCTAAAGGGCAATAGAGAGGAGCATGGTGGGTGTAATCCTTACCTTGGGGTCTTCATAGATTGTGGTATTTATTCAATGACTCACAACCAGACACCATCACCAGAAGAATATTGGTGTTAAAAAAGTCGGGCCCTTGTTTCAGTGAAACACTAAGGGTTGCTAAAAGCTCTCAGTAATTTCCCAAAGGTGATTCAACCCACTCTCCTCTCATTCAGTTGTGGGCCTGGCTCATCGTCCATTTGCAGTGGCCATCCCAGCTATGTGCACTGCTGCCTCAGAAGAACAAAATGTCATGGCCTTAAAGTGATTGAAAATACATCAATTTCCCAGTCAAGTGAGGTGCTTCATCCCCACAGTCAAAGGCTATGTAGGGATTGGACTTTTTTGGCTCCCTAAATTTAACCACTTGAAATTCTTTTCAAATTATTGTCCTATTCAACTCCTAGAAATAAAGCATTTGACAACTGATCATAATTCTACACTTTGGGGGAAAGAGGGAATTCACAGTTCTTGAGTTTAGTTGGTTTGCAACAAAACAAAGGGCAAGCATGGTTTGATGAAAAGAGTAGGGGACTTATAGCCAGAAGCCCTGGGTTCATGTCCTAGGTTTCTTACTTACTAGCTGCATGACCTTAGGTAAGTCACAAACCCGTCAGTTTCCTAATCTGAAAATGAAGGATGTGGATAGGTGATCTCTAAGCACTAACATGCAGTCATTCTATAGCATCTGCTACTGTACAAGGTTTATTTGCATTTCATGCAGAAGTATTTTGGCAAACCCATTATAGACGTGAGATCTAAGGCTTGGATGTTTGTCGCTCAAGAGGCATGGATTCTGAAGCTTCCTTGTAAGATGACTGATCTCACAAGTGATTTTGCTCATCTATTTTCTCCCATACAGAAGTCAGTGAGATCAGTTTTAAAACAAGCAGCTGAAGTAAACTGGCAGACAGAAAGTGTCAGTTATCAAGGAGCAAATTTAAACAATAAAATGGATTCTTGTTAACCACCTGTTAAGAACTCACTTGCCCGAAGAAAGCAGGGTGTATGGTTCAAAGACTATAATGAGTCCAATTTCCTGACTTGTGAAGGGAAGGAGGGAGAAGAAAGAAAAGGCAAAGAAAGAAGGAGTTGGAAGGAGAGGGAAAAATGAGAGAGAGGCAGGACAAAGAGAGGGAAGAAAGGAAGGAGAAGGAAAAAAGACAGTAGACAGAGAAAAAGGAACAGAAGCAAAGGAAGAGAGTGGGAGCAAAGGGAGGAAGAATGAGATAGGGAAAAGCGAAAGAAAAGAGAGGGAGGAAAGAAGGTAGAGAAAAGGAAGAGGAGAGAGGGAGGAGAGAGAAGAGAAAAAGGGAAAGAGAGGAAGAAGAAAGGGGGAAAAGAGGGGAGAATGGGAGACTGAGAGAAAAGATAAAAAGACAAGTAAAAGAGGAGAAAAAGAGGCAGAGAGGAGAGGAAGGAAGAGAAGATAGAGAGAAAGGGAGCAAGGAAAAAGGAGATGAAGAAAGAGAGTAAGTGGAGGCTGGACAGTATAGAGGGGGTGCAGACCTAAATTCTGAAGAGAAGGGAAAGAGAGAACGGCCGGTGCCAAAGAAACAAAAATAGGGCTTCCTATCCCTTCCTCCTTTCTTCCCTGTGCTTCATCAGCCATCTCGCAGCCTCTCCTTACGGACAATCTCCCATTGGTCCCCTGTCATCTCTGTTCCTGCTCTGCCTCCCTGACAGAAGCGCTGAGAACAGGGAGCAGAGGAGAGCCAACTAAGCCACTGCATGTGGCTTGAGGCAGTGACACATCATTAGATGTGGACTCCGAAACCAGGGTTTGAGTCCCAGCTCTGGCATTTAATAGCTCTGGGACCACAGGCAAACTTCTCAGAGCTTTATAATTTACAGAACTTCTATTTATAGAATACTGATAATGATGCTCCCACCACTGCACAGGACTGTTATGAGAAAGAGTCTTATGAAACATAAAATATTACATAAAGGTGGATTGTTTTTATTATCGATCCCACGACTTTCACCAAGGCTTTGTTTTATCCAGTAAGTCCAAATAGTCCTATGGGAATATTCCCCCCACTTTAACAAGTTCAAATAGGCCCAACTACCCGACAAGACAGAAGACAGTGGGAAGAAAGGAGATCTGAATGAGGACAAGGCATGGTCAAAAGCTCTCTATGAAAATTATTTATGCTTCATCTAATACTTTTCCCTATATTATGCTAGCTGAGGCTTGAGCACCGATGGTTCTGTTTCACTGCGTCGTTGACCGCTACACCCTTGAGCCTTCTTCTCTTCTGTCTGGGGTGCCTGAGGTAGTGATCACGAACCCCTGACATTTAGGAGTAATGAACCATTTGAAATGTTTGCACATGAACTATTAGAAGAATGAACAGGAGAATGATTAGGAGAATTAGTACAATCCATATAAGTAGGTAACTTGGAAGAGGGAGCCATTCTGGGGGGAAGATGATAAGTTCAGTTTTGGACATGCTGAATTTGAGATGCTGGTGGGAAATCAGGCAGTTGGGGATGCAGGACTGGAGCTCCATACTGAGGATAGGCTTTAGAATTGTCTAGAGTGTCTGATAGGTATAGATCCATCCTGGAGCTGGCCTGGTTAGCTATTCCTGCTTACATCAGTCAATCAACAAGCATTTATTAAACACCCCTGAGTATTTATCTATTCCAGGCACCATTTTAGGCTTTTGGAGTACAAAGAGCAAGTGAAACAGTACCTACCCTCAAGGAGCTTACTTTCTAATTGAGACAACAACACATGCATATATAAGTACAAATGGGATATGTGCAAAATAGATATAAGGGGATTTGGAGGAGGAAGGCATTAGCATCTGGATGACCAGAAAAGACTTGAATGAATAACTGAAAAAGCATTTTTAAGCATTTACTATATGGCAAGAATTATGCTAATTTCCAGGAATACAAATAGAAAATTAAGATAGTCCCAGCATTCAAGGAGTTATAGAAGGATTTGGCTGTAGGTCATTTGGAAAGACTAGTGGTATTCACCTGCAGGGAAAATGGAAAGTCTTTAAGTTGCGTCACTAGGCAGATGACAGTTCCTAGGGTTTGAGAGAGCATCATAGTAACACTGCAGATGGTAAAGCCTTTTGGTCCACCAGCATACCAGGACTGCAGCTCAACTCCTTGTTGCTCCATAAATGGCCATGCCCTCCAAGCAAAGGTAGGGATATGCTGGAGACACAGCCTACTACCATTTTGAAGAGAACAGTAAGCCCAAGGGTTAGAGTAGAGCAGGAAAACTATTAGTTCTGTCCCATAAGAGTGGGGATGGAGCAAAGGCAAAGAGAGCATTGACAGAAAGGCTGGAAGGAAAGCCTGCCTTCAGTGCCTGCTCCTGTATCTGGACTAGAGCAGAAGAACTGGGAGGTCCAGTTTCACAGAGAAGATGATGGCAGAGCTGAGTCTCAAAGGGAAGTGTGTGAAGGAAGGAGTGACGGAATGAATTCCAGGAGATTCATTCCTTAGGAATTGTGTCAGGAGAGTCAGTACAGCAAATTACATGGAAACAATGCCATCCCAAGTGTCACAGGTCAAAATGCCTCTTGCCTTTCCTTTATTGTTTTATCCTTAAGCTTGGTTTATAAGAAACTTGTTAAGTCCAACCTTGTTGTTTGTTGTTCAGTCATTTCAATCATGTCCAACTTTTTATGACCCCATTTGGGGTTTTCCTGGCAGAGATACTGGAGCAGCTTGCATTTCCTTCTCCAGCTCATTTTACAGATGAGGAAACTGAGGCAAACATGGTTAAGTGACTTGCCCAAGGTCTCACAGCTAGTAAGTATCTGAGGCCAGACTTAAATTCAGTTCTTCCTAACTCCAGACCTAGTGCTCTATCTACTGCACTGCGTAGCTGCCCCTTACCCACCATTTATTCAATGTTACTGTGATTTGACAATCCAAGAACTACGGGGATGGGTGAGTCACCATGCCATGATCAGAGAAGCACAATAGAAACCTGGGATGGGATGTGTCACCCAATGAATCGGTAGGATACTAGCATCCCTCTTCTGGCTTCTGGTTATTCTGAGCTATTCTGCATATTTCATGCGATTTTGCCCTACCACCAAAATAAATAAATAAAGGCTTCCTACATAGAGCAGTAGGAGTTCAACCTTTCCTTTCACATTAGCCCTTTCAAAGTTCAGTGTGAGAATTCTATAGCACAGTGATCACCACTGGGTTTTGCTAATGTGACATTTGGAGAAATGGCCTTGACAGCATAGCATAACAGCAGGCCGGCATCCTATAGCATTCACCAAAAGGCACGGAATCTCTCTGTGAGGAGGAAGCTGTTGATGGATGTTTCACTCTCCTCCTGAAAGTCAAAGGAACAAAGAGTCAGGAGTATGAATTACTAGAGGTTGTTTCATGAAGTTTTCTGAATTTTTGTAAGAGAACTTAGGGGATACCCTGAATTCCAGGAAAAGTCAATGGATTTAAATCACCCTGAAAGACCCTTTATACTACTCTAAAGCATCTTGTACTACTCTCCACACACTCCATGCTCCAGACCAAACTGGACCAGTCATTGGCCTCAGGCTCTTTCCCAGAATCCTTACCATTCTTTGCTCAGGTCTTTCTCCCTGCTTAGAATGCTCTCCCTCCCTCATGCTCCTTCTTCCTCCTCATCTTCCTCTCTGCCAGCTGAAATCCAGTCCATCCAACTCCCTTCTGATTGGAAAAAGGCAATCAGCCCTGGTTTCACACTGCTGGTGTAGAGACTAGCCTAGGATGCCATAACCTGCCACTTCTGGCCACCGCATGTGAAGGAAGAAGCAAAAGGAACCGGGAACATGGAATTTGGAAAAGTAAACTAAATTCCCCATTTGATTATCTGAGGAGAAGAAAGAAAAATACCTCTATCATGCTACAGGCATTAAAACTGTTGTCCACAGAAAAATAGCCACCGGTGCTTTGACATATCAAGAGAGAACCCCAAATTATGCATAAATTCCGGGAAGGTTTGGATTCTAAATTAAGATAAATAGAATGAGTTTAATTCAGTTCAGCCAACATTTATTAAATGCTTACTGTGTAGAGAGCTCCATGTTCAGGTGCTGAGGGAGATACAAAATTTAAGTAAGACATAGGCTCTGACTCCATGGACCTTTACAGTCTAAAAGAGGAATAACACATATAAATATAATCATTATGGCCTTCTCAGGAAGGGGAGGAGAGGGAGAGAGAGAGAGAGAGAGAGAGAGAGAGAGAGAGAGAGAGAGAGAATTTGGAATTGAAAACTTTAAAGAACAAATGTTTAAAATGTTTGTTTATATGTAATTGAGAAAAAATAAAAATTTGAAAAAAACAAAAACAAAAAAATAGTCATTATGTACATCAGTATCTTGATGGATCCATAATGTCCTTAATGTGGTTACACCATCTGATGGCTCAAATCGTACCTCTCCCACTCCTCATTCTATGTGGTTTTTTAGTGAATCAATGATAATTTATTAATCATGCACTATTGACCTACGATGAGCAGCTAGGTAACCTAGTGGATAGGGTTCTGGTCCTGGAGTCAGGAAGACTCATCTTCCTGAGTTCAAATCTAACCTCAGACACTTACTAGATATGTGACCCTGGGCAAGTCACTTAACACTATTTGCCTCAGCTTAATCATCTGTAAAATAAACTGGAGAAGGAAATGCCAAAGCATTCCAACATCTTCATCTAGAAAGCCCCAAAATAGGATCACAAAGAGTTGGACACAACTGAAAATGACCCAACAACAATTGGTCTACCATGGATGAAGCATGTTACTCACTTCCCAACAGAGATGTAATAGATTCAACGTACAGAAAGAGACCTTCATTTTTGGACATAGCCACTGTGTGTATCTGCTTGACTCTGCTTTTTTTTTTTTGGAGGGGGGAACCAGGGCAATTGGGGTTCAGTGACTTGCTCAAAGTCACACAGCTAGTAAGAGTTAAGTGTCTGAGGCCAAATTTGAACTCAGATCCTACTGACTCCAGGGCCAGTGCTTTATTCACTGTGCCACCCAGCTGCCCTTCTGCTTCTTTATCACAAGGGAGGTTTATTTTCTGTTTTTGATTAGAGGATGCAAAAGGGGAGAAAGGTGAATAGCCATAGTAATAGCCCCCCTCCCCAACAGAAGACCATTTGGACACTTCTTTTGATGTACAGAAGAGAACAGAAGGAAGAACAGAAGAAAACAGACAAGCAGGAAAGTTTTAAAAGTAATAAGTTGAATTTATTATATATCTTTTTTTAAAGCAACCAGTATGGAACAGAGATTCATAATTTCCTATACAATCCTCCTTTTTGTTCTGCTGTATATATGGAAATGTTCTTTTTTATGTTTAAGTTCAGAATTGAAAAGCTAAAAATATTTTAAAACACCTCCCATGTACTGGCTGTTGTGCTGGGTGGGGCTGTGAGTACAAAGAACAACAAGAAATGGACATTCAAATGAGGAAGACAACAAGTACACATGTAAGGCTATAGATAATTAATACAGAGGGAATAAATTCAAATAAATACAAAATAGTTAAATATAAGACAATTTGGGAGAGAAGGCAGTAGGAAGGGAGGGATTGGGAAAGGCTTCATGTAGAAGATGGTGCTCATAAAGGAAGAGCAGGATTCTAGGAGGTCAAGTGGAAGAAGGAACAGATTCTAGGTGAGGCTGGGGGGTGGGTGACCAGCCTGAAGACATGGAGATAGGAGATGTAAGCTCATCTGTGAAGAAGAGAAAGACCAGCTCAACTGTATTATAGAATGTGGGAAAGGGATTAATGTCCAGTGAAGCTGGAGGGATGGCTGGGGTCAGGTTGTTCAGGAGTTTTAAAAATTAAACAGAAGTTTACATTTTATCCTAGAGACAATAGGGACCCAGTGGAGTTGTTTAAGAGTCAGATCTTAGACTGAAGGAAAATCACTTTGACAGGAATGGGCAGAATAGATCTGAGTCTTCTATTCCAAAGCAGTGGTTCTCAACCTGTGGGTCACCTTTGGGGGTCGCCGAAGACCATCAGAAAACACATATTTCCTATGGTCTTAGGAACCGAGACACCGCTCCTCTATCCATCTCCAGGCAGGTCCGCCCACATGCAGATATACCCACATACGAGTATAAAGGGTCACGGCATTAGGAAGGTTGAGAACCACTGCCATAGAGGGTCCACCCAGTATAGCAGAGGCCTTCCTCCAGGTCTTTTACCACAGTAGCACTGAGGTCATTCATCTGTTACCATCTCATACAAACTACTCAACAAAGTCACTTCCTTTTCTGAACACGTATATCCCAGATGAAACTTTTTCTTCCACTTGTTGAACAAAAATCACCATTGATAATGCATTACTCTTCTACCCATACTACATCCCTCCATTGCTCATGGGAAAGCTAGACTCTTCAGAGATTACAGTAACAAAATTGATTACAATATTGATTGTAAGAGCTAGGAAATATATTAGAGAATTTACGTTCTAGAGATTATAGCCTAGAGATTACAAATGACAATATGGTAAAATTGTACACAGTAACAGTAACATGTGATGATCAACTATAATTGACTTAGCTCTTCTCAGAAATACAATGATCCGAGACAATTCCCAAAGACTTGTGATGGAAAATGCTATCCACCTCCAGAGAAAGAGCTGATGGAGTCTGAATGCAGACGGAAGCATACTATTTTCACTTTTTGGGGGGGAGGATTGTGGTTTTTTTCCTTTAGTTCTATTTCTTCTTTCACAACATTACCAATGTGGAAATATGTTTTACGTGATTACACATGTATAACCTATATCAGACTGCTTGCCATCTTGGGGAAGGGGAGGGAGGGAAGGAGAAAAATCTGGAACTCAAACTCTTTCAAAAAACAAATGTTGAGAATTGTCTTTACATATAATTGGAAAAAATAAAACACTATTATTTTTTTTAAATAAGACAATATCATAAAGACAAACAACTTTGAAAGACTTAGTAACTAATAAATGCAATGGTGAGTCATGACTTCAGGGGACTCATGATGAAACATGCTACCCACCTCCTGACAGAGAGATGATGGACTCAGAGTTCAGGGTGAAACATATTTTTTAGACATGTCTAATGTGGGGATCTGGTTTACTTGATTATACGTGTTTGTGACAAGAGTTTTCTTTTTCTTGCTTTCTTGGTGGAGAAAAGGGAGGAAGGGAGGGAGGGAGAGAAAAGGAAGACTTTTTTGATAGAAAAAATAAAATTTAATTAAATTATTTAAAAAGAGATTGAAGTATTGCATAATTCATATCCATAAAAAAATATCCCTGGAAAAATACTGATGTTGAAAAGATGAGGCTTTTTTCCTTTGTTTCAGCAGGTTGCGTAGGTTAGTTGAAAACACTATGCAATTTGCCAAATGGAGTCTCCTATTAAATTCTGGAACTAGCTTACTTGTCCATATGCAATATCCTTCTAAGATCTATACGGTGATGGACCAATTTGATGGGCTGTTCATACAACTGAATATCAAAATCAGCACTTGTAATAATAATAACTCACATTTCTATAGCATTTCAGGGTTTTATAAAGCACTTTCCCCATGAAGTGGGTAATGCAAGTTTTATTTATTATCACTAAGTGACAGGTGAGAAAAACTGAGGAGCAGAGAGTTTATGACTTAGCTCTGGCCACGTAGCAAAGAAGCCTGAGAACTAGGTCTCAAGCTCCGGTCTCCTGACTCTAAGACTAAAATATACAATATGTGAGTTAAATAGTGCAAAATACTATGTGAAGTTCCAAGGAAAAAGTAGTCACTGACAGAGGAAATCCAGGGCAATTTGCTGAAGGAGATAGCCTTTGAGGTGAGCCTTAAAAGAAGGGCAGGAATTGAGCTAGTGAAGAGGGAGGCTATTACAGGTGTGAGCAGTGAGATGTACAAAGGCACCTTCTTACCTTGAAAAGCAAGATGTTGGAGTGGAAAGAGCATGGGGTTTGGCATCAGAGACATAGGTTTGATTCCCAGCTGTGCTATTAGTACCTGTATCATTTGGTGCACATCATTCATATCTGGGCCTCAGTTTCCTTGCCTGTCAAATGAGGAGGAGAGACTAGATGAGTCCTTTCTAGCTCTAAATTTTATGAACCTGTGAAAGATTCAGAGGCAAGAAAACACAAGGATGGGTAGGTGTGTGTGTGTGTGTGTGTGTGTGTGTGTGTTCAGGGTACAAAGTTGCCAAGAACCAGACAGCTCATTCTATGTATAACGATGTGGTTTGCCTATCACAGAGATGTTGGACCACAGAATGGGAGGAAAGGGATGTAAATGGGCTTAGCTCTTGCTTGAAGAACGGTGTTAAAGTGGGGGATGAAGATCTTACAAGGTTGGGAAAGCACCATAGGTCTCTGAGAAGTGGAATGGCTTGGTGAGCATGACAAATTAAGCAAAGGATAATGGCCGTATACATAGATGTTGGGGATTGAGTGGAAGGGGTTATGTTCAAAGATTAGAAGGATGGGGAAAGAAAGAGGATGGAACAGGGGTCTGGCTTCCATCTGTGACATATGGCAAAAAGAGTAAATGGAAAAAGACATCTTAGCAAGCTAATAAAAATCTAATCCACCCTTATTGTTTGTTCTACAGATAGTAGTGAAGTGAAGGTGGGTGAATACAATGCTGTGGCTGACACGTTGGAAATCATCAATGACACCATCAGGTTTCAAGGTAGGATGGGTTGCTGAAAGTTCAATCAAAGAGTGGTATGACATTATGTAAACATCCCCAGTAAACCAGGGGCACATATTACAGAATAATAATAGCTAACATTTCCATGGCGCCTAATATGTTCCAAGTACTGTGCTAAGCACTTTCTAATCATTATCTCATGAGGCAGCAGGACAGATAAAAGTCTGGCTCTGGAATCAGGAAATCCAGGGTTCAAGTCCTGCTTCTGACACAATACTGGATATTTGACCACGACCGACCACGGCTGACACCTTTAATCTCTCTGGTCCTAGGCAACTCTCTAAAACTATAAGTTACAGGTGGAGGTACCAATCTGCAGCCATGAAGGGAGTTTCTATACCTGGATTTCCTTACACTGATGAAATCACAAGTTCAGACCAAAAAAAAAAAGTCCAAAACAAAACAAAATGTCATTTATACATAAGTCTTGGAGACAAACTGCTGAGAGTCTTTTCATTGATCCTCAAGTCAGAAATCAGATTTGGGGAAGATGCTATCAGGTTTCAAGATAGGATGTATGTCTTTAGAATCAAGTGTAGAGGAATAGTGTGACATTTTGTAATGATCTCTAATAACCCAACGTCACTTGGGAAAGGAAGGGGGAAGAGATTAAGCATTTATATGGTACCTATTATGTGCCAAACACAAAGCTAAGGGCTTTACAAATATTTCATTTGATCCTCACAACAACCCTGAAGGATAGGTACTGTGATGATCCCTATTTTATAGTTGAGGAAACTGAGGCAGACAGAGGTTAAGTGACTTGCCCAGGGTCACACAACTAGTAAGTATCTGAGACCAGATATGAATTCAGATCTTTCTATCTCCAGGCTGTAAAGCCACACACCAGCAGCTTTCCAGAGGACTGCTGCTGTGAATAGCTTTCAAGGTTCTGATTATATAGTATAGCAAACTCTCTATTTATTCAATAACAAGTCAGAGCAAAATATTCACAGAAAGTCAAGGTACAGCATTCAAAATGTTACAACTCATCACAGGAAATCAAAATACAGCATTGACCATGTCACAACTCAACAACTTATCACTAAAATGACCACATAGTTTTCACCAAAGTGGTCACATAGTTTTGAACAAAGTACAATCATTTAATAATGCAATCATTTAGCAACTCAATCATTCAATCATCCTTAAGGAGGCTTGCCATCCACTCCTAGGTCACAAGTAAATCACAATTTCATCAGTCACTACTCAGTATCCACAGAGAGGTCTTTTCATCTTGACTTGAGGCAGGTAGCTGTCACCTGGGTTCAAAAGCAGACAGCTCCCAGTACCTTGTCCAGCTCTCTGTGCAGTTCCTGCTCCACACTGGAGCTCACAGTATCCATCTATCTCAAATCCTTCATAGTTTGTTTCTGGGAAGACAAGGCTTAACAAAGCCACAATAACATTCATGAACATTAATAAAGTCACAACAACATTTCTACAAAGTACTTGCACCACAATCATGCTTCCTCAGTCTTCGGCAGCTCCAGCTGGCCATCAGAAGGGTTTGGCAGCTCCAGCAGCACAAGTTCTGTTCTCAAAATCAAAATCACTTTATCTAGCCTCCATGTGATTTCTTCAAGAAATTCTGTCTCTATTCTCAATTTTCATTCCTCTTCTCAGTTCTTCTCAATTCTCAGTTTAGTCTTCAGTCTAGCAGTAGCTGCCCTTGCCTCCACAATGCTTATCCCAAGAAGTTCTGACTTTCCCAGCTGGGATTTTTCCTTATATACAGTATTGCTCCTCCCTGTTCAGCCCCTTCCTGTTACATCAGCAACAGGAATTCATACCTTTTGTTTCTTTAACAGAAGCTTGATATGTTTAGCTTGACACTAAGTGCTAAGTACCTATTAGCTTGGCAATAAAAAGGGATCTTCAAATTTCATTACTATTACACAGGCTTAGTGACCCATTCCCTGCACCAGCAGCTGCCATAGTATGCCACTTGACATAGTACTTTGGGTTTCCATGGATGATAGAAATATCTATCCTATGCACATGGAAAGTGATATATATCAGGCCATTTGGGAGCATGGCCTGGATCAAGGCAAGGGGGCAGCCTGCTGTCCAGAATCAGTAGCCTGGAGAGACCATGGGGCTGAATAGCATTGGAGTCAGTGAGCATACAAGTCACCCGAGTCTTTCCTCAAGCTAAGCTAAGCCCCAGCTGAAGGTGGCTCATTTGGGGACCACAGAGAAGGGAGCAATGAATCACAATTGTTCATGCTCCGTAAAGAAGGTTTACAAGACAGAAAGGTAAAATTCCAATTTCCACAAACAATGTCTACAATGCACTATTTCCCCAAATAGCATTTGGGGACCATTTCCCCAAATTATTCTTGTGTGCACAAATGATTGTAGTTACTCTATAAGCTGCTACCTGACTTATTTAACTTATTTCCTATATTATTTAGCCTACTAATTTTTTATTTAATCTAAATTTTTTGTCATATTACTTAGTTTCATTCACAGGATTTACCCTTTGGATACGCTCAGAGAAACAAGCAAAGGAAAAGGAAAACCCCCTCTATCACAGCCAGAGCCAGACACTGGCACACCTTGGGCAAGGTGTGAAGATTGTGTTCCCATCATGTGGAAAGTACATCTCTTGTGTGTTACAGCATCCCATAGGATTTTAGCTTTTACCCTAACACACATAGCTTCTAGAATGGGCTTTTCCTAGTATGAAAAAATGTCCATTTTATTAAAAAGCCATATTTCAAAGTGTCCCACCCCATGTGGTGCCCTAGGAATCTGTCTCCATTGCCCACCAAGCACACAAAAAGCATTGTCTTCCTCCAATTGCCATCAACAAGCCACATATAAGCCTTGTGGCATTTTGAACATACATCGTTTGTACCTACAATGTCCTCCTCAAGCTCCTTTTCCAACCTTAACACCACTGGCCAGCCTTTAAACAACATTAAAATTTTAGAACAAATCAAGGACCAGGCTAGGAACTTAGTCTTAGTTCCCCATACAGGACCTAAAACATGGAATTTGCTCTTCAGCTCTTGAGAACTCTAGGGATATATTTACACATGGAAAAAGCCCAGAGTATAGAACACACACAACCCCTGGGATTGTTCACAATCTGCATTTATTGAATTTCAATTTAAAATTGTTCCTTGTTTTATAAAGGCAAAGCAGAACCCTCTGGAGGGTGATCTCTTTGATTTTTTTTTTTAATATAGAAGTGACTGAACTTGGGGAAAGGAAGTCCTAAAAAGAGTTCATTCTGGAGAATGTTTCTTTTTCTTTTTTTTAAATCTTATAAGACTATAGAAGCTTCTTTTTATAACCCTTCATTAAAGCAATTACTTCAGGAGGTAAAGGAATATATATAATATAAGACATCTTCCTAGAGATCTTATTTTCATTGAGGAACATAGCACATCCCATTCAGCCTGGCCCTATACTTTCATGGCATTCTCCTATGATCTAACTGGTAACCCAATGCATACCTGTGCTCCCTCCCTTCTAATTCCCCAGTCTAAATAACAACTCTCTCAGCTTCCAATATCTTGGATTTAGGCCATGAGTAGTTTTTAGAATCATTCACACCCAGTCAATGAAAAATGGCCAATGACTGCTGGCCTGGTCCTCATGCTATAGCCACCCTATAACTGGCAATGGCCCTGATGCAGTGAGTGGACCTTTCTAAGGATAGTTCATGGGAGGAAAAGACTAGTCTGGCTGGGAGTGATCAGGAAAGACCCTTTTCACATGTAATTGGGCTTTACTGGACTTCAGTGATTGGAGGAGAAAATGAGGCTGATGACCTTGTGCAGCTCTGCCTCACTTAAATCCAATTTGCACTCAAGTCAAGTCATTATCTGGTAATGTCACTAGTCCTCTTCTAGAACAAAGGACAAACAAGGACAGCCCACTCTTTGAGTTCTGGCCCTTTTGTTTTGGTTTGTAAATTGTCTAGAAAACTGCAAGTAAGGGACCCTCTCTGCCAATGCAGAATAGCATCTTCTATGCATTGTATAGTTCAGAGTTGCTTGGGGCCCTGGGCCACTAATTCATAGCATGTGTCAGAGGCAGGATTTGAAGCCTTGTCTTCCTAACTCTAGGACCAACTTCTAATCCACTAAGCCTATAATTTAATGACTTAATTTTGAATTTGCTTACAACTATCACACCAAACATAAGGGGGTGGGGGGAGCGTTACTAATACTTAAGAATATCTTATACAGTTAATTGTGAGTTTTATTTTTTTTTTAAACTGAGGGGAGAAAGAAAAAAGGAAGGAAGGAAGCAAGGAAGAAAGGAAGGGGAGGGGAAAAAGGAAGAGAGGAAGGAAGGAAGGAAAAGAAAGAGAGAAAGGAAGGAAGGAATAGAAGGAAGAGAGAGGAAGGAAGGAAGAGAGGGAAGGAGGGAGGAAAGAAGGAAGGAAAAGAAGGAAGAGAAAAGAAGGAAGGAGGGAAGGAAGGAAGAAGGAAGAAGGAAGGAAAGAAGGAAGGATAAAAAGAAGGAAGGAAGAATAAAAAGAAGGAAGGAAGGAAAGGAGGGAGGGAAGAAGGGAGGGAGGGAGGAAGGGAGGCAGGCTTAGGTGTGGTCTGCTTGGGAAAGAATCCTCAGTATTCAAAGCCACAGTTGTTGTTTTGCCTGTGTTCAACACAATGACAATAATAAATAATTCTCAGAGGAAATCAATATGTGTTTTGCTTAAGCTGATTTTTCTCATTGACCTTTCAGGTTCAGAGCCTCCAAAAGACAAAACAATCATCCAAGAGCAGCTGCGGGAGATCTCCCTTCCTCTCTACAGCATTCTCTCGGCCCTCACAATCCTGGGGATGATCATGGCCAGCGCCTTCCTCTTCTTTAACATCAAAAACAGAAACCAGAAGTAAGCCGTTCGTTTGCATCCTGCTCCTAATGTTCCCTCAGCTAGTGTGTTGCTTTTAGAGAGACTAAAATTTACCAGAGTGAACCATCAGGCACCCCATCTGAAAAATGGGCATAATAACATGCAATCTACCTTCGAGAGTATTTGTGAACAGAATGCTATACAAATAGAAATGTAAGAGAGTATATTTGTTATCAATATTATTAAAGTCTTTCTCTGCGTGTTGTACCCTGAAGAATCAACAGGTATTCCTTCAGGAAAGTAGAGGGCCAAGGGGGTGTACCCAGTAGGGTACAATAGGTACTTCTCATTGTGAGAACTAGAAGAGGCCACAAGGGTCAGCTATCCCAGGCCCCCTCATTTGACAGATGAAGAAATTGAATCTCAGGGAGAAGTGACTTGCCCAAGGTCATAAGCAATTTGATGGAGGCTGAGACTACAATACAGGATACCTAACTTGAAACCCAGGGCTCTCTCCACTCTACCACACTGCCTTTCCAAATTGAAGAGAACATTCACCCACAGAGAAAGTCACCCACTAAGGAAATCTGGCTAGTGCTATGTGACAAACAAGGCCACATTTTAGGCTACAGATTTTTTTAAATATAGTTCTTTAGTTTCCATGGAGAGTCTCTAAATCCAGTTTCCCTTCATGTTGGGGTTGGATGGTGAGTTGAGGAGGGAGGGTTGAGAGAGAAGAATGGAATTGGGGAGGGGGAAGATCAGACTCTGCTATTCAAGGCAAGCTTCAGATTTTACAGGTGTCAGAATCTTTCCTCATCCTCTAAATATGTACTGGAGCCATGAAGGGCACTGGCCTAGAACCCAATGTGAAGGCAGGCCTCACAGACACACCACATGATCAAGAACCAAGCAGGGGCAGCCGCTGTGTCCCCCACAGTGAAGCGTCATCTCTGAGGTTACCGAAGCTGTTGGAACCTAGAAGATGAATCACTGCTTGATCCAGGAATAAACCTAACTCCAAGAGAGAATCTAGGGCGATGGCAGTGAATTTTCCCTTCTTCTTATATGAGAAAGGAAAAATTGTCTTGAAATTTTAGCAACTTGTTAACTCTTTGGTCCTAGATGAGAGACAAAAAGAGGTTCTCTTGAGTCCTAGAATATCCACTATGAAAGGGTGTTCAGAGGTCACATAGTCCAATGAAGTGGGACCCTCCCCTCTGTCACCTCAACCCTAAGCAAATGGCCAGCCCGACTTTGCTGGAATACCTCCATTGACAGACATCTCACAAGCCACTAAGGCATACTGTTCCATTTTTGGACAGTTCTCTCAGTTAGGAAATTTGGACAAGTCGTTGTTGTCACCATGTTTAATAGAAAACACACTAGGCTAGAAATGAACAGACCTAGGTTTGAGTTCCAGGGCTGTGAAAGTCACTTAGCTTCATTAATTGTCAGTTTCCTTACCTGTTAAATGGGAATGATGATACATACCCTACTTACATCACAGGGTTGTTGTGAGGAAAGCACTTTGGAAAGGGCAAAACAATATAAAAATATACCATTATTTTGTTGTCAGTTGTCTTTATCTATGCCGATATGGGGGAAATCAGGCAGCTAGGTGACACAGTGCTGAACCTGGAATCAGGAAGACCTGAGTTCAAATCCAGCCTTGGACACTAGTTTGTGTGACCCTGGACAAGTCACTTAACCCTGTTTCTTTCAGTTTCCTCATCTGTAAAATGACCTGGAGAAGGAAACGGCAAACCACTCCGGTATCTTTGCCAAGAAAACCCCAAAATAGGGTCAACAAAGAGTCAGACATGACTGAAAACAATTGAACAAGGAGGGAAATCAGTATTCCTATTTCCAGTTTGCTGTTATTCGGTTCTAAATTCCCCTTTCCTAAGTAAATCTTTCCAAACCCTCTTTCGAGGACCCGAATAAGTCCCACCACACCTTAAAGGCCTTCCCCAGTTACTGGATCTCCCTTTCTATGCACTCCTTTCGTAGTCCATACCCTTGTTGTCTATACCCTCTATTGGAGTTTTGCTTTATTACTGAACTGTTTATCCTCCTACCTAAGAACACACGTCTTACCTTTTTCCCCTTGGTACCAAACCCAGTATTGTATGTGACAGGCGTTCAGCAAATGTGTATTGCGTGAATGAATGAATGAATTCCTGTCCTATTAAATGTATTATCTTTTTCTGTTGGTAGGCTAATAAAGATGTCCAGCCCTTACATGAACAACCTTATTATCCTCGGGGGAATGCTATCCTATGCCTCTATTTTTCTTTTTGGCCTTGATGGATCCTTTGTCTCTGAAAAAACATTTGAAACACTTTGCACTGTAAGTAACTTAAAATATTCTACCTGGATATGAATTATACAGTATGAAATTTTTTATGGTGACAATAGAAAATACAATAAAATGTGCCACTTATCCAGCAGTCAGTTTTTGGAAACCTAAGCCATTCAGAATGGAGTCATAAACCCAGAAGTAGAAAAGCCTCTGGGTAAAGAGAAAAAGAGTTGCTACAAAGCCCATGCACTTCTATGAAGAGAAGTATGGAGTCACCACTTGATCCCAGCTTATTGACCTCCTGTGTATAAAATTAAGTTTACTGATTTAAACAAACTTCAACTGGTAACTGGCCCACTGGCAGCAGATATTGAAGATGCAGACAGAAGACTCACCAAGTACCAAAGCCATACATTAGCTTGGCAGAAGTAGTGTAGGTGCAAACAGAGCTATACGCCTCAGTATCCTGTGAGGCCATCCCAGGACACAATATAAAACAGTATTTTGTGATCAATAATGGTGACTCTGAGTCATAAAGGAGAGATTTGTTTAGAATGGTTAATAAGTAACTGTTGGCAGTCTGGTCAAACCTATGGACCTCTTCTCTGAATAATGTTTTTAAATGCACAAAATAAAATACATAGGATTACAAAGGAAATCAATTTTACTGAATATACCTATCAGAAATCTTTAAAAAAGCCTAAAATCAAGTTTCAAAAAATTATCAAAAATTTAAGGGTTAAGCTTCAGTTATATGCAAATTTTAGTCTCTTATTCAAGGGACAGCTAGAAGGTACAGTGAATAGAGTACTGGGCCTAGACTTAGAAAAACTCATCTTTGTGAGTTCAAATCCGGCCTCAGATACTTACTAGCTGTGTGACCCTGGGCAAGTCACTTAACCCTGTTTGCCTCAGTTTCCTCATCTATAAAATGAGCTGGAGAAGGAAATAGCAAATCCCTCCAGTGTCTTTGCCAAGAAAACCACAAAAGGGGTCACAAAGTGAGACATGACTGAAACACAACTGAATAACAACAAACGTGCTGAGTACCATGCTAAGCAAAGCGGGGTACAAAGAAAGGCAGAAATACCATTGCCTACCTTCAGGGAGCTCATACTGTAAAAGAAGAGACAGTATGCAACCGAGGATGTATTTACAAGATACAATGTAAATGTAACTTGAGCTGCTAGAGTAACTGGGAAAGACCAACAAAAAAGAGATTCTGGTCTTAAAGGAACATTCAAGAGGTAGAGGTGAGGAAGGAGAAGGTCACAAGCATGGGGGGGAAAAAACAATGAAAAGGCCCCAAGTCAAGATCTGGAGTACAGAGAGAGGAGTACCACGCGTGAGGAACAGCCAGCAGGCCACAGTGGTGGATTACAGCATCTTCTCTGCACTGTGTAGTTCAGAGTTGCCTGGGGCCCTGGGCCACTAATTCATAGCATGTGTCAGAGGCAGGATTTGAAGCCTTGTCTTCCTAACTCTAGGACCATCTCCTAATCCACTAAGCCATGTAATTTAATGACTTAATTTTGAATTTGCTTACAACTATCACACCAAACATAAGGGGGTGGGGGGAGCATTACTAATACTTAAGATTATCTTATACAGTTAATTGTGAATATTTTTAACTGAAGGGAGAAAGGAAAAAAGGAAGGAAGGAAGGGCGGGAAGAAGGAAGGAAGGAAGGAAAGAAGGAAGGAAGGAAGGATGGATGGAAGGAAGGAAGAAAGAAAGGAAGGAAGAAAGGAGGGAAGGAGGAAGGGAGGAAGAAAGGAAGGAAGGAAGGAAGGAAGGGAGAGATGGAGGGAGGAAGGAAGGAAGGAAGGAAGGATGGAAGGAAGAAAGGAAGGAAGGAAGAAAGGAGGGAGGGAGGAAGGGAGGAAGAAAGGAAGGAAGGAAGGAAGGAGGGAGGGAGGAAGAAAGGAAGGAAGGAAGAAAAGAAGGAAGGAAGGAAGGAAGGAAGGAAGGAAGGAAGGAAGGATAGATGGAAGGAAGGAAGAAAGAAAGGAAGGAAGAAAGGAGGGAGGGAGGAAGGGAGGAAGAAAGGAAGGAAGGAAGGAAGGAAGGAAGGAAGGAAGGAAGGAAAAGTAGGAAGGGGCCAGGTTGTGAAGGCATTTAAATGCCCAGCAGAGCATTCTAGAATTGATCCTGCACATTGTGAGATCCACTGGAGTTTTTTGAGCAGAGAATTGCCACGATCAGACCTCTTCTTTAGGAGGGTCACTTTGACAGCTGAGTGGAGGACGGATCTGAGCATCCTTGGTGGTTGGGGAGAGCGCGTAAAAGAGACAGGGCCTGAGGGAAGACAGATGAGATCAGTGGAGAGGCAGCAGCCGCAAGGCAGAGTTTATTCATAAGGTGGCCCAGTAGGAAGACAAAGGTTAGGGGAACAGGAAGTTGTAGTCAATGGGGAGGGTGAGGGAAGGGTTAGTATTTCGTTAGCTTCATTAGTATTTCATTTCATCCTTCATTGTCACGTCCTGCTGACATCTTTTTCAGGCCAGCTGCTGTCAGTGTCTTCCCTGTTTAATACTTGTAAAACTGATTTTTTGTACCTAAATGTAAGGCTTTGCATTTATATGTATTAAATGTTATCTTATTAGATTTGTCACATGAGCCATCAAGGAAGGGCAGTCAAAAGTTGGAAGAGATGATTGGGGCGGGGGGAATATATCCTCAGAGCTTAGCACAGTGTTTTGTACGCGGAAAACAATTAATGCTTCATTCATTCATATAGTTCCAGTTAGAATGTTGTCATGAAGAAACTTCCCCATTCTGTGCTCATCCAGGCTCAGAGCACCCTTTGATTTCCTGGTGAATGATCATTGCATCATTGCTTTGAGAGGATGGGTTGATGTGGGAAGGAATCTTGTGCTACAGGAGAGGTCAGTGGAGCCCACTAGGATTCAGATGAGACTATTATATGATGTGGTATGATGATGTCAAAGGATAGAATAAAAAAAAATCTTGGCCAGGTCTTGGGTGGGATAGGCCAAGGCTGGAGCCGGGCAGAATTCTTCAGGTAACCATAATTACTTCGTAGATACACTGTCCATCCTCCCCTTTGATACATATGCTCCCAAACTCTCCGGTATCTCTTAACTTTGAGTATGAACCATTGTGAAACTGACACATGAGCTGTAAGAATGTAGATAAATACCTTGTTCAGTCCAACTCAATAAACATTTAAGCACCTACTATGGGCCACGAACTGTGCTAAGTGCTGGGCATATAAATGAGGAAAAGACAGTTCCTACCCTCAAGGAGTTGACAATCTAATGGAAGGGGGCTGAAAGTGGGGAGTGGCACTGAGAACATGACATTCCATGGAAAAGGAACCAAGCAGAGATGCTAATGGAAAATGGAGAGTCTACCTGGAAAGTTCAGAGCCTGTATAAAGGAAGGCTTTGAGAGGAAGTCACTGCTTCACTTAGCCTTCAGGTCAAAGGAGAGAGGCAACAGGACAGAAGTTGGGAAGGTGTTAAGCATCAAAAACTGAGTCAATGTGCATGATGATGAGATTTCAGGTGATCTGCTTATCCTGGGGGAGATGGGATGTTCCATGGAATCAAAACCAAGAGCTACTGATGGAAAATAGAATTTTCTGAGCCTCGGTGCTCTCATTTGCAAATGGTCATAGAAATATAGATCTTAAGATAATAGATTTAGGACTGGGAAGGAACTTAGAAATCATTTAGTCTAATCTCCTGACTTGAAGTTAACTGGTTCTCTTAAGGTCACATAGGTAGTAATTAGGAGTGGCAGGACTGGAAACCTCACATTCTTTAACTCCAAATCCAGTACTCTTTCCACAATGCTATGGTGCCTATCCCACAAGGCTGTTGTGAGACTCACACCAGGTTGTATAAAAGTCCTTTAGCATGGGGTGCCAAACAAATGGAAGGCACCATTAGCAAGGCTGTTCTCAATTGTTTTTTCAGAGTTTATAATGTTCAATCTCATTAAAGTTCCCCAAGGCTTTGAAGCCAAGGAGACATTTTCTAAAGCCACATGAATGAACAGTATGGTGCAGGTGCTTCTGAGAGATTTCCACTGAGCTGTTCTGTATAGGAAATTCCCAAAGGGATTTAACTGAATAGATACCAGAAAGTTTTCCAGTGTCCTTTGAGGGTCAGCACTATGTTAGATAATTGCTTTGTACCCCCATTCAATAGGGTGCCATGTTCATGAAGATGCTTAACAGGTGACCCCGGATGGCAAGGACAATGTGTGTATTTGACATTTTTGTGAAAAAATGCACAGCCAGAAATCTGCTTCCTATGCCCTTACTACTGGGGGGAGGGCAGAGCAGAAGGAGTAAACACCTACTGTGTGCCAGACACTGTGCTAAGCACTTTTTACAAATATTATCTCATTTGATCCTCACAACAACCCTAGGAGAATGGAGCTGTTATTATCCCCATTTTACAGTTAAGGAAACTGAGGCAAACGGAGTTTAAGTGACTTACCCAGAGTCATATAACTCGTAAGTATCTGATGCTGGATTTGAACTTAGGTCCTCCTGGCCCCAGGTCTAGCTATCTATCCACTGAGCCACTAACTACCTCTAAAAGATACTACTAAGAGACACAACCTGTATTGTAATAGAAAGAGAAGTTGGGATCAGAGGACCTGAATTCTAGTCCTTGCTCCCCATTTCCTACCTGTGTCACCTTGGGGCAGGTTCCCTTCACATCTTCTGCTTTGCCTGGTTTCAATTCCATAGAATAAGATGCCCCTTCCAGGTTAAGCTCATCTCATCATCGTGCTGTTCAAGCCCTAATTGTTCCCACCTCCCTCAGCCTCCTCTCACCTCTGATTGGAGGGCTTGAGGGCAGAATAGCAAACTCCTCCCAGTGCCTTCCTTCATAGAGGGCAGAAACTGGACTCTCGGCTCACCCCACACTGTACCTGCTGCTCTTCCTGGCTTCAATCCTATGGAACAAGGTGCCCCCATTCCAGGTACCCACTTCTGGCCCCCCTTTTCTTCCCTCCTTTTGTGTGTTGTCTCCTCCTTTAGATTGTAAGTTCCATGAGGGAAGGCACTGTCTTTCTTTTTATTAACTATATCCCCAACACTTATCACCAACTTTGGATGACTCTAGTTCTTAGAAATTTTTTTTCCCAAAGTTTGTCTCTTTGCAGTTGCCATCCGTTGCTCCTGGTTCTGCCCTGTAGGGCAGAAGTGGTCAGACTTTGGCCCAAGAGCCAAATCTAACCTTATGACTGGTTTTTATACTGCTGCAAGCTAATAATAGTTGGTGTGTTTTTAAATATAACAAAACTTTATTTTTAAATGTAAAAATAATTCTCAGCTCATACAAAACAGGCAGCCATCCAGATTTGGCCCATTGGCCATTGCTTGATAACCCTGCTCTTGGACCAGACAGAACAAAGATATCCCTCCTCCACTTGAAGGCCCTTTAGATAATTGAACATAGCTATCATTTTCCCCTTGAGTTTTCTCTTCTCCGGGCTAAACATCCCTAGTTCTTTCAACCAACCTTCATATGATGTGAAGTCAAGGCCCTTCCCATCCTGGTTGCTCTTGTCCAGACAGACACTCTCCAGATTATCCACACCCTTCTTAAATCATAGCACCCATAACAGAACACATTACTCCCTATAATGTCTAGTAGGAGCAGGCAATATCGGAACTCTTGCTTCCTGATTTCCAGAAGATATGCCTCTCAACGTAGCCAAAGGTTGCCTTACCTTACTTGGCTGTTACTCACACTGAGCTTTCAGATGACTAAAATCCTTAGATATTCTTCAGGCAAACTGCTTCAACCATGACTTCTCTATGTTATGTTTAAGAAGTTTGGTACTGGTTGTTGTTTTTTTACTCACGTGTAAGACTTTGCATGTATCTGTATTAAATTTCATCTTCTTAGGTTCATCTCTTTCCTTTTCAGTCAAGTTCTTTCTCAATCCTGACTGTTATCCATTGTGACAACTATTTCGCTCTGCTTAGTGTCATCTGCAAATTTGATGAGCAACCAAATCTGCCTTTATCCAAGTTATTGATCGAAAAATGTGAAACAGCACAGGGCCAAACACAGATCCCTGGCATCCTCCGCTGGAGACCTGGCCACACTGAAATTAAACCATGAACAATTCTTCAAGTCCAGCCATCCAACCAGGTTCAAAACTATCCAGCTGTATTATCATCTAGTCAACATCTTTCCATCTTTTCCATGAAAACAGTATGAAATACTTAATGAAAAAGCTTGACTAAAATCTAGGTGAACTATACTTATAGCATTCTGGTCTTATACCAGTTGAACAATACTGTCCAAAAAAAAAAAAAAAAGGAAATAAGGTTAATTTGGTATGACCTCTTTTTGATTAAGCCATGCTGGTTCTCTTTTCATTGCTCCCATCATCTCTGAATTCTCTGTTCTAAAATGTTCCCAGGAATGGAATTCAACACCCCCACTTCTAAGTGACAATATTTTGACTCTATTCTCTTCCCTTTAAAAAAGATTGGGCCATATGCCCTTCTCTAATCTCATGGTATCTCTTATACTCTCCATGATTTTCCAAATGGCTCATCAATCAACCTTTCCAGTAGTTTTATGACCCAAGGGTATACTTACTTTGTCTGGGCCAGGTGACTTGAATTCATCAAGGGCAGCCAGGTATCTCCTTTCTTATCTTAGCTATTAATTCCTCATTAACCCTTTTGGTTCTATTTCCAGTGCCAGGCTCATAGCCTCAAAAGCAAATAAAATTTGAACAACTCTGCCTCCTCTCTGTTGTCAGGTATCACTGCTTCCATTCTATTAAATTCAATTTATTTAAGTGGAAGCAATAATTCTTTCCTTATCTTACAGAGTTGGAGGGGATCTAGCACTTTGTACTGTTGTTCAATTATTTTAATCATGGCCAACTCTGTGAGCCCATTCTGGGGTTTTCTTGGCAGAGTTACAGAAGCAGTTTGCCATTTCCTTCTCCAGCTCATTTTACAGATGAGGAACTGAGACAAACAGGCTTAAGTGACTTGTCCAGGGTTACACAGCTGATAAGTGTCAGAGACCAGATTTGAACTCATGAAGATGAATCTTCCTGACTCCAGGGCCGGCACTCTACCCACTGCACCACCTAGTTGCCCAACACTTTTTACAACCCTGAACAAATGCAAACTATTACTGCTGTTCTGACCCCAGGATTCCTCTACAAATTCCTGGACCTCAAGTTTCTATGCCTTAGGATCATCAGAATAGAGAAGGGACATCAAAGGTCACATCTAGTCCACCATCTTCATTTGATAGATGGGAAGCTGGGGCTCAGACACATTAAGTGACTTGCCCGTGGTCACACAAATAGTATTAGAGGTAGGATTTGGACCCAGATCCTTTGACTCCGGGAATAGTGATTTCCCATGGTGTCGCCTGTTTCTCCTAACCTGTGATATGTCTTGAGCAACTGAATTGAGAAGCATGGAAAGCATTTGTGATAGGACAGTGTTGAGAAATGAAGGCTCAGGCAACTCATTATAATTATAGAACACTAGATATCTCCTCATAGAAAACTATCAGCATTTCCATATTGAAGTCATATCCAAAACACCCTGGCAATTGAGTAGATATGTGGAATAAGGAAGAATGAGGTGTCAAGGAGGACACGGGGGTTTTGAACTTGGATAATGGGAAAGTTAGGAAGAGAGAAGGAAACGATAACGAGTTCTGTTTTGAATAAGTCAAATTTCAGATACTTATAGCATATCAGGTTTGAAATGCATAATAGGGAATTGGTGATGTGAGCATGGAGCTGAGGACAGAGAGTAAGCCTGGATATCTGTATCTGCAGAAACGGTGGTTAAAACCATGTGAATTAATGAAGTCCTGTAGAAGCAATCTTTGTGAAGAGGAGACCTGGCAAGTTACTCCCGGGTGGTGTGCCTACCCCCCCCAATAGCCCTCAACAACTATAGCTAATGAAGACACCGACCCCCCCCCCAAGAACACTGCTAATGTTAAAGTCCTTGGCATTGTCAAGTGACTCAACATTAAAAGCCACAATAGTTATTTTTGTGACAATGATACTCTCCTAAATGTGTTGTCTCCTCCATTCAAATGTGAGCTCCCCAGGGCAAGGATTGTGTCTGCTCTTATGTCTCCAGAGCTAAGCACTGACACTTTGCATGTAGTAAGCACTAAATAAATGCTATTTTATTTAATCAGAAACAAAATGAATTAATGAAGTCACTGAGAGAGTAGAAGAGAGAAAAGAGAAGTGGCCTTGGGATAGATCCTTGGGCTAATAGAAGTAGCAAAAGATACATGTGCTTGTTGATTCTGGAGTATCTGGGAATTTCACTTCAAGGAGGTCAGGATGTAAAATGAAATATTCTACTCTAAGAAAAATAAAGCCCAGAATAGAAGAAAGACTCCTGACAGTGGGGTCTAGTCTTAGAAGCATAGAGTTGGGAGTGGTAGAAATAGCAGTAGCCAAGATGGTATTTGGGCTGGAGGGGTCACAACATAATTTAGAACTAGATTGCATCTTCTTGGCATCCATGTAGATGGGATGGTCTTGATAACAAACACTTCCATGACTAGGGAAGTATCCCTGAAGGATAACCCTTCAATTATGCCTCAAATCATGTGACATGACCTAGGAGAGCTCTATAATGAGGGAACCAATTGTCTTCTAACCTAGTACCCATGTGACTGCCCAATTGATTTACTTCTTGAGTTGACTCCCTTACATGATCAGATTTATGCCCTGAATAAGAAGTGGAAGAGCTGGGGGAGTGGGGGGAGTAGGGAGAGAGAGAGAAGGGAAGAGGACTTCTCCTGATTTCCTACAGAGCTCCACCTTTTTTGTGTGTCCCAAAGTAGGGGCAAATTGTGGCTTTGTATCAATTATAGGAGCTTAAATAACTGGAATCATCACCTCCTGGAAAGGACTCTGATGTACATCAAACCTAATCTCCAGGGTACACCCGGTTTAAGTTAGATCTGTCCCAGAGCTAAGTGGAACACAGTGTTTTTTATCTGCCACAGGCATTATAAATATCATATGCTGTTATTCCACTTGACCAATGTCCCTGCCCCTTCTCAATATTTTGCTATGGAGGAGTTAGCAGACATTTTGGACCACTAATTAGCAGTCAACAAGCACTGGCTCTGAGCCAGATAGTGAACTCAGCATTGGGAATACAAGGAAAGGCAAAAGCCCCTTACATGGTCACCTCTCTGGATAACATTGTCATTTTCTTTTTTTTTTTTTTTCAGTTTTATTGATGTGTTTTCTTTTTACATAACAAACATTTTGAATTACTCCCACTCTATGAGAGATCTCTTGTAACAAACTAAAATAATTAAGTAAAACTAGTCATACATTGAGCTCATCCGAGAATTCATGCAGCATTTCACATCTATAGCATCCCCCCACCTCTCTATTTAAAAAAAAAACAAATTTATTTAAATAGTATGCATGGGCAAACAAAACAAATTCCTTCAGTGATCACATACAAAAACATGTGTCTTAACTCTAGTCCCTAAATCCATCACCTTTCTGTAATTCATGATTCATCCTCAGTCCTCTAGAGTCACGAATTTGTTGTTATTTTTTGGTCATTTCAGTCATGTCCATCTCTCCATGACCCCATCTGGGGTTTTCTTGGCAGAGATACTGGTGTGATTTGCCATTTCCTTCTCCAGCTCATTTTATAGATGAGGAACTGAAGCAAATAGGGCTAAGTGACTTGCCCAGGATCACACAGGCAGGAAGTATCCGAGGCCAGATTTGAACTCATGAAGAAGAGTCTTCCTGATTCCAAGCCCAGAACTCTATCCACTGTGCCACCTTGCTGCCCAAAATCATGAATGGGCATATATTAATCATGCTAACCCCAGGAATTTGTTCATCAGTTAAAAGAGATGTTCCAGAGGCTATTGGTGAGTAAGTCATACTTTAAGTCAAAGTTCTACCAGAGGGGAATGATCTTACACTTTCTAACAGGCCCAGTTGAGCCTCAAAGGGAACCAAGTTACATCGACATATTCAGAAATAGGTTTCACAGAAGCTCTGAAAAGATTTCTAAGGATTGTGTTTTCTTAAGAGTAATTCATACCTGGAGCAGCTAGGTGGCACAGTGAATAATACAGCACTGGCCCTGGAGTCAGGAGGACTTGAGTTCAAATCTGAACTCAGACACTTAACACACAACACACACACACACACACACACACACACACAAACTAGCCATGTGACCTTGGGCAAGTCACTTAACCCCAATTGCCCTACATTCCCCCTCCAAAAAAAAAAAAAGAGTAATTCATACCTGAATATTGCCAAGCAATCAAACCATTGACTTATTATCCTAGGACAAAGGAACTATATAGCACTGTGTATCTAAAGCCATGAACAGACATCAAAAGCACTGAGGCAGAATTTCATCCCATTACCACTACTCTGGCACCCCAACCCATGTAATGGCTTTCTGTATAGGTGATTCTTCTGCTGCACTGGTGGATGAATTAATCTAACTGCAGAAAGATATAACCGGCAACCCTGAGTTAAGACCATGATTACCCCTGGCATTTAACTCTGAAAAATTAATACCAGTTGTGATAGGACCACTATCTACCAGGGTCTCCCTCTCCCCCTCCTTCCTCCTAGCCATGTGGCCCAGGCCAATTTTTCCCTGAAAGCTCAAACTGCACCTTCCTTGATACAATTTGCTCATAACCTCTGCCTTTATTGACATGACCTCCTGATCACCTAAGAGCTCAAAAAAGTTCCCCATAAAGAAGTACATTTTACCCAACAAGAAAATGGGAAGGAAAAGGGAGAAGACAGGAAAGAAAATTAGAGGGATGGTAGGTTAAAGGAGGGATAAACAAAGCAAGCTGTAAGGATGCACAAAATATTTATAGCTCTTTTTGAGGTGGCAAAGAGAGAATCTGAAGGGATGTCCATAAACTTGGAAACAAATGAATAAGTCACGATAAATAAATGTGATGGAATACTATTGTCCTGGAGAAGACTTGTATGAATTGATGCAAAGTGAAATGAAGAGAACCAGGAGAATAATTTATGTAATGACAACAATTGATAAAGACAAATAACTTTGAAAGAATTAAGAACTCCATGTAATGACGAACCACAATCCCAGAGGACTAATAATGAAACGTAGTACCTACCTCTTGATAGGGAGGTGTTGGACACATAATGCAGAATGAGGCCATTTTGGGGGGGATGTGGGTAATAAAATTTTTTGTTGTGCTTGACCATAAATATTTGTAACAGGTTTTGATTTTTTGTTATTCTCAGGGGTGGAGGGTAGGGAAGGAGAAGGCAAAGTTTTGCCAACTGAAAAAAAATACAATTTTTTTAAAAAAGATTCCACCCATGTGGAGTCAGGATCCTTCAGGTTTGGTAGATGTCCCATGACTACAATTCAAGTCACCACCCTCTGCCCTGCTAACCAAACATTGCTATATGGAGGTGAGAGAGGCCACATCTACCCAAACTAAGTGCTGAAGTATCCTTGTTGAATATCCTTCCTAGTTTATGACTGAGTAAACCACTTTTTTGTCAATTTTTGAATAATCTAACAACACCTCACTTTGTTGCAACATCAAGCCTCAGAACTAACAGAGTACCAGACGGAGTCAGGCCCACCCTGCCCCCTCTACTGCCAGTAAGATGAAATTTTACAATTATAGACCTCAAGATTCTGGCTCTCAAGGCAGCTCAGAAAGCGTAGTATGGGTTTACTGAAAGTTCCATCCAGAACTGAAAAAACCTCATCTACTTTCTGGAGGCCCAGATCATGCCTGGACTGGACAACATACGCACTGGCCTTATTCTCAAAATTTCATTTTTTAAATTATCTTATAGGGAACAATCCTAGTGGATACACTGTTGTGTGACCTAAACCCCAAGAAGCCAACGAATGAGACTAAAGCAGAATTATTGTTTTCAATGAGCCTGTATGTGGCCCTGCCAGGGTGTAGAAAATGAGAATGTTATCATATCACGTGAGTAATCATGCTACCACAGTGCCATGCAAAAGTATTTAGAACCCATTCTAATGGCCTGTTGGATAGACCTCAGACCCTTCAACACACCTAAGCCCTGGTCACAGGCCCTGCTGGTGACCACCCTGGGTCATAGATATCCACAGAGCATTCAAGCTTATAATGGCCGTGAAAGGACAGAGGGCCTGTGACCAGAGGTGTCAGATACTCCAGGAAGCCATAGGGCTACACTATTCCCAAGGGTAGCCAGGAACAGATTAAAATATAATTGGAAAATATTTAACAAAATAAATAAAAATATAGTAAAACATGAACAATATTTCATTTTAAAACTAAGCTAAAATTCAGCTCCACAAGGAACCTTCACGGATGGATTAGTGGCCCCCACTTCTATATGAGTTTGACATCACTGCTGTAGAAGATGAATGACTCTTTCCTCATACAAACTGTGGTATTAGGTCAAAATCAATTTCATCAGACCCGTAGAGTTATACCTGTGATTTCGTTGATCTAGGCAACCTCCTGGTGGGAAGACTTCCATTGAGATTCAAATTCTGTTCTGTAATTCATAACCTTGAAGAGTAGTGTGGTGCCCGGTGAGTTTAACTGACCTGCAGCCAAAGAGATTTTTCTGAAGCAAAGGTCTAAGCATGCCTCACCTGGCTCCCCAACTCGGTAACCTGGATCTGCCTTTTACCTCCAGGATCAAAAGTGAAATCCACTCTCTTCATTATGACCCCTTCCATTCTTTCTAATCTTCTCTACAATCCAGTTACACCAGCATTCTTTCTATTCCTTTTACACAGGAGGGAAAGGAAACAAGCACTTATGTAGCTAACCCCGCTATGTATGAGGCACTCTCCTAATCACTTTTACAACATGCTCTCATCTGACCCACACAACCATCCATTAAACTGCTCCATGTTTTCCTCCCCACTGGATGTCCCCAGGCTGGAATACTCTCCCTATTCAACACTTCTAGCTTCCTTGGCTTCTTTCAAAATTCAATTCAAATTCTACTTCCTACAAGAGACCTTTCCTGGTCTCTTTCCTATCCCTGCTGCTGGTGTCTTCCCTCTGAGATTGTGTTGTTGTTGTTGTTGTTGTTGTTGTTGTTGTTGTTGTTTTAGTCATATCCAACTCTTCATGAACCCATTGGGGGTTTTCTTGGCAAAGGTACTGGAGTGGTTTGCCATTTCCTTCTCCAGCTCATTTTTAAAATGAGGAAATGGAGGCAGAGTTAAGTGACTTGCCTAAGGTCACACAACTAGTGAGTGAGGCTGTATTTGAACTCAGGAAGATGAGTCTTCCTGACTCAAGGCCTGGCATTCTAGCCACTGTACCACCTAGTTGTCCCCCTCCCCAGATTACTGTCTGTGAAATACACACACACACACACACACACACACACACACACACCCCATATATTATATGTGTACGATTGTGTGTGTGTATATATATATATATATACATTGTATATGTACTATATGTACAATGATATATACAGAATAAACTTTGTATTGTATAAAACATATATATTATGTATGTATACACATGCATACATATAAACAGTTATTTGCGTATTATGCCCCCCATAAGAATGTGAACTTTCTGGGAGCTGGGACAATGTTTTCGCCTTTGTTCCTCTGTTTCCTTGTGTCTGACATACACAGCAAGCACTTAATAAATGCTCATTGACCGACTGGCTTGCCCAGGGGCACAAGCCTCTTTTTTTTCAGAGGCAGGAGTTGAGCAGGGACTCTGAAGCCAGTTCTCTATCCTATATGCCATGATGCCCATGTCCCAAAGATGCAGCATCATTTTATGGGAATAGTTCACTTATTTAGCTATAATCTACCTATAAAAACTAAATGGCACACTAAACAGAAAGACATATGCTTGTCTAAAGTGTTTGTCTCTGTTATGGGGGATGTCCTACAAAGAGCTAAAATGAGAGAGGGAATTCACAGCCTTTGATGAACGAGGGCCCCTATACATGTTAAGTTTCTCCACATAGGTCTGTTTGTGAATGATGTTGTGGTCATTGTATTAAGCCTTGTGAAGGTACAAGGTCTTGTCAATAAGATCCATGACTAGTCGTAACTAGAAATTTTTAATATGGGTGACAAGACAAGAAAGTCCATGTTTTGAGGAGTCCTATGAGGGAAATCACTGATTTCCCTGATGCAGCTATGTGCCATTGGGCAAAATCACTTATACAGACATACAATGGAACTATGGTTTTTGCAACCTCAGATAAGTAACAGAATTTAAAAATAAAGGGTCTAGATCAGCAGTTCTCTGTGGGTCGCAACCTCTTCAAACTTTCACAGGGGTCACAGGGGTCACCTAAGATCATCGGAAAACACATATTTCCGATGGTCTTAGGAACCAAGACACCAGACATGGCTCCTCTATCCGTCTCCAGGTGGGTCCTCCCACATGCAGATACACCCACATATTAAAAGATTGAGGCATTAGGAAGGTTGAGAACTACTGGTCTAGATAAAGCATACCGCCCTTTTTGAGATAACAAGTGAGTTAACACAGAGAAAGCCCTTTGCAAACCTTAAGATGCCACATAAATGCTAACTATTTTGGGTTTTTGTTTAATTGTACACGTTGGTCCATCCAACATAAACATATCAGGGATTCTGGCAGGTATTTATATGAACAGCTCTCTGGAAACAGAAGGCTGGGCCAGAGAGGGGGCAGCAAGCACTTTCATTTTGGTGATCACCATTTAATTAAGACACTGGACACTGATGATGAAACTTATGAGTTTCTAAAGAAGGAAAGCTGTGGATCGGATGTGCCCATGCAGTTGACAAGTGATAAAGTGGTACTAGTGATTAGGAAAGACAGACTGGAAGCAGTGGGCAGAATAATGTGACATAAAACGTTCAGGGCTGAGGGTTTCTTTACACCATGTGACAGGTTATAAACAGACGTTAACGCAGCAGACAACCCAAGACTAGCTTTGACAGCAGCAGCTCTGAAAGTACCAGAGATGTGGAAGGGGGAAGGCACAGAGGGGCATCGGCTGTGCTATGAGAGCAGGAGCGTTCCATTCCATCATTGGGTCCCGTCTCTGCACCATTGGGAGACTCATTCCCCAAAGTCTTTTATGAAGGGGTCATGTGACCGCTGTTATGCAATAGGGATTCTTAAAGTGGGATCGTGGATAGATTCTAGAGGACACATGAACTTGTAAAAAAAAAGTTATCTTAATTTCAATAAGATGATTTCCTTCATAGTCCTGGTTTTTTTTTTATTTTATGCATTTAAAAACATTCTGATAAGGGACCCATTGGCTTCACTGAGACTGTCATAGGGGTCCAAAACATGAGAAAAGTGAAGAAGCCCTGACATTCTTAACTGTGGATCCTCCAACCAGCTGGATTTGGGGGCTGGTTGGGGAGTTGTTGCTCAAAGAATCTAGCACCACACAACTCGGTCACCAGGGTGAAAATGACTCTTCCCCTATGCAATATTTAGCGATTCAAGGATAACTTGGGATTGATAATCTCCCCCGCTTCACACACAGCATCCTGTCCAACACGGAGTAGTGACCAGAGCACTGACCTTGCTTAGAAGCCTACCTCTGACACTTGCGAGCTTTGGGAACCTAGGCAAATTGCTTGACCGTGCTGAGCCTCAGTTTTCACATCTATAAAATGGGGGAAATAAAAATGATTACCTCCACAGGCTTGCTATGCGAATCAAACAAGAAAATGTACACAGCACTTTCGAGAACCTCAAAGCGCTGTTTGAATGTGAGATATTACTATTATCTAGAAATTATCTGCGAGAAGGGCTATTGTCACGTCAGAGCAGGCAGCAAACAATGGGCACAGAACTCAGGTTAGCTAGGCTACGATCTGTTAATCAATCGACAAACATATATTAGGTGCCTACTGTATGCTAGTTGCTATGCTAATCAATGAGGATATCCCCACCCCCCCAAGAAAAAAAAGGCTGCCCATTAGGAGGTTACATTCTCTTTTTTTTTTTTCTTTTTTTTTGGAGGGGGGGAAGACAAGGCAATTGGGGTTGAGTGACTTGCTCAAGGTCACACAGCTTATTTTATGCATTGAAAAACATTCTGATAAGAGAACCATTGGCTTCACTGAGACTGTCATAGGGGTCCAAAACATGAGAAAAGTGAAGAAAAGTGTTAAGTGTCTGAGGCCGGATTTGAATTGAGGCCTATCCTGACTTCAGAGCCAGTGCTCTATTCACTGCACCACCTAGCTGCCCCAAGGAGGTTATGTTCTAATAAGGAAGAGAACATATCCTTAAGCCTGCATCTGCATGATAGAAACAGAGTAAATAAATGGTAAACTCAGAAGGGAAGGCACCACCTGAAATAATAGAATGTGACCAGCATTTGAAGTGAATCTTTAATTTAATCTTCCCTCTCTTGAGTTTCAAATAATGAAACTATTTCTACTCAGGGCACCCTTGGCTCTGAAGAAAAGCTAGCCACCCCCACCTCACTCCAATTTTCATCCCAAGGTGGTTTACAGCTTCCTATTTAGGCAGATTGCTTTTGCCTACCCAGCAATTCCATCCCTGCCAGGTGGTATGAGATAAGAAATTGGAAGGGGGGTTTTGGAATACAGGCTCCAAGAGAAAGAAGAGTGCCTGAATCCGCCAATGCTAGCTTGAAAAAAAGTCCCTACCAGGCTCCCAGTCTCTCAGACAGGAATGCTGCCTTAGGGACAAAGAAGATCCGTGGGCATCTTATCCATATCATCTACAGCTCATCTTCCTTTGGTATGTTTGTCAATGTAGATAATCCAGCTCTGACTATTTCCCCACAAACCCTAAAAACCTAATTGCAATGCTTTATTTTGTCAAGAACTCCTTTAGAAAATAAATTTAATGTTACATAATGGTAAAGTGTAGTCACCGAGCAGGATTGTTTCCCTTTTCAATGGTGTTTTTAACTTGAAGATTTTCTTTCATTTTTCTCCATTCCTAAGTGAGGTTATTATGGTAGTCTGTTCTTTTCTTTTTTCCTAGACGTTTATGCTCAAGGAAATAAAACCAAGGGTAGTTACGTATAGCCCATAAAGAAAGGCCATTAAAATCATAATATTGATTTAAGTTTTGAAACTTGAGAAGATAAGAAAACCAGTGTTTTTCCCCCATTGTTTCTGCAAATCAATATATAAGCTACTCAGACACTCAGATACATCTGGGATCTGATTGATTTGGATGCTCCCTCCAATGATACAGATTGCAACCCATCTGTGCCTGCCCATCCTGCAGAACTCTGGTCCATCTCTTCCCATAAGCGGGCCACAGGAGGTCCATATGCAGCCCTTATAAACAACATTAAAAGGGAAAGGAAAGAAAAACAATGAAATCATTCATCCCTCTCACATTCTACTAGCTTGATTTCAATAATAAAAAAATCTGTGTCAGATTCCCATGACCTCTGGCTTCAGCTCAGACATTTCCCACAAGAATACAAAGAGGCTTCTAAGATGCTGCTGTCACTGACCTCCTGACTAGGGGTCACCTCCATCCAAGCCCTTTGTTTTATGCTGTATGTATTTTTTTTTTTTTGCTTTTTTGGAGGGGAAGGTAGGGCAATTGGGGTTAAGTGACTTGCCCAAGGTCATATGGCTAGTTTTTTGTGCCAGATTTGAATTCAGGTCCTCCTGACTCCAGGGCCAGTGCTCTATTCACTGTGCCACCTAGCCGCCCCTATGCTATATCTCAAGATATGCAAAAGTTTGCAGCACAACCCCATCCAAAAGACTATCCCCAAGTATGAACACAACCCAAGGAGACAGAAGCAGAGTTGCACAAGGAAAGGGAGCTAGACTAGAGCTCTGCTGCACTGCCCCACAGAGGCCTTACCTCTCCCCGTTGTCGACCTTCCTAACCACAGTTATTCCTTCCACACTGTTACTTTCCCTCTTGGTTTTGATCTATCACAGATTGGCATAAGAAATTAAATGGGGATTTCTTGGAAGTTTCATGGAAGCCACAGATGACACATGAAGACCAGCAGATGACAAAGAAAAAATTTAGAAACTCAGAAATACATAAAAATACATGTATAGTATTGTACAATACCAACCCAAATTTTACAATAAAATACCATAAACACTCCATAAAAGGAAAAGAAAAAATTCAAATTTCTCCTCTGGTACTAAGGGAAGGCCAAAAAATTTTACATAGATTTTCCAGATCATGGAAGAGCTGTGCCCCTAAACCCCTGCTATGTGTGAGGGATAAACTGCATATGCAGCCAGCTCTAAAGCAGCTAACTGCTTCAATGGCTAGAGTGCTAGACCTGTGATCAGGAAGACCTGAGTGCAAATCCAGTCCTGGACACTTACTAGCTGTGTGACTCTGGGTCACACTCTGCTTCACTTCTTTTTGCCTCATTTTCCTCAACTGTAAGACAGAAATAATAACAGCATCTTGCCCCCACCCTCCACCTCCCAACCCCAGGAAGATCAAATGAGATAAGATTTTTAAAGCATTTAGCAGAGTGCCTGGCACATGGTAGGTTTTTAATGAATGCTTGTTTTCTTCCTTCCTTCCTTCCTTCCTTCCTTCCTTCCTTCTTTCCTTCCTTCTTCCCTCCCCCCTTTCTCTCTCCCTCCCTTCCTTCCTTTCTCCTTCCCTCTCTTCCTTCCTTCCTTCCCTCCTTCCCTTCTTTCTTCCTTCCTTTCTTCCTTCCATCTTCCCTCTCTCTCTTCTTTCCTTCCTTCCTTCCTCCCTCCCTCCCCCTCTTCTTTCCTCCCTTCCTTCCTTCCCTCCTTCATTCCTTCCTTCCTCCCTCCCTTCCTTCCTTTTTTCCTTCCTTCTCTCCTTTTTTCCTTCCTTCCTCCCTCCCTCCCTCTCTTCTTTCCTTCCTTCCTTCCTTCCTTCCTTCCTTCCACTGCAGTTTGAGGGCCAGTTTTCAAAATACTAACCCTGAAGCCTAGGCTAGATCTGTCTTTTTGAGCAGCCTTTGAGAGGGAGAGAATCTGATGTCCTTCCCCAGGTTTCTGGCAATAGCCTCTGCCTTCCTGCTTCATAGATCAATTGTTCGACTTTGAGGGTTGTGTTAACGATCCAAGTTGGAAGAGACCTTGGAGACCCCTAGTCTAACTTACCGCCTTTCTCCAACATCCCTGACGGATGGTTATCCAGCTTGATTTTACAGGTTTGTGGATGACATTTGGGTGAAAAGAACAGCTAATACACTGAATGAGACCTTTCCTGATTCCCTCCCCGCCCCCCCCCCCCCGCCCTACCCCTAGTTGTTAGAACATTGTCCTGTAAGGATACTTTCCATCTTCTCTGTATATAGCTTGTATGGGTTATTTATTTACATTTTATCTACCTTATTTGAATGGGAAGCTCCTTGAGCACGGCAGGGGGATGGGAGGGGTGGTTTGGGGTTTGGTTTGGGAGTTTTTTTGCCTCTCTTGTATCCCCAACATTTAGCATGGTGCCTGGCACATACTCAGCACTTTAATAAATGTTTGTTTAGTTGATTGGTGACAAAACTGAGATTTAGAAGAATCTGAAACAACCTAGAATAATGAGCTAGATCGAATAAGATGAAATTGACACTCGTAATTCACTGATCTGTGATGATTTTTGCCATGGGTATTCCCTCTCCTGATGCAGACCGTCATGCCTATAACTTAGAGACTTAGTAGTCACACAGCTGGTATCAAAGGCAGGACTCAAATCCAGGTCTTCCTGACCTGAAGTACAGCATTCTAACTACAATGCCAGGCTGCTGCTCAAATTTAATCAGGATAAATGTCAAGTAGATAAGTGTAGAGATCCCTTGGGATCAAAAACTCAGCTGCACAAAGACAGGATGAAAGAGTCCCCATGAAAAGGATCTAGGAAACTGTTAGCTCACTATGATTCAAGAGTGTGACCTGGCAACCACAAAGATTAATCTAAGGTTTCATTAATAGAAAAAGGAGGGCACCCTGAGAGTCCAGCTGTCCAGAATGGGAAAGGTGATAGTCCCACTGTACTCTGCCCTTTGCTAACCACATCTGGAGATTATGTCCAGTTCTGAGCACCACATTTCAGGAAAGACACTGAAAGCCTAGAGCACATCCAGAGGAGGAGAGCTGGGCTGTCGAGGATTAGTTAATGAATGGGCTGTAGAAGAATTAGTTAAAGGAACTAGAGATATTTAACTTAGAGAAGAAAACAATTACAGGGAGACATGATAGCTGTTTTCAAATATCCAGAGGGCTATAATATGGAAGCATGATTATACTTACTTTTCATGGCCCCAAAGGACAGGCCTGGGATCAGTGGGTGCAGACAGATTTGAACTTGACATAAGAAAGACCTTCCTAACAGTTAGAGCAGTCCATAGAAGTCCCGAGCTTCCTCATCATTAGTCATCTTCAGGTACAGGCTGGAGGTCCATGAGTGGGGATACACCTCCACATACATGTCAAAGACTCCATTTGAACACCTCCAGGGAAAGGGAGCTCAGTCTCCTGTGAGGCAGCCCTTTCCAGTGCTGAAAAGTTTTGTTTTATTAAAGCATTAAGTAAGCACTTGCTCCGTGCCAGACACTGGGCTAAGGACTTAAACATCATGGCATTTGATCTAAAGCTCATCTTTCTAATCAATTCAGTTCAACGAAACAAATATTTATTAAGGACCACTATGTATAAAGCACTACTGTGTTAGATGTGGGGCATTGACATATTTTTCACAGACTTTGCTCTCAATGAGTTTTGGAGATGGAGGTGGTTGAGTGCAAAGGGAAATTTGAGGAGGGAGCTAACAGAAGAAGAGGGTCAATTCAAGTCCACAAGCATTTATAAATCCCTACTATGTGTCAGGTATGGTGCTAAGAAGTGGAGAAACAAAAGACAAAAATCAGTTCCTGCCCACAATGAGTTTATAGTTTACCAGGGGAAACAACAGATATATACAGAATAAATTGGAGATAATCTCAGAGGGAGATCAGGAAAGGGTTTATGGAAGAGTTCATGTAAGTTAGGCCTTGAAAGAAGGGAAGAATATAAAGAGAGGGAACTAGGAAACAGAGAACCCATTCTAAGGATGGGAATACCATGGACACAGATGCATTTGATTCAATTCAACAAGTGTTTATTAAGTACCTACTGTGTGTGAGGCCCTGGCTATACAAAAACAAAAGTCTCTGCCCTCTGACATTCTATTGAAGGAAACATATCCACAGATAAGTCAATAGAAAATATATGCAAAATTAATACAAAGTCATTTCAAGAGGAGGGAGGCACTAACAACTGGAGAATCAGGAGAGACTTCTTGTAGGAGGTGACCATTGACCTGAGCCTTGAAGGAAGATAGGAGTTCCAAGAGGTGGAGATGAGAAGGGAAGGCATTCCAGGCATGGGATGCTCTTCTGTGCTGCCTCAATGGCATGTTTTAATTGCCTGTGCATTGAGATGGGAGAGGGAAGGACAAAAATGAAAAATGGAGCACAGTCCATTTTAGCCAGAACATGGAAGACATGAAGGTGGGTTGGATGTTATAAAGCTGATGGACTGGAACCATATTGTAGGAGCCTGGAGTGCCAGAGTTGGGAGTATCTATTTAATTTGATAGGACATGGAAAGCCACTGAAGGTTTTTGAGTGTGAAAAAAATTGTGACAATCATGTTGGTACTTTAGGAAGATTACTTGGGTAGAATGAGGGAAATGGTTTGCAGAGCCTGGAGGCAGGTATTCCATTCAGGATCTCTTATGATAGTCCTCAGCAGATTCTTCCCTTCACTCATCTCCTCATCTCTGAAACCTGCAAAAATCACAGCCCCTTTCCCAAAACACAGATTGGAAGTTTTCTCTAAGACTACCATTCCTTGGTACCTTGGCAACAGCGGTCTTGGGTGGAAGTGCTAAGTCCATCAGCCATCCTCTTAGCAGCTCTTCTCAGGAGGTGGACTCTGGCTAGGGCCTCCCAGAGAGGGTTCCCCAATATCTGTGCACACTTCCCATGTACTTTCTTTTGCCTCCTGGCCCTTATACACTTCTCTCTCCCCCAAAATACTGACAGTAGGAAAACTGGAAAAAGGGACAGGTTCATGGGAAAAGATGAAGAGTTCAAGGTTAGATACGTTGAGTTTGAGATGCCAGCGGGACATCCAGAGGGGGAGAATTCTGTCTGAGAGGCAAATGATAATGTGGAACTAGAACTCAGGAGAGGGAATGGGGTGGATGTGTCGATCTGTGCAAGCGTGACCAGCCGGAGCACATCCAGGAGAGGGTTCGTGTCGTCTGAGGGTCACTGGAAGGAGCCTGGAGAAGAGAAGGCTTGGGAGGAACATGACAGCAATCAGGAAATGCTGCCAGGGCTGCCACAGAAAAGAGGAGTTAGGCTTGTTTGACTAGGCCCCCAAGAGCGAAACTAAAAACACGGGGTACAGACAGGCAGATATAGGCTTTAGGAGGCAGGACGTTGGGGGACAGGGAGGACATCCTATTAATGAGGGCTCTCTTAGAGCAATAATAGCAAAAAAATAATAGCATTTATCTATCACTTTAAGGTTTGCAAAGCACATTACAAATATTTTCCCATTTCATCCTCACAACAACCCCGGAGGGCAGGTGTTATTACTATCCGCATCTTACAGATGAGGAAACTGAGACTGAGAAAGGTTAAGGAACTTGCCCAAGGTCACACAGCTAGTGTCTGAGGCTGGCTTTGAACTTAGGTCTTCTTGAATCAAGGCCAAGCACTAGTTTCTCTGTGTCACAGTGATGCAATGGTCTAGAATGGATAGTGAGTTCGTTGTCTATAAAAGTCTTCAAGCAAAGACTGAGTGACCATTCGTCTGGGATGCAGATGAAAGGAATATCACTTAGAAAGAAATGGATTAGATGGCCTTTGATATGTGGTGGGTGAAAGATGAAATGACTAAGGAAACACAGGTTTGAACTTCTGAGCATATCGATTTATTAAACGAAGCATGCCAGTTATCTCACAAATCAAGATCAGCAGCCTTCCTCAGCTTTGACACTGGATCCCAAATACAGGGGAGACAGAGTTTTGTGCATTAAAAACAATTACTCAAATAAGACCAATCAGTTAAAAGAAAACAATTAACCTGGATACAATATTAGGTAATCTGATTCTTAATTGTAGGAAAGATTAGGGACGTTCCAGTTTGGGAGGGGCAGAGTGAATAGGTACAATTCCCTGAAATCAGAAGAAGAGGCATCCTACTCCCCTCCCCAAGTGTCTGTATACAATCAAAGGAACATGGAAACAGTAACTTATTGATCAGTATGGGGCCAGTTTTCAGATAAGACATATGGGTTCCTTGAGGTGCAAAATTGTGAGAAAACTCCTTGCATCATTCTTCAGATCTCACCACGTTTCTGATCAGAATAATCTATGTGCTTAGTTAAGGGTTTCTAAGAAAAAGAGGTGGCCCAGCTTCCCAGCCATGCAGGGCAAGGTTCAAATAGATGTAACAAAGTCCTCTTCCAATTCCCACAATTAAATAAAGCTTTCTCACAAGACAGAAATTGGACTAGACCCATAATTGAATAGAAAGGAAACTGAGCTAGCTCCAGAATTGAGTCAAAAGATGGAGTTACTGTGGTTCATTCAATTCCCACACCACTTGCTGCTCCAATTTCCTCAATTTCCCCCTTTTGATTCATGGGGGAGTGGCAGCCCACTCCCCCCATGGATCACTTATCTATAAGCCAAATCTATAAGGTTCTTTTCCCACATATTCATAATCAGAATTACATGTCAGGTTTTAGATCAAACTACTTAGAGAGTTCACAATGGAGTGACTAATTTTAAGAAAAGAAAATTACATGTCACCAAGGTAACCAAGAAAACTTACACATAAACACAATGAAACAGAAGGGCAAACAGTACAGTAATAATTATCCATATTAACCAACATCAAATCTCCTTGTATCCTAATAACCCACTCCCAATGGCCATTTAATCAGCATATTTTGAGTCCTAAATGTCTCATGTAGTTGTCTGGTCCCAGGAACTATCTTCTCTTGGATATTCTGGAATAGACTTCATCCTCAGGGCAGCTATAGGAGGGGCTCTGCTTCTGGAGCTCCAAATCACTTGTAGAAGTTCCTAGATAATTCTGACAAAATCTGCTAGTAACAAGACCTAATATAATTTAGTACAATCTTTTAAATTTGATTTTCTAATAATGAGTTCACGTGGAAACCAGCTCAAACCTTATGGAGCTAATCCAATTAACAATAGACATTTAAGAATAATATCAAATTAGGAATCCATAATTCATCTGAAACTTTAGAGAATTTCACTTGCTGTTTTTTGTTTACCTAAATCCTGAACCTGATATAAAAATCATTTTTAAAAAATCAATGGGGACAGATGGTGGCACAATGGATAGAGCACTGGCTCTGGAGGTTCAGGAGGACATGAGTTCAAATCTGACCTCAGACACTTGACACAATTAGCTGTATGACCCTGGACAAGTCACTTAACCCTGATTGCCTCACCCCAAAAATAAAAAACTAATGAGGGTTTAACTTGTGAAATGAACAACACTTCTGTCTTTTAAAATTATCAGACAGATACTTTAAAAATGGGGAAATAATTCACCTTCTTTACAATTACTTAAAAATATTATTCTAACAAGCTACTGGAGAATCTAGGGCCAAAAGACTTAGGGCTTCCCCTAACTGGGACTGCTAAAGAATATATGTATTGGGCAGTTAGGTGGCGCAGTGAATAGAGCACCATTGAGTGACTGAATGGTCTTTTTGTTATTAATTATTGCTCTAAGAGAGCTCTAATTATTAGGATTTCCTCCCTAATGGTGTGAATGGTGAGTGAATAGAGCACCACCAACTCTCTAAGTAGTTTTATCTAAAATCTGACATGTAATTCTGATTATGAATATGTGGGGAAAAACCTTATAGACTTGGCTTATAGATAAGTGATCCATGGGGGGAGTGGGCTGCCACTCCCCCATGACTCAATAGAGCCCTGAAGCCAGGATGGACCTGAGTTCAAATGTAGCCTCAGACACTTGACACGTACTAGCTGAGCGACCTTGGGCAAGGCACTTTACCCCAATTGCCTTGCCTGTCCCTCCAAGAAAAAAAAAAAAGAATATACGTATTTATCAGTGTTACATGGAAGTTTTATAAAAATGGACCACATATTAGGGCAGAGAAATATTGCAAACAAATGTTAAAAAGGACCATAACATGATAAAAACAGCCATCATTTCAGGAAGCACAAACAACAGACATACTCAGAAGAAGACTTAACAATGAAATCCTAAATAATGAGTAGGCCAAAGAATAAATCATAGAAACAATGAACAATTATGTAAAAGAAAGTGATGATATACCAGAATTTCTAGGATGCAGCTAAAGCAGGACTCATAAGTGGGGAATTGTTAAAACACCATTCTGAGAAGGGATTCATGGTCTTCACCATTCTGTCAAAGGGATCTATGACGCGACAAAAATAAAAAATAAAAAATAAAAAAGTGGACTGCTCCTGAGCTAGAGCTTGGGAGACAAATCATTTAATTTTCCCACTAAAAAAAATACCGTAATTTATGGTTAGGAACTCAGACTGGGACACACACACACAACCTATTTAACCTATAATGCAGCTAAAATGTTAGATATTGACAATGAAACATTAGAAAATAATACTGTTGCCACATTAATAATTAAATAAAATAATAAAATAAAATAAAATTAATATATAAAATTTAAATTAAATTAATAAAATATTTAAATAAAAGTTAAACAAGAAAGGTTTTTATTTATCTCTAATGTTCATGATTGAGAGAAGGCAGATATAACCAGAGGAGAATAAAAAGGGTAGATGAAGACTTTTGCAAAAATTATAAAAGGGTCTTCTCGGAGCTTTAATGTATTTTCAAAATTGTTGGTTCTTTATTGCATTTATTTTCACTTCAAAATGTGTGACTTCTGGGGGCAGGTAGGTGGCACAGTGAATAGAGAACTGGCCCTGGAGTCAGGAGGACCTGAGTTCAAATTTGACCTCAGACACTTGATGCACTTACTAGATCTTGGGCAAGTCACTTAACCCCCATTGCCTTGCCTTCCCTCTCCAAAAAGACCAAAATAATAATAATTTGTGACTTCTTACAAGAAGTGGAAGAAAACAGTGGGAAGGAAAGAAGTCTTAAGTCAGATGCTCCTCATGCCGGGTATTGGAGATCATGCCTAATACCGGGTATCATGCCTAGTACGGCCTCATCAGGGCCCAGAGCAGCCTCAGGATGGGCAGTGGGAGGGAAAGACGGTGAGTAACCAGCATTTTATGAGTATAATTTTTGAAAATTCATAAGATGATAGACAAAGCAGTGGAAGGGATGTTAGAAGGCCGTTGAGTACAAACTCTTCATCGTACAGAGAAGAAAACTGTGGCACATAGAGACAGAGTCACTGTCCAGGGTCACACAGATCATAAGCGTATGATACAGGATTCAAACACAAGTTCTAAGTCCGGTGCCCTATCCAGCTCAACAAGTGCCAACATATGCCTGTTTGCAGCTTCAAAAAGACCTACATGCATCAAGCGGATTGTCCTTGTTCACAGTTCGAGTCTTTACTAATCTAATCTCTCTTATAACCTGGGGGCCTGGTGGATGGAGTGAAAGAAGTGAGGAAGTGTGACTTCAGAAAGTCAGGAAGTGGGAGGTACCAGGGGCGTGGAGACGGGAAGACCTGCCTCAGAGACTTACTAGCTGTGTTACCCTAGCCAAGTCCCTTCACCTCTCTCAGCCTCGGTTTCCCCAGCTGTAAAATGGGCTTAATAATAATAATAGCAGAGTGTTTGTGAGAATCAAATGAGACAATATTTGTAAAGTGCTTTGTGAAACTCAAAGTGCCGTATCAACTTATTATTAGTTATTATGTAGACCGAGAACTTTTCAAGCCCCAACAACTTCTCCTAAGCCTCCAACAAATCTCCCTGATATTCTCTCGTTGTCGTTACTGAGTCATTTTTCAGTCATGACCGACCCTTCATGGCCCCATTTGGGGTTTTCTTGGCAGAGATAGCAGAGTGGTTTGTGCCATTTCCTTCTCCAGTTCATTTTACAGATGAGGAAACTGAGGCAAAGTTAAGTGACTTGCCCAGGGTCACACAGATAGGATATGCCTGAGGCCGGATTTGAACTCAAGTCTTTCTGACTCCAGGACCAGCATTCTGTCCACTGCACCACCTAACTGGTCCACTGGGCCCTGACTATGGGCACAGCTAAAGAAGGAGGGATACGTCAGGTCAGGCAAGAAAATGGGCTGAGTGTAGAAAGGCATAAAAGGATGAAAGTATTAAACAAAAATTCACAAGTCTCCTGCGCCGTAGAGCATGAGCGCAGAAGCCAGAGAGGAATGAACAAGGTCCCAGAGGACGGCTGGGTGGGGCCGAGTTCAAATCCAGCCTCAGAAGCTTACTAGCGATGTGACCCTGGACAAGTCACTTACCTCTGCATGACTCAGTTTCCTCAGCTGTAAAATGGGGGTAATGACAGTACTTATCTCCCAGGGTTGTGTGGGGCTCCAATGAGATAGTAATTATAAGAACTTCTCACATAGTAAGCACCTACATAAATGCTAGCTATTATCATTACGTCGTCAGGGGAAGCCACCCGCAGCTCCAAATCACAGGCAACGTCAGGGCAGAGGCAAGAGCATGGATGCGCAGGTGTGGCCGGAATCCCTCAGGAGCACTGAAGCTGCTATCCACAGCCTTGTTGTCATTCGGTCATCGTTCAGTCATGCCTGACTCTTCCTGACCCCACTTGGGGGTTTCTTGGCAGAGACACTGGAGTGGTTTGTGCCATTTCCTTCTCCAGCTCCTTTTACAGGTGAGGGAACTGAGGCAAACAGGATTAAGTGACTCACCCAGGGTCACACAGCCAGGAAGTGTCTGAGGCCAGATTTGATCCCACAGCCTACCTCCTTTTAAGGAAATTAACAAGTGCCACATAAAAGCCAGCAGAGAGTGTTGCTGGAAGACTTTGCTTTGGTCACACACTGGAGTTAGTTCCTTTAGCATGATGCTAAGCAGATGAATTACAGGCATGAGGCTTGATGAATTTGGGGCATTCCTTTGTCCACAGTGATCTCTGGATTCTATTCCTTCTTACCCAGCTGGATGAATTTATGCATCTTCCTGGCATCTTGTATCCCACTGGCTGCAGGACTCTAAAAGGGTACCCTGCCTCTGTGTTTCTGGAAGAGCAGAGACCTCTGCTCTCTCCCAAAGGCTGCTTTTCTGTGTTTGTCTGTGAGCCAAGGGGAGCCCCTGGGCAGTTGGCTTGTGCTGACCAGATCACTGAAGGAGGCAGCCGTTAATGAAATCCAGTCCCAGAGTCAGCACACAGACTACGGCTGCAGCACCGTCTACAGGCTCAAAAACAATTGAGGGAGGAAGCATTTTTTTTTTTCCGTTAAATAATAAGTTCAATCAATCAGCAAGCGTTCATTATGCAGTTACTCTGTGTCAGGCACTGAGCTACTAGGTACTGGGGATACCAAATACAATAAAGAGAATTATCTCCTTACTGGCGAGCAGCTTATATTATAACGGAGAGTTTCCATTCTGAAAGAGAGCTAAGTCCCAGAAATCAGCTACAGGCTGTAAGAAGAAAGCAGGTTTCAGAAGTCTAAGCATGGACGGAACAGTCTGGGGCCCAATCAGCAAATTAAGGACAGTGGCACTAGAGAGAGCTGGCATCTGGAGCAGAGGCCATTTTTTCTCTGCCAGTAGAGCCTGATGGCCATAGGGGAAGGGAAGTTGAGGCCCTACAGACCCAGGAACAGGTAGCTCATATTTGGGCCCTACAGACCAGAGCTGTTTAAACTTCCTAAGAGGGCCCTACCCACTGTTCTTCCTTATGTATTTGCCTAGGCCTAGGTGAGAGGCAGCTAGGTGGCACCTAGGAAGAGTGCTAGTCCTAGAGTCAGGAGGACCTGAGTTCAAATACAGCCTCAGACACTTACCATCTGTGTGACCCTGGGCAACTCACTTAACCCTGTTTGCTTCTGTTTCCTCATTTGTAAAAGGAGCTAGAGAAGGAAATGGCAAACCACTCCAGTATCTTTGCCAAGAAAACCCAAATGGAGTCACAGAGATTCAGACACGACAGGCCTAGATGAGCTTGCCTAAAAAAATCTCTAGATTATGCTGTCTAGACTAACAGTGCTTTGGGGGCCATCTTTCAGATTTTATGGTTCGGTATGTTTCTCTCCAGCCTAGAGGGCACACGTCTCCTTACTCTGGCCATTACTTTGATCAGCTGGCTCCAAGCTCCTCTGTTTTCTTCTGTTCCAAATTTCCAGACTTTGCCTGTCTAACCTCTATGCTTTCTAACTCTGCTCTTGGTCCCTTTCCTCTTGGCTCTCCCAAGCTCCCTGCTCCACTTCTCTGGAGCCTCAGGAATAGTTCTCCATTCCACCCACTTCAAGGTTTGCTTCTCTGCCTACATCCAAGCCCTCCTAGAACATCTGTTAAGTTTCATACAGTTACTTAAGGCATACATTTTTATACTGAAACACAAATAACTCCAAGCTGGGGGGGAGGGGGGGAGTTGTTACATGCTACAGAGAAAAAAAAACCAGAAAGGAAAGAAGGGAGAATTTTTCGCTTTTGTGCAAGACAGAATGCAATTAATCATAATATCATTGTAATTATAAAAAAAAAACCTAAGAAATATTGTAAATTAGTCCTAGTAAATCAGCTCTGACTAAATTCAAAGACTCTCTGAGCTAGAAAAGACCTGAGAGATAATCAAGACCAACTGCTTCATTTTCAGGAGATAAAAGTGACCTGCCAACAGCCACACAGGGCAGAGTGGAGGCTAGCCCCAGGTCTTCTGACTCCTGACTTAGTCCTCCTTCCACTACATGGAGCTCACCTTTTTATAGTGGAAGGTCCATGAATTGGAGGAGTATTGGATTTGGAGGTAGAGGTCTTGGGGGCTTCCAATCTGCAAACCTGCAAATCTACTTGCTACTTCTGATACCTTATAGAAGTCCTTTACTCTTTCTAAGCCTTATTTTCCTCATCTCTTAAAAAAAAAAAAAAGAGACCCATTCCAGCTTTAGATCTAAATCTAAATCTATGATCTGTTGAAGCGCAGGGTATCCCCAGCCTTGAAAAGTCTCAGGTGGAAATTGGGTCAGGGAGCCTAAGAGGCACAGGTGAGAAAGGGAGAGGGAAGGTAGAAAGAAGGGAGAAAGGCTTTCTGTGCCATTCAGGCCTGGAGTCACTTTGGAATTGTCTGAAAGGTTCCTTCTCATGCTGCAAAGAGATAACTGCCTCTAAGGCGATGAAAGTTCTGACATAAACAGACTTGGGGAGCTCACTGTTTTGGTCTTCTCCAAATATTTAGAATTAAATGCTTTTCGTGCTTGTAGTTTTAAAACGTATATCTAAAGGGGTCATTTGAAATGGTTTCAAAAGTCAGAAAACTGAATTTGCTCACAAGATGTCAGTCAACAAGCATTTGTTAAACAATTGTTGAGCCAAGCAGTGGGTTCAAAGCAGCAGGGATTCCAAAGACAGGCAAAAACAGCCCCTTCCTTCAAGGAGCTCCCCTTCCAATGGGGAGACAACTTATAAATGCATACATGCCTAGATACGGTGCAGACAAGAGAGGTAAAGTTCTGTCTTGTCTTGGATTTTTTAGGTCCGAACCTGGATTCTCACAGTGGGCTACACGACCGCATTTGGAGCGATGTTTGCAAAAACGTGGAGGGTCCACGCCATCTTCAAAAATGTGAAAATGAAAAAGAAGGTAATTTAATTCCCACCTAGTTCTCCGAAACAGCAACGACATATTCCACATCCATGTGAACCTAGAGTGGATATTTGCAGTGGATAGCCCTTTATGACCTTTTTAAATTCTCCAAGTTGCTGAAGCAAATTTCGCAGGTGACGTTAAACACCACCTTTATGATGGGGTCATGTAAAAGACTAACATCACTGGGCACTGTCACCCACTGGTATGCATTTGGTGGCCAATTATAATTTTGGGGAGAAAAGGAGTAGGTTTGTGACTATGGTACTCATACCATTTTGTCCCAAGTCAGTCGGTCAGCTGGCATATATTAAGTGCTTACTGCATGCATGTCAGGCTCTGTACTAAGTTCTAGAGATACAATGAGAAGTAAAAATCAGTGCCCACCCTCAAGGAGATCACATTCAAATGGAGACTCACGTTCCAAAATAGAGGAGCTCAACAGTCCACACTTCCCAAGCCAAGGTACCCACAATGATAGATTAAGACTCCTTTGATGCCCTTCAATACCTGTATTAGATGATCTGACACCTTCCCTTATCCTGTTCCTCTGGTTGCCATACTATAAAAAAGAAGAAACCTCTCTAGCCAGGTGGACAGAGATCCAGGCCAACTGCTTCAGCTTCTGCCAACTCTTTAGGATGCCTAGACATGTAGAGGCACTAAATTCATGTCTGGTGGGCCTGTCAGATAACGTGGCACCGACTTCTCCCTGAATAGTTATAGTTGTCTGACAGAGGTCTAAGGGAATTCTCTTGGCCTGAAAGAGCTCAGCCCTAGTCATGAACTCTGGAGTTGGAGGGTCTGAAGTTGAAAAATATTAAAGATACAAGAAGTCGGGAGCAAGGTTACACTTAGAATTATGTAATTTTCAATGAGTGAACTGAATATGTGAGTAATTCCTTATAGACCCCATTGTGGATTAATGGAAGCCAGGGAATGTCCACCTCACTGCATTGAGAACAACTTCCACTTGTAAATTCAGTTAGTTTACTGGACCTTGTCTAGATGGGCCTCCTCCAGTTTCCCCACTATCATTTGAGTACCAAGAAGGGAGTTGGGGACAGGAAGAGAGAGAAGGGAAAGCAGGGAATAGACACATACCTCGCAAGAAACCTAGGTCTAGCGCTTGCTGGCTGTGTGATGTTACACAAGCCACTTAAGTCCTCTGTTCCCTCATCTGAAAAATGAGGATAATAATACTTCTGGTCCCTACCCCACAAAGTTATTGTGAAAATCCAATGAGATGACCTTAAAAGGCTGTGTAAATGTAAGCTACAGTTACTGTTCCCTAATATGGCCAAAAGCCTTGGGTCAGCCCTGGCCAGGCCAGACCACTTAATAGATGTTAATATTTCCCACAAGATGACCTTCAGGACCACCCAGGGTCTTCCTGATCCCTTCTCCCGGTCCCTTTATTTGTTCCTGATGCTCTTGTCAGTATCCTCTTCATAATTTTATTACTTACTCTTCTAACAATTAAGAGTACTGCTGGGTCCAAGGGACTGTGGTGCTTTACCCTCTCCCTCTCCATTAAGAGGATCTGGATCCACGTCCCCTTGGGTATGGCTAACACCTGGAAGAAGGACCTGGCTCTTTTTTTCAAACTCTTTGGTTTTTTTATGGCCCCACCCCAGGGCCCTGGAGAAAAATTAATTAAAGCTTAGATTTGGTTCACATCTAGGTCTCCTCAAAAGAAATAAAAGAAAGGTATTCAGTGTACAGTGCAAATCAGGTATGGGACAGGTATTTATTTATTTCCCACACTCAAAAGAAATGCTTAACACAAAAGATTTTTGAAAGTGCACATCAGCAAAACTTAAGTAATCAATGACATATAAGTTAAAATAATATTATACTTTCCCAGGAGAATGAGACTTACTGAAACATCAAAACATGAAGCGGTTTCTAGGACTGCTTAATAAGCAGTTCTATTTCACCTCAGTTTGGCACTGTACAAACAGAAGAATTAGACACAACTGAAAAACGAGTGAACAACAAAATTAGACAAAAATAGTTTAGTTTTATAAAATATACCCCTATGTATATGTCCTGTTGAAGCCTTTATTGGATGTTAGAACTAGAAGAAGCCATAGAGATAATCTCATGCAAGCTTTCCTTAAACAGATATGACCACATCACCGCCCTACTCAAGAAACCCCAGTGGCTCTATCTTTCTTCTAGGATCAAATACAAACTTTTCTGTTTGCTTTTGAAAACTGGTCATAGTCTGAGTCTCCCTTTCCAATCTTATCATATATTGCTTTCCCTTTGCACACAAGATTCTGCCTGATTTAGTGTCCCTCACACATAACTCTGTCTCCCTTTTTCTCTACGCCTTTGCACCGGCCTGGAATGAACATCCTTCCTCCTCATCCTAGTTTGCTTCAAAGCTCAGACCGATTGCCACTCCCTATACAGAGCCTTTCCTAATCCACAATCCCAGCTGCTAGTATTATGCTCTAGAAATTACTTTCTTTATATTTTATATTTGACTTTCTATGTGTATGTTCCCAATGATAGAAGAAAAGCTTCTTTAGGACAGGAACAATTTCATTTTTCTTTGTAGCCTCAACCCCTGGCACAGTGCCTGTTATGTTAATTAGCATGCACTTAATAAATGAATTAACGAATTTTACAGAGAAGGAAACTGAGTCTAAGAGGATCGCCCAAGATGATGAGAACAAGAGCTAGTATTTCCATAATGTTTTTAGGTTTGCCAAGCACTTTATAAATATTATTTCATTTTATCCCAACAGCTTTGGGGGGTAAACACTAATGTTATTTACATTTTACAGATAAGGAAAGTGGAGTTGAAAGAGGCTAGGCAGCTTGCCTAGGACCACACAGCTAGTAAGTGTCCAAAGCAGGATTCAAATTCGGTCATCCTCTGAGACCAACACTCTGCACATTGCTCCAGCTAGCTGCCTCTCAGATCATGCAGCTCCTGAGTGGTAGAACCAGAACTTTTACCACCAAACCCAGTGCCCTCTGCCCTGCATCAAGCTTTACCCTCATTTTTAGTTGTCCAGAACAATCTGGAAGAATTCTAAAGGAATTAATTGCTTTCAAAGAGTTTAAACAGCCACTGAACCAGCACCTTTGAAATGTTGGACTCATGGTTTTCCATCTTGACTAAGGTGCCACTGGTGTTTGGTACTACCCATTATTTCGAGTAACAAATACAAAACCGAAACTTTTCTTTTGACTCTACGGGCAGTAGGTGAGTGTGTTCCTTTCTCCTTCTCTCGATGACCCTATCCTTGGAGCCCTGTCCCTCAGCTGCGTACAAACCCAATAGAATAACCATTGGACTTACAAGCCCTACTTCCCTTTTTTTTTACTGCCATCACTGATGCCCTCCTCCTTCCCCCCCTCACTGCCCACTGGGGCCTGTTTTAGTTGCTTTTATTCTTCAAGCCTTTCTTGAGCACTATCTGTGAGTATAACTCTGTACCAGATAATGTCAGATCCATTAAAGTCGTTGTGGAAGATATCAAGTAGTCCCAGACCCCAACACCAATTGCAACACAACCCTGATTTTAAGATTCTCAGGGGAAATTTCTTCCTGGCAGGTCAAAATTTCCTTACCAGCTTTATCTTTATGGTTATTAGCAATGATATCACTCCTGAACATTATTGATTTTCAGTCTTTCTGGTGTATTATGAAAGAAATTATTTAGCTAGCCTAGAAAGAAATAATCCTTGACAGAGGAATGTTTTCATATACACTACAATTCTACCAGCCCTACCAGCAGGAGAGCAGCCAAATACTTACCTTGCAAGCAGGGATCATTTAATCCTTTGTACTTAACCTTGTGCCTGGAAGTAGACACTGAGCATGTCTTCCACACTAGGTGTTTAATAAATGCTTGGTTCTAGATTGATTGGGATTCTTGTCGGCATTCTCAAGTCCTGCAGAAAAACACAGGACTTGGTTATGAATTCTCTTTGCTCCAAAGGTATGAGTATTTCTTTTAGACAAGTGTGTTGGGAAATAGAGTATGAAATGAAAAAAATGAGGAAATCAATAAATTGTTATAATTTAGTTATACAGCATCGAAAACTAAAAGATAAAAACTCAGAGAAACATAGTGGCAGTAATTAATTTAAAAGAGAGTTCATCTATCACTTGACAGATAGCAAAGCAGACCAGCCCACAACTGAAGCCTGTTGGGAGAACAGTGTCAGTCTCATGGTGGGGCCATAAGCCAGATTTCAAGGGACTGAGATGTGAGCAGAAGACCTCAATTGCTCATAAGCATAACAGGCATAGACATACCATTAAATCATTAGACACAGATCCTTGATAGATGGATTGCTGTGAAAAAGGACAGTTTATCCTTTGAAACTGGAGCAAAGGAGGAGAGAATGGTGGGATGGTGTTGAGAGGATCTGAAGTGTAGAATTGGGGAGGAGACAGAACTCAGGACAGATTGCCTCCAATTTTTCATTGAAATTCCCCTAGTGCAAGGATACATTCACACACGGCAGCAGAGGGTGGTTTGAACAACTTCAATAATTTACGAAACTCTAGCCACAGGAATATCTGTCCAACAGGGAAAATATACGGTTCTTGTTGGACCATCTTTTTGGACAGGCTGTGAAGTGGACAACACCATATATTACCAAAGACAGCCCCTGGCTGGAACAGTATGACAACTTTCTCAAGTCCTGGCAGGTCTTCCTAATCCCTGCCAGCAAGAGCAAACCCACCAAAAAGTCAGGAGGCTCCAAAAAGAGACCTGGGGCAGGGGGAGGCTTGGTTGGTTGATTGAAATCTAGAAACGAATTCTAGGCACTAAGCCAAGATGTGCTTTGGAATGAGCCGGCATTAATGGACCAACTCCAGGAGGGACTGGCTGGCTGATGCCCTTCAAGATGAACCAGACTGTGCAAAGGTTACTATGTCCTTGTCTGAGCTGATTCAATAATGATTATGGATCAAGGGCTCACTGAAGCCTGGTTTGGCCCAGGTCCAACCTCCCCTACTTCTTACTCTATACCCAGGATGGCCGCTAGGACAGGTTCTGAGAGCTGCTTTTCTAAAGGAAAGCAACTCAAAAGGAGTTAACAATCTTACTTTAATCAAACATATATATCATTCACTTAGTTCAGGGGGAAAGGTCAGCACCTTGAACTTCAGAAAATACAAACAGAAATTACAAGTAGACAAAAAATACACAATTGAACAGACCAAAAGACAGGGCTTCCACCCGTCTGACCATTACATACACACCTAGTTAGTGACCAAAGAGGGAAGCACCAACATCTGGGTTTTCAAAGCCGGGGGCTCAATGGCAGCCCAGAGTCTCATCTGGTCAAATCACACAACTCTTTCCAAAGTGAGCCCCAAAGCAAAACCTCATCCCAGAGTATATATAACCTTCTTCAGGGTCAGAGGACATCACAACCTTCATGACCCACTGCCTAATTACAAAGTAGCAAAAGGTGTGGACCTTCCTGAAAAACAAAGCTCCCCCCAATCAAGTCCCTCCTGTTGGGTTCCCTAGGCCTACTAAGGGGCAGGGAAGATCTTCAAATTCCCTTACTATTACACCAACCCATGCTGTACTGGGAGGAACCTGATCTCAGATGACCATCAGAGGACATGAAATAAAAAATAACAATAATAGACATTTATATAGCAGTTTAAAGTTTACATACGTTATCTAATTTGATCTCCCCAACAACCCTATGAAGTAGGCACATATTAGATGAATTATTTTATTCATTTTACAGATGAAGAAACTGAGTCTCAGAGGGGTTAGAGAATTTTCCCAGGTTCATGTAGCTAGTAGGGGTCAAAGGCAGGATTCTATTTCATCTTACCATCCTCACATCCCTTTCAACTCATCAATCAATTAATCAATAAGTATTAAACGCAGTACCACATACCATACTAGTCTAGTCACTGAGGACGCAAGTGCAAAACATGAAACAATCATCAAATGAAGCAATCCTTTTGCAATGAGCTTCTGTTCTGATGGGAGAGAAAAGTATTTATAAAGAATATTCTTTTGATTGGGAAGAGATCATATTGTGGGATGTTTCTGCTGGCAGAAGGTGAAAAGGGAACCACAGAAAATCTGTTTCATCCTCTAATATGAGCAGGTCTCAAACATTTTATTCTCAGAACCCCCTTATACTCTTAAAAATTGAGGACTCTTCAAAAAAAGCTTTTGTTCGTGAGGGTTACATCTATCAATAGTTGTTGTTGTTGAGTTGTTTCAGTCATGTCTGACACTTTGTGACTCCATTTGGGTCACAAATTGCCAAAAATACCTGAGTAGTTTGCCATTTCCTTCTCCAGCTTATTTTACAAATGAGGAACTGAAGCAAACAGGGTTAAATGACTTGCCCAAGCTCACACAGCTAATAAGTGTCTGAGGCTGGATTTGAACTCACAAAGATGAGTCTTCTTGACTCCAAGCCCCAGAATTCTATCCCCTGCACCACCTAGCTGTCCTAATATTTACCATTAGAAATTAAAACATCTTAGAATTATTATGAGATAGTTTTGACCTCATGATTCCCAAATCGCACTTTGAGAACCACTGCTCTAGTAGAAGGTCCCAGAAAACCCAAAGGATTTCTGGGATTTGAAGGCAGTTATGGTCCACAATGATTTTTTAAATGGACCTATTAAAGTAGTGTTCCTCAACCTTCCTAGTGCCATGACCCTTTAATACTCATGTGGGCATATCTGCATGTGGGCAGACCTGCCTGGAGACAAATAGAGGAGCCATATCTCAGTTCCTAAGACCATGGGAAATATGTGTTTTCCAATGGTCTTAGGCGACCACTGTGAAAGGGTCATTTGACCTCCAAAGGAGTTGTGACCCACAGGTTGAAAATTGCTGTATTAAAGAATGAATCATAGTTAGCTTCATAGAGTTGGAAGACACCGCCAATCTCAGCTCATCTAATCTCTACCTGAAGGAGAAAGCCCTTCCATCACACCAGACCTATGACCATGTGATTTCGACTAGATTTTATAAATGACAAGAACCTCACTACTTTATGAAGCAATCCAGTCCATTCTGGGACAATTCTGATTATTAAGATTTTGCTTTCATTGAATTTAATTTCTCTCTGCAACTTCTACCCCCTACCAGTAGTCCTGTCCACTACAGGCCAAGAAGAGCAGGTTGAATCTTTCTCCCACATGACAGACTTACATCTTCCTTCCCCTCACCCTCAGTTCCCTCACCTTACAAGCTCCAACTCCTCTAACTTCATGGGTTCATTAAATTTTCCTTCCTTCTCATTTCTTTTCATTTTACTACTATAGTCAATGAAAAAGCGTGTATATGGAAAGTAGTTAGACAGCAAGATGGAGCCAAGGATGCAGGTTGTAGTATGCACTTCACATTCACAGCATTAGTCAAGCAACATCTGAAAAAAAGCACATGAACTTGATCAGGGTATAGAATGATAGACTGGAACTCAGGAAGACTTGAGTTCAAATCCTGCCTCAGACACATATTATTAGTGTGACCTTGAGCAAGTCATTTGACCTCTGTCTGCCTCAGTTTCTTCATCTATATAGCAGGGATAATAATAGTACTTACCTCACATGGTTGTTGTGAGGATAAAGGATATAGAGTGCTTCCCAGACTTTTAAAGCACTATAAAGTCAGTCTTTGTTGTTGTTACGAATATTATCACTGTAATATCATTCTCAACTATTTTGACGAAGTCCAGAGAGAAATAGTCTGAGAGCAAGTTCCTATCTTGTTATTATTCTCTCATATGTGATGTTCTGCAGACTTTTGCACAGGTAGATAAAATGGAGGTTTTTTTGTAATTGAGTAAGTTTTGGCAAAGAAATAAGAATTTACAAGTCTCAAGCACGGTGCTAATTAGTGTGGATGTTCGTATATATGAAAAAAGAGAGTCCCCGCTCGTAAGTACTTATGTTCTAATAAAGGAAGACAACACAAAAAAAGGAAAAAAAGGTGGAAGAGGGAATATCCAGGGAATATGTGGTTTTGAAATCTGGAAGCCTGGAGCAGAGCCAGAAGAGGAATAAAAGTTGGCCTGTGCCCCTCCACAAAATGGAGCAGTTCCATTTTGCTCCATGAGCAGCTCAATGGGAGAAGGAGGTGGACCTTACAGTGGGATGTTCCATGTTGAGAAGGTCACAGGTGTTTTTTTAATGTTCCAGGGCAAAGAGACTCAAGGAGATAAGGGAAGTTTCTGAGACAGCATGGTTTGTAAGTCCAAAAGCCAAGAACAGGGCTGGGAGGAGAATGAATTTTATATTAGGATATAAGCTCATCTTCTATAGATTCATTGAAAGCATCTTAGAGAGGAGCAGCATGGTAGTCTAGTGGGTAGAGCATAGATAAAAAAATAAACAAGCGAATGAGTGAGTTGATGAATAAATAAGAAGTATCTCAGAGATAACTCCGGTGGGAGACAGACCTACAAGGATAACATGTACCTCCAAGATTTTAATTTCTTCTGATAGGTTTCTATATTTTGAAAGCTTTTCATTGGATGAATGGGAATCTAAATCTAAAATAGCCCTAGGAAATTATGAGTATTAAGTATAGAAATGTCTATGAAAAATGTTCATAAATTTTTTGTGGATCAACATTAGGTCTGGATGGTGGTAGGGAACAGTTTTGTCTGCTGGTACCTGATTCCTATAGAGTTTATATCCTGAATTCTCAAGGATATTGTGGGGTTTGTAATGTAATGTGGAGATTTCTTCTCTAGTTAGTTGTTAGAGAGATTTTACTACATAATTCTAGCCACTCAATATCATCTTTCTAGGTATCTAGTAGATGCTAAATTTTTTGTCACCTGTGGTAATATGTTCCACAGTTTTTACCACATAATTCATAATCTTCATCAATTGGTATCTCTGGACTCTAAAAATATGCAGTCATTGAGGTTGGCAATGACCTACCTGAGCCTAAATTACTATCTATCATAAACCCTCTTACTTTTGTAAACAGACCCCCACGATTCAGTCATTTGCTTGATGCTTCTCAGTCATCATATTATTGGTTGAGTTCATGGGAACATTTCCTTTTGATTCCACCATTCTTATGTTATATCTCACTATTGTGGTTATGATTAGCCTCATTATAAAATTAAGGGGTTAAACTAGATTGTCTCCAAGGTTTTTTCCACCTCTAACATTCTATGATTCAATATTCACATGTCAAAGCAAGACATACACCAAGGAGAAATAAGAATTAATAAAAATCCATCTACACAGATGGCCACCTTGATGCTCCTTCTCCACCATCACTCCTACCCACTACATATTGAACGTATGCTTTGAGAATTATTGGTTTTCCCATTAGTTCAAATGAGCCTGACTGAGCCAGACACGCTTTCCCAGCTCTTTCCCCTTGTGAACATTTACAAGAGAGTTAGCTGGGGATGTTATCAGTTTCAGTTGCATCTGTACAATGTTAATCAATGAAGAAGTGACTATAAAGATCAGGGCAGAAATCTGTTACCCCACAGAGTGGCCCACAACAACCTATACATCAGGACACAAATCCACAACCGCAACAACCCGCCCCCCAAAAAAAAAGGAGCAGCAAAAGCTCACAGTTTGTTGTGAAAGAAGCAATGTCCCAAACCTCTCTGTGACAAAAGTGACCTGGGGAGAGTGTCAAAGGTCAGGGGAGTGAAATGTAATGGAGACAGCCTACCACAGGAAAAGATGCTGAGTAAGTTAGGCAGCAGAGATGGCGGACAAAACAAGGCCCTCCTGACTACTGAAGCAGATCGCAGTGGTCCACAAGCGTCTGAGCAGGCAGCCAAGGCTCCACAAGAGGACACAACCATCCAGCCATTTGGAGAGAGCTGGAAACAATGAGCTGGGATTCATTCTGATATTAAGTAGATCTGTGTTCACACAGTTATGGGGGTTTCCTCAGTTTAGATTATGAACTCTACATAAATGTAGGAGAGATGACAACCGTTCCGTTATCTCCGTCACCATCACTCAGGCTAATGCCTGAGTTTCCCAGTTCCCCTTTCTGTCTTTCTGTTCTATGGGCCCAGCACAGATCATTGACTGGATGATAATATAGCTAAGATGGTTGAGTCCACCTAAGTCCTACATTTAGAATTTTTTTTTAAGTCAGCTATGCATATAGGGGATGAGGGTGACATTACTAGCCTACAGTTCAGTTGAGGAAAACCTGGTGATCCCTCAAACTTAATAAGTCATTTGATATGGCAGCCAAAAACCTCAGGCAGCATTAGTATCCAAAATAATGGCAGTGATGGTCTTGTTGTGTTCTGCCCTAACAGACCACATGTTGTATTCAATTCTGAGTTTTGTACTTTAAAAGGATTATTGGTATGCTAGAACAAAATCAGAGGTAGGATGATGAGGAGTTACACACTCTGCCATATGGGTATCAATTCAAGGAACCAGGGGCTCTTGGGAAGGCTTCAGAAAGTCATAATAGCTGTCTTCAAATATATGAAGGACTGATATATAAAAGGCATTAGAGTTATTCTTCTTATCCCCAGAGGGGCAAATTAGAACCCATGAATAGAGTTCCTAAGAGACAGATTTCAACTCGATCTCAAAAAGCATTAAGCTGTACGAAACAGAATGGGCTGCCTTTTGAGATCATTAGTTCCCCATCACTGACCTCTTGGCAGGGAAGTTGTAGAGGGGAGTAATCCATCAGGCAGATGTCATAGAATCCTCAGATTCTATGATTCAGAAGCATTGTAATTTTTCAACACAGACAAAGAATTTCACTTAGGTCAGGAGTAATCATTCAGAAATGTGAATTTCTTTTTTGTGTGATATGTTTTATGAGGTCAAGGTAACGACCTGCATGATCCATAGTAAAATTCACTACACAGATGAAGGATAGTTATTGGTGCCTCTCTCCAAAGGGATCACCAGAGGCTATAATAGTGTAATTAAGAGAAAATCAAGTACAGAATACACTAACTCTACCCACCAGTGTATCTTAGAGTAGAAGGAAAGAGAGAACTTTAGCAAATACGTGAAGCAGAAGTTGGGGGAAAAGAAAGATCAGAATGAATTAGTAAAAATTCTTAATTGTAGATCAGTTTTAAAGTAAACTTTATTACTGTATTATACGCATGGTCTGATCAAGGCAGAGTAAAATGAAATAATCCCCTCCCTCATTTGGGACTCTATTGCTTCTGGTAATGCCACCAGAAATTATACTGGCTATATTGCGACGGTAACTTGTACTCAACAGCGCCTTACACGCAGTACGCCTTTTGCTTTACACGCAGTACGCTTTTTCTAAATGGTTGCTGAATTAAAATTGAACTAAACTATTGAAAAGCATCCATTCATTCTGTTGCTTAGGAGAAGTTCTTAGAATACCTGTTTTACTGTTGGATGAGACTGATTGAGAGGCCGTGTAGCATAATAAATAGAAGCTGCTAGCCTTAATGTGAGGAAGACTTGGGTTGGACTCCCACCTCTAATACTGTCGAATTAGATACTCTAATAGCTGTGTGACCATGGGCATGTTGCTCTTAGCATCTCAGAGCCCCATGAAACTAAAACTATGAGCCAAGGATAAAATCAGACATTTAGAAAGCACAATAAGTATCACAAATATAATTGCTCGTGTGACTGAGGTTTTCTGCACCTCAGAATCATGGAATTTTAAAACTAGAAGGAACTCTGGAGATCATTTCAATTGACCATGTCTTTTAACAAATGAGGAAGCTGAGGCCCAGAGATTTTATATGACATGCCCAAGATCATCTGGCCAGTTAGTAGCAGAACCGAGAATGCCTTCATCCTGTCTTCAGCTCACAGAATTTCTCAGAGTAGGATTATAGGGTTGTAGATTTTGAAGTTAGAAGCAGGGCAGCTAGCTGGTACAGTGGATAGAGTACTGGCCCTGGAATCAGGAGGACCTGAGTTCAAATGTGGCCTTAGACACTTAACACTTACTAGCTGTGTGACCTTGGGCAAGTCACTTAACCCTGATAGCCTCCAAAATAAAAGGAGTTGGAAGGAAACCCTAGAGGCCACTGAGTCCAACCCCTTCATTTTTGCAATTGGAGCATAGAAAAACTCAGTGACTTTTCCAGGGTCACATAGCTAGTGAGGTCTGAATTGGGGTTTGATGCCAGGTCCCCCCAACCTGTTGTTCCTCCTCATTGGTTACAGAACCTGAAGGCAGACATGTCCCCTCTCCAAACTGAACACTTTTTTCCATGGCGGAACTTTATATTTCAGAGGCTGGTACACCACAAGCTATTTATTTTCTCCCCATTGCTGTGCCTGTAATTAGATTAAACCGTGATGATGCAGGCACTTATTAGGCCTCCGAATTCCATTCAGGCAGCTCTCTACCTATGATCATCTTAATAGCAGGTTATGTTTGTAACTGCCTGCTTATGCTTCTCCCAAGGAAGGTTCCTATTTAGCCTTCTAAGTTACCAGGTCATGTCCCTACATCCTCTTTTCCTTGTGGCAAGCAGACAGTGGGGGCAGGGGACACAGGGTGGAGAGGAAGACAACCAGGACAGGACAAGGTTTTCCTCCATTTCACTCACTCCTGCCTGGCTTTCAATCCCTTGAAGGCAACTAGGGAGTACAGTGGGTAAGTGTGCGGGACCTGGAGTCAGAAAGACCCAGGTTCAAATCCCACCTCAGACATTTAATGGCTGTGTAAACCTAAGCAAGTGACTGAATCTCTCTTATTCTCAGTTTTTCTCTTCTGTAAAACTGGAACAATAGTAGCACCTCCCTCACAAGGCTGTTGTGACGATCAAAGAGACAGCATATGTGTTTCTGTTTAGTCATCCAGTCATGTCTGATTCTTCGTGATCCATGGGTCACATCAATACCATCTATGAGGTTTTCTTGCCAAAGATATAGAACAGTTTCCTGTTTCCTTCTCTAGCAGATTAAGGCAAACAGAGTTCAAGTGATTTGCCCAGTCACACAACTACTAAGTGTCTAAGACTAGATTTGAACCCAGGTCTTCTCGACTCCAGGCCCAACATTCCTTCCACTGAGCTCCTTTAGCTGCCTGGAGCATGTATCGTGCTTTGCAAACCTTACAGTGCTATGTTAATACTTGTTATTGTTATTATTAGCATTATTTTTATTAAAGCCAGGGCTCCTAGAGTAACACTCTAATTTGCAATAAAACTAAACATTTTTTATAACAGACTGTGGCCACAAGCTTCTAACACAATGGCTCCTTAAGGGACAGTCTCCCAAACTCGCATCACTTTCACTAACTTAACTTTTAGAAATAAGCATTTAGGGGCAGCGAGGTGGTGCAGTAAATAGAGCACTGGCCCCAGAGTCAGCAGGACCTGAGTTCAAATCCACCCTCAGACACTTGACACATTTACTGACTATGTGACCTTGGGCAAGTCACTTAACCCCAATTGCCCTGCCTTCCTCTTTCCAAAAGAAAGGAAGGAAGGAAGGAAGGAAGGAAGGAAGGAAGGAAGGAAGGAAGAAAGAAAGGAAGGAAGAAAGGAAGGAAGGAAGAAAGAAACGTTTAAATATGATGAAATAGAAATGTATTGAAGCTACTCTACAGTATAGATTACACTACAGTGGTTCTCACCCTTCCTAATGCCATGACCCTTTAATATGGTTCCTCGTGTTGTGGTGACCCCCCAACCACAAAATTATTTTCATTGCTACTTCATAACTGTCATTTTGCTACTGTTATGAATCGTAATGCAAATATCTGATATGCAGAATGTATTTTCATTGTTACAAATTGAACATAACCCACAGGTTGAGAACCACTGGATTACAGGGTACTTCTAAAGTTCTCAAAATAAGTCTGTCACCTTAAGTATTTTGAACACTCCTACCTTGTTTGAATTCACACTATTATTTTGCACTACTAAGAAAGAATTTGCTAAGCAAAAATAAACCCAATCTCTGTTCAAATTATCACAAATTTCACATTGGTGAGGTGCAAGTCAGTGATTTACTGTACGTGTAAACATTGTATGAGTCATAGATTTAGTACCTTAGACATCATCCAGTCCAATCTCTTCATTTATAGATGATGAAATTGAGGCATAGAGAGGTTAGGTGATTTGTCTAAGGTCACACACCCAGCAAGTTATCTGAGACAGGATCTTTACCCAGTTGTTCCTGACTCCAAGTCCTGTGCCCTAACCACTATGTGATACCAGTGAAATAATTTCATAATAATTATTTTCTTTAAAATCAGTTCATTCTCCATGCACATTTTTTTTGGAAGGGTTAAGGTGATTGGGGTTAAGTGACTTGCCCAAGGTCACACAGCTAGTTAAGTGCCAAGTGTCCAAGGCCAAATTTGAACTCAGGTCCTCTTGACTCCTGACTCTTTTCACTGTGCCACCTAGACGCCCCTCAATATACCTAAAAACAAAAAAGATGTCTGAGTCTCGATTAAGAGGATTGGAGGGTGAGTAGGTAAGAAGACAGGAACATCTATCTTCTAGTGCTGGAAATTGAACCCATGCCTTTTAATGCCAAATCAAATACTTTTTCAACTGCTTCTCTTACTATGTTACAGTGAAAAGGGTACTAGATTTGGAGCCAGAGTCCTAGGTTTCAAACCCTGACTCTGCTACCTACTTAGTGCATAACTTCAAACAAATCCTCTCACCTCTCAGGCCTCAGTTTCCTCATCTATTTCCTCTTGAGGTCATTACTTCCTCCATCACTAAACTCTTGGCAAGGAAATTAAAGAAAGGATTTATCTATCAGGTCAGATGTCTTTTGAAGTCCTAGGAGTCTATGGTTTAGAAACAGTGTGACTTTTTTTGGCATAGACAAAAAATTCCACTTAAAGAAGTAATAACAGGATGGTAATGAGAAAAATGAGATAACACATGTATGTTTTTGTTTAGTCATCCAGTAAACATGACCCCCATAGCACATCAATACTGTCCATGGAGTTTTCTTGGCAAAATACTAGAATAGTTTACCATTTCCTTCTCTACCATTTCAATAGCAATAACTAGATTGCCTCTAAGTCCCCTTCTAACTCTCTATCTTGGATCTTAGTCTTGTAGATCTAAAGTTGGTCCTTTGATTGTGATATGAATGAGTGTATTAAAGAGATTTTAGGAGGAAATCTCCTTTTTAAATATTTTTTATATTTTTAAATATTAATTTTTTATATTTTTAATATTAATTTATTTGTTTTTAGTTAGCAACATTCATTTCCATAAGTTTTAAATTTTCTCCCCACCCTCCTCTCCCATCTCCCCAAGAAGGCATGCAATCTGATATAGGCTCTACATGTCCATTCCTATTAAACATATTTTCACATTAGTCATGTTGTATAGAAGAATTAGAATGAATGAGAGGAACCATGACAAAGAAAAAAACAAAACAAACAAAGAAAATCATCTGCTTCGCTCTACATTCAGACTTCATAGTTCTTTCTCTGGATGTGGATGGCATTTTGCATCATGAGTCCTTTGGAATTGTTTTGGGTCCTTGCACTGCTGAGAAGGGCTAAGTCTATCAAAGTCAGTCATCACACATTGTGACTGTTACTGTGCACAATGTTCTCCTGGTTCTGCTCACTTCACTCAGCATCAGCTCATATAAGTCTTTCCAGGTTTTTCTGAAGTCTATCTGTTCATAATTTCTTATAACACAATAGTATTCTATTACATTCATAGACCACAACTTGTTCAGCCATTCCCCAATTGATGGACATCCTCTCGATTTCCAGTTCTTGGCCACCACAAAAAGAGCTGCTGTAAATACTTTTGTACATGTGGGTCCTTTTCCCATTTGTACGATCTCTTTGATATACAGTCCTAGAAGGGGTATTGTTGGATCAAAGGGTATGCACATTTTTATAGCCCTTTGGGCACAGTTCCACATTACTCTCCAGAATGGTTGGATCAGTTCACAACTCCACCAACAATGAATTAGCATTCCAGCTTTCCCACATCTTCTCCAACATTTATCATTTTCCCATTTTGTCATGTTAGCCAATCTGATAGTTGTGAGGTGATACCTCAGAGTTGTTTTAATTAGCATTTCTCTAATCAATAGTGATTTAGAGCATTTTTTGTATGACTAATAGGTAGTTTAATTTCTTTGTCTGAAAACTGCCTCTTCATATCCTCTGACCATTTATCAATTGGGAAATGACTTTTATTCTTGTAGCTTTGACCCAGTTCTCTATATATTTTAGAAATGAGGCTTTATCAGACATACTGGTTGTAAAAGTTCTTTCTCAGAAAGGGTTACTTCTAGGAGAGAGGGCTCAGGAAAGACTTCATGGTGAAGGCTGAACCTCAAAGGAAGAGTAGATTTTCAGTAGGCAAAGGTGTTTCTGGCATGAGCAGGACAAAAATTGGAAAGAGGTGAGAGTGTAGAATGAGAGAAAGAGAATAATATAAGACCAGACAGGAAGATAGGACTAGATTGTGGAGGGACTCATATGTCATATCAAGGAATTTTGCATTTGGTAGGCAATAGAGAGTCACTAAAAATGTATGTATTTGTACCTGCTAATTAGAAAACTTACTCTGTAAGCACTGCAAAAGGGGAATTAGAGAGGACAAAAATTAGAAGAAAAAAGTTAAAAGAAAAACTCATTTAGGAGGCTGTAATAACAGGCCAGTTGAGAAATTTATAGACAACATTCTATACAAGTAAGTATCCTTAAATGACCAAACTAAATATGTCCACATCTATGAAGTCTTTGGTATGAGAAAAGCCTCTTTAATGAGGCGTGAATTTACTTTCGATCCATCTGGGACCCTACCTGTAGCTTCTGTTCTACGCACATTAACCTGTATCTCACTCACTTTCCCTTACACCTGCAGTCCTAAGTCCTGAAATCACTTCCTATTTAGGCAGAAAATATAAAATAAAACAGATTATGTAAGAATTAGGTTCACTAAGGTGTGTTCTGTTCTATCTGTCTGGACTTCTTTTCCTCCCCTGATTCCCTCTTCCTGCTGTCCTGATCTACTGGCTCCCAGACCTGTACTTTCCTCTGGATTGTGGTTGCAATCCCTGAGTGTCTGGGTGCTTGCACAGACCCCTTGACACATGCCTTAATCTCCTGTTCCTTAGACCTTTACTTGTATAAGATCCTGGTAGCTCCCCTAATCCTAAATGGGTACTTGCCAATCACAGTTCTACTGCTTTCCACTCCGTGGGATGACAATAAACATGTCAGCAGGAAGTTGAGGGATGTAATTTCTTCAAGAAAAATGCTCTGAAGTTCTAAGATTTTGAGTTCATGTGGAACAAGTGTCTGCACCTACTGAGTGCAGCATCTGGACTCTCAAAACATGACCTCAGGGCTCAGAACTGAGCTCTATTATCAATATACTCTCAAAGCCTTCCCATCACAAACTTTTTTAAATTTTATTTATTTACTTGTTTTTCATTTTCAACATTCACTTTTATAAGGTTTTAAATTTTTCTCCTTCCCTCCCCTGTCCCCAAGGTCATACACATACAATCATATTAAATATATTTCCACATTAGTCATGTTGTGAAAGAAGAATCAGAAGAAAAGGGGAAAACCATGAGAAAGAAAAAACAAAAAAGGGAAAACAGTCTGCTTCGCTCGGCACTCAGACTCCATACTTCTTTCTCTGGATGTCATCCCAAACTTCTTTGCCAGAACACAAACTCCTGTCATGTGGAGAATGTCTTCAGTTTTTCTATGGGACATAAGATGCCAGGAGAAGGAATATGCATGCACACACACACAACCATACCCTATTGCTTAGCACAGTGATGTCAAACTCAGACAGAAGGAAGGGTTCCACTAAACTGTACATAAGCCTCCTTGGTTGTTGTTGTTCAGTCATTTTAGTCATGTCCAACTCTTCATCATCCCATTTGGGATTTTCTTGGCAAAAATACTGCAGTGGTTGCTATTTCATTCTTCAGCTCATTTTACAGATGAAGAACTGAGGTAAACAATGTGAAGTGACTTGCCCAGAGTCATGCAGCCAGCAAGTGTCTGAGGTCACATTTAAACTCAGGGAGATTAGATTTCCTGACTACAGGCCCAGCATTCTATCCACTGCACCACCTAGCTGCCCTATAAGGATCCTTACAGGTCGTATCTTGACTTAGAAAACCACAAATTAATATTATGGGTTTGGGTTTTTTTTGTTAAATATTTCCCAGTTGCATTTTAATCTGATTCTAGGACATTCAGGAGTGATGCAGTTCATGAGCTGCCAGGAGGTCCCCTATTTTGTTCCTCTGGTTTAGCAGACCAAAGAAGAGACAAAAAAGACATGCCCATATAAAGGAAGCTTCTCCTCAGAAAACCCAATGTATCAAAACTCTTCCCATAACTCAGAGTTTCATCTGGGTTTTGGTGTCATTCTGTGCATCCAGTCTACTGAAAAGCAGAAAAGTGGGGCAGCCTAATTAAATCTTCAGGGCTCAGTAACAGACTTTCTTCCTCCTTCAGTATTCTTGATACTAACTCCTACAGGCTTTTGGGCTCAGAGCAGCCCAGCTGTGTCAGTTCCACTGTTATTTACCACGACCAGGCCCAACCCTATTGTTTTGTGTCAACCTCTGACCGTGGTCCTGACAATGCCCTTGATACATGCATAACATAGCCTTCTTAAAAATTTACAGTGGTGAGAATGTAGGCATATAGGTTAGTGATTAGTATCGTCTGTTGTTGTTGTTGTGAGGTTTTAAAAATGATCTGTGATTTTCTTTCCCCAATTGTTCGGTATCTTTCCAATTTTGTGAAAGTAATACCTCAGCATTTTCAAAATTCTGTTTCTTCCAGCACAGATTTCAACTGTAAAATATTTGTATGGTCCAGCCATACTTCTCAAATTCAATCTAAGTGCTTTTTCTGCCTTCTCATATGGCATATTGGACACTAAGGTATTCAAGTCCAAATGCAATGGTTCCTCTATCATGATAGCAAATATGTTCAAAAATATATTTTTTTCTGTTCAATTCTTGTCCTCTTTCCAGTTTTATATATAAATGCCTTTAGAGTGATGTTGTTGACTTGTGTCTTTTTTTCCTAGCCTAGCATTTCTCCCTTCAACAGGCTGTTTATTTTCTAGCCATGCCCTTTCCTCCTACCTGGTATCTTCTCCTTTCTGCCCTGCCATTTCTCTGGAAGACTATGCCACATACCCCATACCCTGTTCCTGTATCCTCTTGTAAGAAAGAAATAGCATAAAGGATTTTTTTTGTCTAGACCTGTGATTTCATCTCTGGGGAACTCTCAGTGTAGTAACCCCCTCTAATTATGCAGATCATCAATTTGTCTACAACTTGTAATTATGTTAGAAAGTTTCTTAGAGAGCTAAGGGGGTAAGTGATTTGTCTATGTAAACCACAGTCTTCCTGACTCTAAGGTGTGACCTCTATTCTACAACATACTTCCTCTAATACAATGATTCTCAACCTTCCTAATGCAGCAACCATTTAATATTCCTATGTGGGTGTATCTGCATATGGGTGGACCTGCCTGGAGACAGATAGAGGAGCAGAGTCTCAGTTCCTAAGGCCATCAGAAATATGTGTTTTCCAATAGTCTTAGGTGACCCCTGTGAAAGGGTCATTTGACCTTTGAAGGGGTCGAGACCCACAGGTTGAGAACCACTGCTCTAAGATATAAGAAATTATCATCTAAGAAATATATGATTGGGAAAGGATATGATCAGTGATAAAGTGGGAGTTAGATAGAATAGAAGATCAACCCACGTGTTGCATTGGCACCAACAAGATGTTAGGAGACCTAAGCCACGACTGGGTAGATCCTCAATTAGAAGTTTTTTATAATGGCATGACCAAGAACCACACAAGATGAGAAGGTATGGATGGGTTGCAGTATGCCTCCTTAGAGAGAATGCCCAAATCAATGAAGTAATGCTTTAATTCAAGCAGCAAAGTATGTGGACAAGGTAGAACACATCCTGAGAAGGGTAATTAGGATGGTAAGAGGACTGAAAATTATGCCATATGGAAACCAACTTGAAGCAATAGGAGATGAAAGCTAAAGCTGGAAGAAGAGAAATTGTCATCGTTATATCATGTTAATTTTTATATGTTTTATCAGTCACCAAGGCCAATAAATTCATCATAGTATTGAGTCTTTCTCTGTACTTAGCTAGATTATCTAGTTCCTCAAAATGCAAATGTAGAATGTTTCCGGAACTATGCTCAGAATCTGTCTCCTTGGTAGAACTTACCTGAACTGTGCTGTCAGAGCCCCAGAGAATCCAGTATCAATTCCATGTCCTAAAAAAGACATCAGAGCTGGGCATTTTGGAAAGTTTCTTTAAATATTTAAAGTTATCACGTAGAAGATAGATTAGATCTATTCTGCTTTGTCCTGGAATACAGCTAGGTGGCTCAATGAATAGAGCTCTGGGCTAGAGTCAAAAAAAGGCCTGAGTTCAAATCCAGCCTCAGATACTTACTAGCTGTGACCTTAGACAAGTCACTTTACACCGTTTGCCCAGTTACCTTGTCTGTAAAAATGAGCCAGAGAAGGAAATAGCAACCCACTCCAGTGTCTTTGCCAAGAAAATCCCAGATGGGATCACAAAGAATTAGACCCAACTGAACACAGAACTAGTACTGGTAGGGAGGAAAGTTATTGTCTGATATAAGGAATAGCTTCCTAACAATTAGAACTGACCAAAAAATGGTCTGGAGTGCGAATTCCTAATGAATTTATTAAGTTATGAAATGGGGCAGGCACACCTGGTTCTTTGAGTATTCACTGGGAAAGACCATGATGGCAGCAGGAAGTGAGACTTCCATCACACTTTAATAAGGCACAGAGGGTACAGGGGCGGACCGGCACAGAAACTGCAGGGATAAGTGATGAAAGATGCCCGAGGGAGTACAGAGGCAGATGGCATGGGGAGAGGGAGAGGGTGGTAGAGGAAGGCAAGCAGTGTAAGGAAGAGGATGAGAAGGGGGGAGAGGCACAGAGAATCACTCACATAGGCATGAATTAGAGTTGGAAGCACCTGGCAGCATAGACCCAGACGGAAATAAAAGAATGCTTGAGGAAAAGGAGTTTAAGGTCTGATTTTATAAGGTTTTTTTGGGGGGGGACAGACTAAGTCTTATCCATGACACCTTGGGGTTAGTTCATCAATATATTCACTTCATCTCCAAGTTATCAGTAAACTTTCAAGTTAACATATCCACTTCATCTCAAAGTTAGACATTTTGCTGGTCTTACTGTGGATGTCAGGAACTTATCTGAGATTTATATATGATAGGACCAAAAGGCCCCTGGCAGCAAAGCCTAGATGGCTTTCCCCAATTGATATTACTAGGATGATTTGTGATTGATATATGATACAATTTGCAAATCATGCTCCTTTGATCTTTGGGATGGTTTGTACATGACTTCTAGACTCTCCTTTGCCATTTTACCTTCTGCAATTGATACTTTATGCTAGCTGCTTATAAACTATAATGACTCAAGGATGAGAATGGTCAGAGGGACCAGAACAAGATACAATTTTAACACAGGCTGCCTCAATATGTAGTGAGTTACCTGTCATAAGAGGTATTCAAACAAAGACTGAACAAGTGTCTACTTTTTCCAGGTATTGTACTAGTAATGTCTGAGAACAAAACACAAAAATTAAATTGTTCTCACCCTCAAGTAGCTTGCCTTTTCTACAAAGAGATGAAGCATTCACATATTAGCACATACAAAATAAATATGAGGTTGTTCAGGGGAAAAGCATTGGCAACTGAGGGGATCAAGAAAAGTCTCATGTACATGGTAATATTTGAACTGAATTTTGAAGGAAACTAAAGATTCTAAGAAGTAAAGATAAAAAAGAAATCTGTTTCAGGTACATACAGCCTAGACTGTGGTTGTGGTTTGTCCTTCATTCTTAAAGAGAACCATGACATCAGGGAGATGATGACTCGTCTTGCATTTGAGTGTGGGAGGGCTGTGCAAGGTCACCAGCCTCACTTTCTCCTCCAGAGCCATCTGGGTCCAGTGGTCAGATATGGATCAGGATGACTGGAGATGTCCCAGGATGCAATGGGACACCCTGGCCCTTTTAGGCTAAAGTCTTTTCAGATTCTCACTTTGAGTAAGGCAACACCCATTCAGTGAATAGGCCTCTTTAAGGAGTGAATCAAGGGATGACCCCTTTAATTTAAAAAAAAAAAAGAAATGGAGGGGGGCTGGGAAGTGGAGAGGGGTCTTAAGGAATAGCAAGAAGGCTAGTTTTGCTAGACCATAGGATATATGAAGCAGAATGATCTAATAAGGCTGGAAAGGGAGGTTAGAGTCAGGTTGTGAACAGCTTTAAATGCCAAGGAACTTTGTATTTTATTCCAGAGATAATAGGCAACCACTGGGATTTATTAAGTAATAGACTTACATGGTCAGACCTGTACTTTAGGAATATCACTTTGGCTTCTGAGTGGAGGAGAATTGAGGCAGGGAGACCATTTGGAAAACAATTGAAACCAAAGGGGTGAAAAGGATGAACATGTGAAAGACGTTAGGGAGGTGGAATCAAGATTCAGCAACTGATTAGATATGTGACATTAGAGTCAGTCGGGAGGTGAGGTTGTGAGCCTGAGTTGGAAGGATGGTAGAACCCTGAAAAGAAATAGGAAAGCTCAGAAGCAGGCTTGTGAGGGAAAGATAGAGTTCTGTTTGGGGCATGTTGAGTTTGGGGCGGCTATAGGACATTTGAAATGTCCAACTGGCAGTTGGCAATGCAAGATTAGAATGCGGGTGAGAGTGGGGGACTAGCTAAATAGATCTGAGTTATTTGCATAAAGATGTGAACTGATGAAGTCATCAAGAGAGAATATAGAGAGAAAAGAAAAAAGGACCCAAGACAGAATCTTGACCTACACTCTATTAGGGTATATCAGAATATGGAAATATGCGATCCAGCAACAATGACCACTTGTCTGAGATATTGAGGAAAGGATTCATGCTTAAGGGATCTAATTAACCCAAGTAGCCTCCACAGTCCTTTCCAAACTTGAAATTCCATTGTTCTGTGACTCGGGAAGCTAGGTGGCACAGTGGATAGAGTACCAGGCCTGGAGTCAAGAAGACCTGAGTTCAAATCTGGTCTCAGACACGTTTGACCCTGGGCAAGTCACTTAACCATCTGTAAAATGAGCTGGAGAAGGAAATGGCAAGCTGTTTTAGTATCTTTGCCAAGAAAACTCCAAGAGAGGTCACAAAGAGTTGGACACAACTGAAAAAAAAATGATTAAACAACAATATGATTCTAAGTGGAGAGGAATAGAATGATGGGGTACAGCAAACTGAATACATGTATACTGGAGGTGGTCTAACCAGCAGTGAAGGGGTCCAGAGAAAGGGCTGCTGTCCGCAGCTCTTTTCCAGGGTTATCCATTCCTTCTGCCAGAAAGTCTGGGATATTCAAATGTCATACTACTCTCCTTAGATCTGTCCTTTGCACATAACGTGCTATACTTTGTATTACAATTTTCTATTTGTTTTATCTCTGCTACAAGATTGTAGGTCTGTCATAGTCATCTACTCCATATTTGTTGGACTAAATTTAATTAAAGCCTTTCTCATTACCATTTCAGCCTTCCTTATCCAGTCAGTGGGGAGTTTTTCCCGGTACATTCTGACTCATTCAAATTGAACCCTTTAGTTAGCCTCCACTGTTCTCATCTTGGGACAACAATCTCCTCCTTCCCAAACCAAATCATTCATACCTGTGCATGAAAGTAAGCTCAGTGTCATTTCTTGTAAAGTCCCGTTTCTAGTGGGAGAAGTTTCTGCCGGGATTGTCAACAATCTACAAACTCTGGTTTATGATCTCTCATTCACCAGTCTCTCAAACTATGGCATTTTCCTCCAAATAAATGTCATCTTCATCGATTTAGAGCTGGAAGGGAATGTTGGAGGTCACTGGGTCTAAGACCCTCATTTTATAGTTGAGGAAGCAGGTTAAATGACTTGCCTAGGCTTATACAACTAGTAAGCATGGGGGGGAAATTTGAACCTGGCTCTTCCTACCTCCAAGTGTAACACTCTGTCTACTACACTACACTGCCACCTACCGACGTAACTTGGCTTCTATAACCTAGAGGAAGTCATGCTTCTATGCTTTTGTCCCAATGGAGGTCCAGTGAAGACAGTACTTTTGTCACAGATCAGGGCAGCAATCTGTACCTATCTGTAGAGAACGAAGGGCCTCAGGATGGGCAACCAGCTCTTGTTTTCTCTCACAGAATGTTAGACCTTCTAAATCGTCCTATTCAAAATTCTCATTTTGCAGGAGAGAAAATTGAGGCCAGAGAAAGGAAAGGACACTCCCATGGTTATAGAGTCATTAAGTGGCAGAGTCAAAATTTGAACCCTGGTCTTCTGAATCTTTGGACAAGGCATTCTTAATCCCCCTGGGATCCATAGGGGTCGATGAACTTGGATGGAAAAAAATTACATCTCTATTTTCACTAAACTATAACCAAAATCTAGCATTTCCTTCAATTATGAATTTTTTTTAAACATTATTCTGAGAAGGAGTTCCTGGGCTTCACCAGACCACCCAAAGGATCTATGCCACACACCCAAAAATGGTTAAGAATAGGGGTGTGTTGATAAATGTTTAACAACTGGATTTCTGGGGAAATAACATGCAACACACTTTTAAAGCATATTCTGCCATATTGACATTTTCTCCATCTGCTTCTTAAGTCTACACAATCATCAAAATAGTAAGTCAAGCCCTGATTTGTAACCTTTACCTATTTCTAAAGTGTAAATGCTCACACTTGGCTGATATACACTGGCTCCAGTACACCCCTGGTTAAGAACACTTTTGCTTCAGACTCTCTAAATCCAGAGTCTCTTTCTACTACACCATGATGCCCCTCTGCATTGATGGAACACCCTGCTCCTGAAAGGATTCTGGATAGAGACCTAGTAGAAATAGAATTGGATAGAGAATCATGAGGTTGGTATTTGAATCCTGCTTCAGAAACTTACCATCTGTGTGTCCAGAGCCAAGTCCCTCAATCTCTCTAAGCCTTAGTTTTCCCCTCAATAAAATGGAGTTAATGATACATAACCCACCTCCCAGAGGTTGTTGTGAAAAAAGCCCTTGATAAACCTTAAGGGTCTGTTTAATATGTTTTCATCACTGATGTCATCAGCTCTTCTAGGAAACACAAGCTTTCGCCTCAGTCCTGGCACAAATTAGCAATGCAACCTAGGGCAAATCACTTAACTTTTCTAGGACTTTTTCTTGCGTATAAAATGGGGTTTGGGTGGGAGGAAAAGAAGGAAGGAAAGAAGCATTTATCATCTACTATGTGTCAAGTGCTATGCTAAGCTTTGGGGATACAAAGAAAGGCAAAGTCCCTTCCCCTGACAAGCTCACAATCTAATGGAGGTGACAACCTGCCAATATCTATGTACTAACTCTGAACGGAATCAGTGGAAGATAAGCAACAGAAGGAAGGCACTAGAATGAAGAGGGACTGAGAAAGACTTCCTGTAGAAGGTGGGATTTTAGCTGGGACTTGAAGGAAGACAGGGAAGTGAGGAGGGAGAGACAAGGAGGGAGAGCATTCCAGGCATGGAGGAAGTCAGTGAAGATGCCCAGAGCCAAGACATGGAGTGTTTTGTGCAAAGAATTGCAAGGAGCCCAGTGTGTGTGTTTTGAAGAATATATGGAGGGAAGAGAGCAGGGGGGCAAGGTGTAAGAAGGTTGGAAAGGGTGGGTGCCTAGGTTATAAAGGGTTTTGAACAGCAAACAGAAGAATTTATATTTTATCCTGGAGGTGATAGAGAACCACTAGAATTTATTGAGTGGGGGTGGGGGAATGATATGGTTGGACTCAAGCTTTCAATAGGTACTACTATTATCCCCATTTTACAGTTGAGGAAACCAAGGCAAACAGAGGTTAAGTGACTTACCTAGGGTCACACAGCTAGTAAGTGTCTAGAGTCAGAATTGAATTCAGGTCCTCCTGACTCCAGGACTAGAACTCTTTTTACCGTGCCACCTAATAGCCTCTTGGGAGATGGAGTACATGGTTTCTAAGGCCCCTTTCAACCCTAATCCATGAATCTGTAAATCACCCTTTCAAATAGGGATGAAAATCTCAGAGAGAAGGATACCAAGGATCACTAGAGACCAGGATACAAGGGCTCAAGCATGTATGTACCCCATTTCTCCTCCATGTCCCAGTCTACTCCAAAGTGAAAATGTCAAAGGAAAAGAGAGAAGTTGGGTTCATAGAGATAGTAGTTACACACCCCATGGTGGGTCACACTCCTTCAGCTACTATAGGGAAACCTCTAACTCACCTCTCCCTTCTGTTCTCTTCTGACTTTTCCCTGCAGATCATTAAAGATCAGAAGCTGCTGGTGATTGTTGGAGGGATGCTACTGATTGATCTCTGCATCTTGATTTGCTGGCAGGCTGTGGATCCTTTAAGAAGGACAGTGGAAAAGTACAACATGGAGGTAAGTCACCAAATGTGTGCCTGACTCATCATTGCCCATCACTCTCCTTCACCCTTCTCCACTTGAGAGTATAGATATACCCAACCAAGTGGAATTAAATGATTTCCTAGAAACACACCATTAGGGTTAGCTAGTTTCTGACTAAAGCCAGAGTCACCTTGGCTGAGATCAGAAGGGTATAACAGCCACATGGGACATCACGGTGGGATTTTGCTACAATATCTTACTTGCATTATTGCACAGCAACACTAACCAGAATGGTGTGCAGCATGGAAATCTGCTCTGTATAAAGGATAATGCTTCTTAAATAATCAATGTGAATTTTCCAGAAGGGGAATAAAAATATAAACAAATTTTATCTCTATTCTGAATAATTTTCTGTTTCTTAGTCTCATGAAGACTGGGTAAACCTGGCAGCAGAAGGGGATTCTGGGCTCTGGGCAAGTGTTTGTAATAGATGCTATTGTTATAAATAATAGATTATTGGGATGCATTAGCAGATTTCACAATAAACTCTGTTCCGTGCTCTCCAGCCTATAAAATCAAGACTCAAGGCAACTCCAGGAAAGGTCAAAATTGGGTCATTAATTCAGTGATTTAGTACTTTGGGTAGAAGCTGTAAAACCTCATTTATTTAGATTCCAGTAATTTGAAATTTAGTGTAATTCAGATGAGGCTGGGATGAATTTAGTTATACCTGGTCCATTAAAAAAGGGGGCATTCTAGATCAATTAATAGTATAAATGAAAGATCTGGATGATGTTTGAATTTCTTAAGAGAACAAAGACTTTTCATTTTAGAATCATTTTAGAATTATTTTAGAATCATTCATTTACACATCATCAATTGGCATGCAAATTTCACATTAAAGTAAGTCTCCTGAGAAATTCTCCTAAGGTGTGGTTCAGAAGACCATCAGTTTTGAGTTGGAAGTTAGAGTTCATCTGTTTTTCCTACTCTCTCATTTTACAGATGAAGAAACTGAATTTCAGAGCAGTTAACTGGCTTATTCAATGTAATACAGATAATATATGTTAGATCCAGGTGTGAACCTAGATCTTCTGACTTCAGATCCATTTGTTAATCTATTTCCAGTTATTGTATAGATTTGGAAATGGGGGGAGGGTTATGTTTCTTTTTTTGTATGTTTCTAAGTGTTGTCACCATATAGAATTGAAATAATGTTAAACCAATATGATAAATTATCCCATCATTCAGATTTTTCATTCATTCAGTCTGGTTTCATACCTTTTTTTGCCCACCTACTTCCCTGTCAAATTAGTCTATGTTATGGAGATTTTACTTTCTTCAGAAATTGCATTTTCTCATGCATGTGAGAATATACATTTGATTGTGCTGTATAGTATATACAGGGCATATATATGGGAAAGTATTCTGAATCTTGTTTATAAACCAAATTCTGTATGAAAACTGGAACACTTTCATCTTACTGAGGCAATTAGGTAGCACAAAGTATAAAGACCTAGGCCTGGAGTCAGGAAGACCTGAATTCAAATGTGACCTTAGACACCAGTTGTGTGACCCTGAGCGGGTCACTTAACTTCTATTTGTGTCTAATTCCTCAGCATGGGGATAATATCAGCACTTACCTTGCAGGGTCATGTCTAGAGCCTCTCCAAAAAGTAGTGAGTACTAATGCACACATTATACAATACAGATCAGGTACAGAACAACCATTTATTCCTCAACACAAAAGAAATGCTTAAAATAACCAAGACCCATAAGCATGCATTGACAGAAACTTAATAAGCAGCAGCAATAACATAATACTGTTATATTCTCCTGGGAGGTTAATATTTTAAAACATCGAGACATTGTGCAGTTCATAGGACTGTTAAATATTTTACATTTCACCTTAGTTCTACATGGTCCATACAGTCGCTTCTTGGTTCACATCTTCTAATGAGGCAGCCCAGGTCCAGAGCCAGTGGCTATTTTCTCATCTAGGGAAACCTTTAGGGACATGAAGGACACCCCCAGAACTGACCAAGCACCTAAGATCTCCAGGCCTCTCTAACTTACAAGGTGAGTCCATCACAGGATCATTGCTCAGTCACCTATAATCAGGCAAAAAAACACAAAGTGGAAGAGGCAGCCGGAGGTCCAGACACAAGCACATCTAGGCAAGCCTTTTCTCTGAACTACCGTATGGGAGCAGTCACCATCCTGCGGAGTTGAGAGAAAGGAGAAGCCTAGCAATGGAGAGCAGAGAGAGTTGAAGAAAGAGGATGCACCAGAAGCTGCCTCTCCTTTTTAAACTGGTGAACTCTATTCTTGGGGCTAAGGGAATGATGAGGGGATGGCTTCGTTATCCTAGCATTTCTGCATCCTTTAGCAGTGAGAGTGCATGGGGTCAGCCAGATGCAGGCAGGGCAGCTCTATGTGTGCCTGAGGTTAACATTACTCATAGACTATATGGAGGGGAGTAATACCCATCGACCTTTGACTACTAAGCACTGTACTAGGCCCCGAGGATGCAAAAACAAAAGTGAGACAGTTAGTGCCTTCAAGGACCTTAATATCTAGTTAGGGGAGACACAACCTGAATGTATATGTAGATAGATAAAAGGTGGTGGGGGCAGAGAAACAGACAGTAGCAGTTGGGGGATTGAGAAAGATTTCATGTACTTGGATTAGCAAGCACACCAGCACACAGAAGGGCTGCTAGGACAGTTTCTTTGATCTGCTTTTCTAAAGAAAAGACAGCATTAAGGGGGTTAATGATCTTACTTTAATTAATAGACAGATAAGTAGAAAGAAGTGAGTATCCAAGAAAGAATCCAACAGACAGGGCTCCAACTATCTGAACAAGGTAATACAACCTCCTACATACACCACCGGATCAGCGGAGCACAAACCTCTGAGTAGTTGGGGGGCTGTTAACAAACAGCTACTCAGAGTCCTGTCCAGGGAATCTAAAGGTCCTTCTCATGAGCAAATCCCCAAAATAAACTACCAACCTCCCAGTATATATAGTTTTCAACTAATAGGCCAGAAGGCACCACAGACCTCCTGACTCAGTGCCTAATTAACTTAGTACCAAAAAGGTGTGAAAGCCATCCTACAAGCAAGCCTCCCCCTAAGCAAGCTCCTCCTTAGGCAGGTTCCTCCCCGAATGGGCTTTATGTGACTCAGGATGTATTACAGCTGTGAAAGCAGCAAGACATCTGTGACTAAAATACCTGTGTATCTTTAGACCTGGGAACACGGCTCCCGTTCCAAGGGAAGAGTGGGACACATTGGTCACATAGGCCTATTAATGGACAGGAAAGATCTTCCTGTTCCATTAACATTACTGTGTAAAGTGGACCTTGAACTGAGTCATGAAGAAAAAACAAAGGCATTCACTCCAGAGATAGGCCTGGAGATGGAAGCTGGAACGTCACGTATGAGGAATAGAAAGGACACTTTGTCTAGACCAGAGTGAAGGTAAAAGGGACTAGTACGTAATAAAGCTGGGCAGGTAGGTTGGAGCCAGGCTGTAAAGGGCTTTGAACGCTAAAAGAGGAATTTATATTTGATCCTGGAAATAATAGGGAGCCTTTGAGCTTTATTGAGCAGAGGAGTGACATCATCAGACCTGGGCTGTGGGAAGATCACTTTGACAGTTGAGTGGAGAATGAGCCGGAGTGGGGAGAAGTAGGGTGGTGGCAGATTGTGGGGGAACTGGAACACTCAGCTAGGATTATGAAGATACTAACAGTATCTCCTTTGGAAATTTCTCCGGGCATTCTTTGGTTGGGTCCACATTTGCTTCTGTCGCTTTTTAGTTTTGCCCATTCTGCAGGTTGACGTGGCTACACATTATTTTTGATCTGACAGCTTTGTACATTTATTAGAGTTTCCACAATATACTTGGTAACTTCAAACTATTGTTTTCTCGCACATGCCAGCTGTTAGGGGCAGGTCTGATGCTGGCACCCTGTTAGTTCAGGAATAAGGAATTAAAGGGCATTTGCCAGTTAACAAAAGGAGATTTGCTCAGCCCTATGGATATACAACAAGGGTATGAAAACACTTAGCTTCTATAGATTTGACCTCCCTTATCCCCAAACGAAGGCACGTTTAGTCAACAAGGCATGATGTGGGGCCATCTTTAGACATCCACCAAGTTGGAGGGTCCCCAAATCAAAACAGATGAGAGTTTCTATGCCCTTCGGTGACCAGGAAGCTGTGTCAGGAGAAGCAGAGGCCGATCAGATTCTGGTGACAGCTTTGTGCCCTTTTAGGGAAAACTCAGCCTTGTTGCAAAAGAAGAGGACCCTGGTGAGTATTGGTCCTTTCATGCCATATTAGAACACAAAAGTTGTTTTCTCAATTCATGTATAATAAGAATAAAAATAAAACTGACATTTACATAGTAGTGTAGATTAGATAAAGCACTGAGTACGTACCGCGTGCAGGGCAACATGCAAAGTGTTGGGAAAACAAAACACAAGCCAAAAGGACAGCCCTAGTGGCCCAGAAGCTCACATTCTGCTGGAGGGAGACAGTATAGGAAAAGGCAGCTGAAGGTGGGGGGCAAGAGGTGCTGGGGGAGGTACCCACAAAGGGGCAAAGGGGGAAAGCCTAGAAAGCCAGGAGCTGAACTGGATTAGGAGGGAGTATGACTGGTGTGGGTAATTCCTCAAAAGGAAATTCTGGGGAGGAACTCAGGAAATGAAGGAAGAGGCTGCAGGAATTGGAGGCGTCTCCAGCTCGAGAAGGCAGCTGGTGTGGAGGTGGGAAAACTCCATGTAGTAGAGAGAACACCAGACTTGGCTTCACGAGACCTGAGTGAGTACCCCAACTCTGCTATCTTGTAGCCGTGGGACCTTGGGAAGCTCTTTTATCTCACTTAGTGAGACTCAGTTTCCTAATCTGCAAAATGACGATCTCTAAGGTTCCTTCCATCCATGTAATTCTATGACTCTGTGATCTGTTGTCACTCTCTCTCTCTCTCTCTCTCTCTCTCTCTCTCTCTCTCTCTCTCTCTCTCTCTTTCTCTCTGTCCCTCTCCCTCTCTCCTCTCCCTCACTCTCTTTCTTACTCTCATATTCTCTCTCTCTTCTCACTCTCTCTTTCTCTCTCTTCTCTCACTCTCTTCCTCTCTTCTCTCTTTCACTCTCTCTCACTCTTTCTCTCTCCTCTCTCTCAATTCTCTCTTCTCTCTCTCCTCTCTTTCATTCTCTCACTCTCTCTCTATCTCTCTCTCTTACACTCTCTCTCACACACACACACACACACACGTGGGTTTGTTTATACATAGTCCATATTTACTATAGGTCAGTGAATAAATGAATTGGAGGGGGAGCCCCCATGGGCTGGAGATGGGAGAGGAGTGCCGTAGTGACATCACAAAGAAGTAAAGGTTTTTAAAGAATGTCTCCTAAAAAAGAGATTTCCCTTGGTCTTTTGCAGAGTAGAAAGAGGCTAGTGTAGCCTCTTTCCTTTATTGTCCCTGGGTCTTCTGATCAACTGGGTACCTTCTGTGCCCCGCCTCAACCTAACTCTCCACATGTCTCTGCTGATTAGCTCAGTACTCAGTGATGGCTTGCCTTAAGGGTGTCCAAGTGTTTTTAGCACTGGGTCACCTGTGAAGCTATCCAGATGTGTGTGGGCTGTGGGAATTTTTCATTGTTAACAGTGCTGAAGAGTTATCTACTAGTAATTCAAAAGATATAAATGTTTTATCAGCAACACAAATGTAATGCAAAAAAAACCAATTTAATCAATTTCATTTGTACAAAAGTACAGAGACTTTGAGCTAGACACTGATCGGTTCTGATCAAATCCATTAGCACATTATTATTGAACAGACTAAATTATTCTCGAGACCTGAAGGGTTTGTTTAATCAGGCACATCTTGGTTCTCCCTTCACTGTACGTCAGTGATAATGGCTTTCAGTTACCATTGTAGCAGCTTCATAAAATGGTCTCAACATTCACTATGCCCAGGGGGAGCCACACGTTGGCCAGTTAAGCTAGAAACTTCAGGTTATTAGTTGGCCCTAGGTGTCAGCTGTGCTAACCCAATGTTTCAACCTAGTTCAGGTAAAAGACAGTTTAAATAGAAATCTCCACCTACACCCAGGTGTCAAGAGAACTCCGTTTGACCATGGACAACATGTTGGATGGGAAAGGTCTAGTTCAGAGGTCAGCAACTGAGGCCCATGAGTCAAATTCATCCTTCCACATGTTCTTGTTTTACATTTTAAAACGTAAAACTCATTCACCATACAAAAACAGGCTGTAAAGGGGCAGCAAGGTGGTGCAACTGCCCTGGAGTCAGGAGGACCTGAGTTCAAATGTGAATTCAGGCACTTAACACAATTAAAGAGCTAAAGCCGTAGTGGCAGCTAGGTGGCGCAGTGAATAGAACACCAGTCCTGGAGTCAGAAGGACCTGAGTTCAAATCTAACCTCAGACACTTGACACACTAGCCGTGTGACCTTGGGCAAGTCACTTAACCCCAATTGCCCTGCCTTTCCTCTCAAAAAAAAACAAAACAGACTGTAAGCTGGACTTGGTCCATGGGCCATGGCTTGCTGGTTGGCCCCTGGTCTAGGTGGTTGATTGAGACTTCCATAGCAGGGCTGTTTTTCTTTTAATCACTTGTATATATTAATAATTATATTTATTACTACTAATATGATGCTAATAACAGTAACATCCTACTTCCCTGACACCTCTTGAATCCATCCCATCTTCTGTCCGCTCCTGCAGCCCCTCCCCATGTTCGGGCCAGAGTCATCTCTTACCTTGACTATCGTAACAGCCTTCTAATTTTTCCTCCAGGCCTCCAGTCTCTGCCTTGCCAGTCCGTCCTCCATAGAATAATGATCTTAAAATGTGGATCTGACCACAATACACCCACACATGTTCAAAATTCCTCCGCAGCTTCTGATTAGCCCTAGTGGACAATACCAAAAAGAAAATCCATCGTATTGGTATACAGTGCCTTCCACATCACCTCCCGCATTCTCGAGAGCAGGTCCGGCTTTTTGCCTTTATTTCCCCAGCATTTAGTACAATGCAGGTACATCGTAAGCACTTAATAAATGCTTCTTGACTTGACTGACTTGACCCTCTTATTTAAAGCTCTCTACAATCTAACTCCCACCTAAATTTCCAGGATTTTTCCATCGTATTCCTTCATGCTTTTTCTATTTTGGTTACACTGAGCAGCTAGCTGTTCCCTGTACTTAATATTTCATTTTTTGCCATAGAGCAAACAGTCGCCCATGTTTCAAATCCATTTTGTCCTCACCTCTACTCCATGGAACTCCTAGATTCCTTCCAAGCACAGCTCAGGAGTGTCACTTTCTACAAGCATCCTTTCCTGATTCCTTTCCCAGACCTTAAGTTTATTAGCATTCTCTCCCTCTTAAAATTATTTTACCTTACTTTGTATATGTTTTGTAATTTATTTACACGCTATACTCCCTCCAATAGAATATAGAATCCTTGAAGACAGGCACTGATTGGTTTGTTTGTTTGTGTCTGGAGTTCATAGGGATTTTTCCCTATCCCTAGAACCTACCAATTCAGGGCATGTAGTAGGTGCTTATCAAACCTTTGTTGAATTGAAATTAATTGAATTTAATTTCACATAGACTGCTAACAATAAACAGCATAGACATGGAGTCTTTACTAACATTTTACATTCCTGCTGGATTCAGGGACATGAACTTGGTCTTACAATTACTAATTGATCCATTAATGTAAAATCAATTTGGGTCACCCTTACAATTACTGTCAGCCTGTGGGCATCATTATTGATTCATCAGTTACCAGCTAGCTCATTCTACTCCTGCCCTAATGGAGTACATGGAGAGAACTGGAGTTGCATTTCTGAGATCACAGCTCCTCTGGACCTTGTGGTTCACCCAATCTGATCAAATATTCTGTTGTTTTCCTCTGTCAAATAGCTGAAATAAATAACATAGGTTAATATATCTTTTCACTTCAGTGAAAAGTATTTTAACTGTTATTCTCCTTGACCTATATTCACATTTTTTTAAATTCCTTTTAAGGGAAGTATTTGAGATTCGACAATTCAGCGTAACAAACATACATTCTAAGGGAAATACAGAATTTAAGTAAGACGTTGGCCTTGTATTCCTGGAGTTTACAGTCTTATAGGGACAAATGCACCAATATCTAGGGCAAAACACATCACATCCAGACATTATTGATAAGAAAATTCAAGGAAGCTTCCCTAAAAGAGATGGCACTTGGCTAGGGAATTCGAGAGACCTAATCTACAGTGTACATGAAGACACAGAGGGCAAACACAGGGCTTGTTCAAGGAGTAGAAAAAAAGAAGTCCAAATAATATATCCTTTACATCCTCAGTTACTAAATATATTACTGTTAGTAGCTTTTAATGTCTTACAGTGCCATTGGGTTCCAGATAGTTCGGGGAAGAGAAAACTATGTGAAACAGTGAGATCCTTGAGGTCAGGAGCTATTGTGCTCTCTGAACTCTCCTAGAATCTAGCACAGTACTCTGCACACAGGAGATGGCAAATAAATGTTTGTTGAACGGAATCAAAACAGACTAAATCCTGTTGGGAGTCAGACTGTAGAGAGTTTTAAATAAGAGGGTCAACTCTAGCAGCATTTACAAGTGCTTATTATGTGCCAGGTTATTTTAAAGGGGGTGTGTGTGTGTTTATTATATATACACACATATATGCATATGGGTGTATGTATATGGAGAGAGACAGAGACAGAGAGACAGAGAAGGAGTGAAAGAGACAGAGAGAGAGAAATGGAGATGGAGAGAGTTTCCCTTTGAGAGACTGATGAAGCCAATGGATCCCTTTTCTAAATAATGTTTTTATCTGTAAAATAAAATACATAGGAACTCAATATGGATACTCAATCAGTTTAGCCCACTGCAACGCAGAACTCCTGAGCTCAAGAGATCCACCAGCCTCAGCCTTTAGGAAATAGGAAACTATTTCAGTTATATTGAAATATAGTTATTTATTTTTAAAGATAAGTTCATGAATCTCAGGTTAAGAACCCTTCATTGAGAGTATGGCTAGAGAACCAGCCTTGGGATCAGGATGACTTTAGTTCATATCCTATCTCTGACACATTCTGTCCATGTGACCCTAGATGAATTACTTAACCTCTCACTGTCCCAAAGCAATCTTTGAGATTACAAATTATAGAAGCTGCTGAAATACAACAGTAAAAGAAGTTTCCTTATTGAAGCTTGCTATACCAATGAAATCACAGATCCAAAGTTAAAAAAAAAAAGTACAATTTTTACATGAGTATCTAGACCAATTTGTCAAGGACCTATAATTTTTTCAGGATGGAAACTCCCTATAGATGATAACCTAACTGTAACTTGAAGTGTCTGATAGTTACCTAAGCACTCGAATTTGTGACTTATCTATGATCACACAACTAGTTAGTGTCAGAGGTGGGATATTGGTCAGACCTTCCAAGACTTCAGGTCCATCACTCTAGCTTCTATAGATAATAGAACTATTTTCATAGATGTATTTTAATAGAGTGTGGTGGCACACACCTGTAATTCCTGCTACTGATTAGGCTGAGGCTGATGGATCTCTTGAGCTAAGGAGTTCTGGGTTACACTGGGCTAAACTGATCAGGCAGCCACACAGAATCAGTATAATGCAGACCCTTTAATAGTCGTATATGGGCATGTCTGCATGTGGGAGGACCCACCTGAAGACAGTTAGAGGAGGTTCCTAAGACCATTGGAAATATGTGACCCCTGCGACACCTGTGAAAGGGTCATTCGATCCCAAAGGGGTCGCGCCCCACAGGTTGAGAACCACTGGTATAATGTGACCCATGGAACAGGAAGCTACTAGACTGTCCAAGTTATGAAACACTGGCCCAGGCTGGAAAGAGCACAAGTTAAAACTCCCAAGCAATTAGTAATAGGATCAGCTAGGCCCATGAGTGAACACTGTACTCCCAACTTAGGTGAGACAGCAAGACCCTGTCTCCAATGTATGTGTGTATACACACACATATCTAGACACATGTTATGTACTTGTATGCATACATATGCATATATGACATGTATTTTATAAATATGTATTATGTAAACAAATATAATATATCAGGAAGGGAAGATGGTACAATGTGGTAGTCCTCTATCTCTCTGGAAAGAACAGACTTGGTGACTATAATTTCACAATATTGGCACTCCCTCCAAAGGCATAGATCATAACCCACCTATAACTGCCCATCCTGTGTGATTCTTTTCCATATCCTTCCAGAATCCTCTAATAGAGGGTATATCCAGCCTCCCACAGAACTTCCTCTAAATCAAAGGATCGTAAACTTTAATGTATCCTGCACCCCTTGGGCCATCTAGTGAAATCTATGTTGTCCCTTCTCTCATTAATTATTTTAAATTCATAATTAAAGGAAATGCTCAATTTTAGAAGTTAGTGAAAATAAAGATGTAAAACTTTCCCATCCAAGTTCACAGAACCCCCCACACACACACTTACACACACACACACACACACACACACACACACACACACACACACACCTTGAAATCTATCAATGGACAAGTTAAGATCCCCTTATTCCAGGCACTTTAAAATTCTGTAGATGCCAGTATGACATTCTTCTTCATATATCATCCGTAACTCTCCCTACATAGCGTGGCCCACGTACTCACACATTCCCTAGATGTTGTCTCTTATGTCATGATGTGCATAAAGAATTGTTATTAATGCACTGAAACCTGTTTGTACCTACCATGTGTTTCTGTAACCCTTTGTGCTATCTGTAACTCGGATTCTTCTAATATTGTGATGTTGCATGATTCACAGTCACATCTCATGGGGTGGCTAGGTGGCACAGTGAATAGAGCACTGGCCCTGGAGTCAGGAGGACCTGAGTTCAAATTTGGCCTCAGACACTTAACACTTACTAGCTGTGTGACCTTGGGCAAGTCATTTAACCCCAATTGCCCTGCTCTCCCCCCTCCAAAAAAAAATCACAGTCACATCTCATCATGAGGAGAATGTGTGTCATATGTATATAAGAATATGTGTGTATGTATGCATATGCATGATGTGCTTCAGCAGGTGGTGTGTGTACATGTGTGTTCATGTGTACATTCATGCATACTTGTGTATTTGTACACAGGAAGCAGTGTGGCACAGTGAAAAGAGTCTAGATTTGGAGTCTAGGGACCTGGGTCAAAATTCCAGCTCTGACATTTACTACCTATGTGACTTAGCCCAAATTACTTAATTGGGCCTCATCTTCCTTACCTATAAAATGAAAAGGTTTAACTCCGAAGTCCCTAAGTTCTCTTCAAGCTCTGAATCTATGAGAGGCTAAGTGATTCTCAAAACCAGGAAGACCTGGGTTCAGATCATACCACTGACCCATACTGTCTGTGGGATCTTGGGCAAGTAAGTTACTCACTCTCTCAGTACCCCAGGCAACTCTTAAGTAACAGCATGGCTGCTGGTCTGTAATGGTAAAGAGAGTTTACCACTCATCACCAGGAGTTATCTACACTGATGAAATCGCAAGTCTAGATCCCCAGATTTATAGGAGTATATACAGACAAATATATGGTGGTCGTTTTCCCTCCATGGGGCAGTGGAGGATTTTCTTAATGGAATCCTAGCATCAAGCAGCACTAAAAACATAAAAGTTGTCATAATAAAGAAAAACTAAAGATAAAACTCCCTTTAAAAATCTTTGGAAAAACTACGCTTCCTCTATGATCCCCTGCCTTCAAAAAACACGGGCCTGAAAAAGTACAGCTCAAAAGGTTTATTTCCAAAACAAAGGAACAAGACAGTAAATGCAAGTAGGATAAACCATCCTCCTGATTAATCTTGTGCCTCTAGTTTTACATAAAGCGTTATTTCAGTCCAAAAAACTCATGCTACTCTATGTTGATTGGACAACTAAGTCAGTTATTTGTTCTGAAATAACTGAATTCAATTTAACAAATGTTTATTAGGTACTATGGTTTAGGGCATTGTACTTGGGTCTGGGAGAGCCACAAAGATGAAGAAGGCACAGTCTCTTCCCTCCAGAATGAATACATGAATACATGAATGAATAAAAAAGCTTGGGTTTGGGAATGAAAAAAATCCAAGAAACTTGACTGCTCATGTGCCTTTAATGAGATGGGAATCACATCTGTTCTTTCCAGGGAGATGGAGGACCAGCAAACCTTATTAGCATCTTCCCTGCCCCTATGCATGAAAGACCCTTGACACTGAAACCTGGCCTACTGATATAACCTAAGGACCACAGGACCTTGCTATCTGCACCGAGCACTACACCCTTAACATCACCAGACGCAGCCATATGCCTTGCAGCTAAATTTTATTTTTTATGTGTTGTCTCCCCCAATTAGAGAGTGAACTCCTTGAGTTCAGGGTTGCTTCTTATACTTCTGTCCTCAGCACTTGGCATAATTCTTGGCACATAGCAAAGGCTTAATGAATGCTTTTTCATTTATTTATTTTAAAAATTTTTGCTAAGTGTTTACTTAGCAGAGCTCAAGTTTACATTCCAATTATGCTATACTATATGGCTGCCGATCATAGATCACTGCAGTCTCTGCAGAATCAAAATCGAAGGTGATCCAAAGGCCAACGTATAAACTGATGGTAGGCAAAAGTAGAAGCAGCATATATATTAACAATAACTTGCATGCCAAAAGTTGTATAAAAGACAATGTATGATTGGATGGGCAGAAAACACAGGTAGCACATATTCACAGATAGATGCAAGACAGATTATACGTTAAGTGCAAAGAAAAGAACCATTTAAATGGCCTTGAGAAATTCAAGAAAGGAGAAGTAACTTCCAGCTGTGGAGTCAGGGAAGGCGTCATAGGAAGACAGCACCTGATTTGGGTCTTAAAGAAAGGGATTGATATTTCATGTCGTGGAGATGGCATGAGAAAAGGCAGGGCAGTGGAAGGAGGGATGATGTATAATCCAGTTTGGCTGAAACATAAAGTGTATGGAGAGCAGTGTTGTATGGCGTGCAAAATAGGAAGCAATTGCTTGTAGGAATGCTGAGGCAGCGCTCTCCCAACACATGAGCCATCCATTTTCCAACCCAGTCAAAAACAAAGACCTCGAGCACTTCTAATTCACTTCAGAAAGCAATAGCATGTGGATCTCAGCAGGCGGCCCAGGAAGTGACAGTGAAACTCTCAGCTTCTTGGCCTTTCTGCATCCTGGCCACCAAGGTGAAAACAACTTTGGAAAGTTTTGGAACAGGCTAGAATTTGAAAACCCTTATCTTATTGCCATGGATTTGACATCTCTCTCTATGGAAACAACAGATGTGAGGTCTAAAAATCTTTAGCTAAAACCAACTCACCAAGTGGTGGCCTGTGCTATCAGCACATGTTTCTATGGAAACAATGAATAGACCAAAAAAGATTTTTTTAATATTTAAGTCTTTGCCTTATTCTTCTTTCTATAATCTGTCAGAAAAGAAATACTAATACTTATGCGCATCATCTTCAAAAACCTCTGGTCAATATACATACCTGTTGGAGGTATATGTGTGTACAAATGTATGTATTGTACACACAGACATGTGCATACAAATGTGCACGTGAATTTATGTGTGTGTGCTGTGTACATTTATATATCAATGAATTTAATTAAAGCAAATTAAAGTTCAAAACATGTTCTCTAAAGGATATTTAATAGACATGTATCCCAATTTTTATGCTACATATATGTATATATATATGTGTGTGTGTATGTGTGTGTTTAGCTGTATATATCCATGTGTTAGTGGTGTGTAGGGATATTTGTATATATAGCTATTTCTTACATGTATTATGTACATATGCACACATGTGATTCCATATCTTGCATATGGATATCAAAGCATTAAATTGGTATACCTCTCTCCATATATAACACTTAAATTAACCTGTACATATATGTGTATTACTCTATATGCACATGTATACATTTAATATATAAATATCCAAAAAGTCAATTTCATAAAATTGTAGAGTATTAGAGTCGGACAGACTGCAGGCTAGGTTTGAGGTGTCTGATCCAGCCTCTTCCTGAAATATGAATTGTCTCCACAACATCCCCATGCAGTCACCCAGTCTCTACTTAGAAAATCATCAGTATGAACATCAGTTACCATCTTACCCAGATGAGTCAAAGTGCTAGTTAATAGAGTGCCAGAGGAAAGAAGGAAGGAAGGAAG
>CM053590.1:190512328-190548052 GCA_028646515.1 Pseudochirops corinnae | reverse complement strand
CACGTAGCCACTTTAGCAAAGGGCCTAGGGGCAGGGAAGATCTTTAGATTCCCATAACATATGTCAAGTGTCTGAGGTCCGATTTGAACTCAGGTCCTCCTGACTCCAGGGCTGGTGCTCTATTCACTTCACCACCTAGCTGCCCCTACTCCAACGTTCTTACTGGGATTCATAGTAGCTCATAATAGTTCTTCTACCAATTTGGAATCAGAAAAGAAAAAAAGACATGCACATGAATTTTTTTTTGTTTTTGCTAAAATGAGCTTTTTATATGTGCTTAAGGGTTAGGACTATACCATATTTTCACTCCTCTTTTTTTGAAAATGGCAGATTCTCATACTATTTTCATTTTATTTGTGTGTGTGTGTGTGTGTTTTCCTTTGGGTTTGTTTCTTCTTCCACAGCATGACTAATACAGAAATATGTTTTACATGATTGTACATATATAACCTATATCAAATGGCTTGCCGTTTTAGGGAAGGAAGAAGGAAGAAAAATTTACAACTAAAAAATTTTTTGAATAAATGTTAAAAAAGTGTCTTTACATGTAATTGGGAAAAATAAAATACTATTTTAAAAGAAAATGGTTGCTTCTGAGCAAAGCACAAGACATTCACCTGAGCTAAGCATGTATATACATGGGCCTGAGACACCTACAAATTTCCAGCCTCTTGATGTACCAATGTTGGATGGAATATATGGCAAAACCTGAGTGACCTCCATCGACGCCACTTCCAGCTCTACCGGCCCATTACAACCTCACCCAGCATGATCCTAGCTTACAAGTTTCTTCTCCAAAATAAGGATAAACTTGCAAATAAGAAAACCAAGGCCTTTGTTCACCTATAAATTCAATTTGTTTTAGACTCTGATCAAAAGAAATGCAAATGCTAAATTAATTTCCCTGCTCCTTCCACATACTTTTTAATAACCTCTTATCAGGCCATTGACAGCTTTCTTGTTTCTTATGCATATTAGCTATCTTATTAATTAGATAGCTTTGGTTTTCCACTGCAGCTCTTCCTTGTTGTTTTCTCTAATCTGTACCTGTTTTCCTCGCTAGCTGGATTACATTTAGGCATGTTGCCCGTTTTCTTTTTTTTTTTATTTTTTTGCTTTTTGGAGGGCAGTCGGGGTTAAGTGACTTGCCCAAGGTCACACGGCTAGTTTTTGTGTTAAGTCTCTGAGGCCACATTTGAACTCAGGTCCTCCTGACTCCAGGGCTGGTGCTCTATTCACTGCACCACCTAGCCACCCCCTTTTTATTGTTTTTTTGTTTTGTTTTGTTTTGCCCATTTTCTTAAAGGGACTTTTAGGCTCAGAGACACATACTTTTCAATTAGTTTGAAATTAATTAATTAATTGATTGAATTTTAATTAATTAATTTCAATTAATTTTTCATGTGCTAGTTTCCTCACATTTCAATTTCAGTTTTAGCATCTGTCACTAATAGGGAATGTTTAGCATCCTAGGATCCTAGCCCTAGGGCTAAAAGGGACTTATACTTCCAAAGTGAATCTGATTAGTTAAGTTTCTTTACTTAGCTTGTCATCCAAATGTTCTCTGTACAGGTCAATTTTGTTGTTATTCAGTCCTGTTCGACTCTCTGTGACCCTATTTGGGGTTTTCTTGGCAGAGATACTGAAATAGTTTGCCATTTCCTTCTCCAGCTCATTTTACAGATGAGGAAACTGAGGCAAAGAAGGTTAGGTGATTTGCCCAGGGTCACACGTCTAGTACATGTTTGATTTCAGCTCAAGAAGATGAGTCTTTCTGACTCCAGGCCCAGCACTACATATGTACTTATATACAATGAGTCACCTAGCTACCTTGTACAGGTTGTACCAGAATGCTATATATATCCAATGTGAACTCCTTGAGAACAAGGATTGTTTTCTATCATTTTCTATCTCCAGGACCTAGCACAGTGACTTATATACAGCAGGAATTTAATTAATGCTTGCAAAATTCAATTGAATTAAATAGCACAATACATCAGTAATTCTGTGTGTATTGATGAGGAAAAGAAGGAAAGAAAGGAAGGTTATAGTAACTGTCATACATTATAGAATTAGAGAATGCATAGGATACATTATAGATATATTATAGAAGTGATGGTTACAGTATTGCAAGCATCGGTAACTATGTCCGCCCTTGAGAGTGTGCTTTAACGAGTGAAAAACAAATCAGAACAAAGGCTGCGCACCTCACAGGGCTGTTATGAAGAAAGTGCCTTATAAAGCTTGACCTCATCAATATAGATATGTGATAGATAGATAGATAGATAAATGTGTGGGAGTATATATGTATTGTTATTTTTATTATTATTCATAGAGTTGAGTCACTGTTCTTTTTTGTTATGCTTTCATTGTCTCCAAAATACTATTTTTCCAGGTAAAATAATAAATAGGTTATTTACCCTTCTTTGCTTCTCTGAGTTTACAAACTTTATGTATGAAAAACATTACATTGTGACCAGCTTTTCTTTCTTTTTTAAATCATTAGTTATTTAATGTAAGAATTGAGAGACGGTGTTACATAGTGGATAGAGCTGGCCTCAAAGTCAGGAAGACCTGGTTTCTGCCATAGACAGGCTGTGTGATCTTGGTCAGGTCCCTCAACCTCTCTGTTTTGGGCAGCTCTCGAAAACTATAGGTTGCAGACTAAGTATCTATATACATTGGTATAGAGAGTTCCTCGTGAGCTTCCTACCAGGATGAAATCACAAGTATAATCCAAAAAAAAAAAAAAGCTAAGATTCCTAGTAACAGCCTTTCATTAGAGAGACATCACAGTACGGTAGAAAGAGCTCTGGTCATGGTTCAACCCCATCTCTGCCATTTTTAAATGTATAAAACCCTGGGCCATTTGTTCATTCTAATCCATAAAATGGGAATAAAAACAGTTTCACTACCTGCCTAGCAGGTAATGAGACTTAAATGTCAGACATGTAAAGCCAGTTAGTCCATCAATAAGCCTTTATTAAATACCCACCATGTGCCAGGCTATTCTAAACCCTGGGGATACGAAGAAAGGCAAAAGATAATTCCTGCCCTTAGGAGCTCACAATGTAATGGAGAGTTTTGCTGCCATAAAAGTACTATAAGAATATAAATTATTGTTATTATTATTTATTATCTAAGAAAATGTACAGATCGCACTGATTTTTGTTCATAAGTGGAAGGAATTAATAGCAGGGAGCAGCAGCAGCTACAAGTAGCCCTGGGAAGGGTCCATGCCCTAGGCAGGGGTTCTTAACTTTGACTGTGTCATGGACCCCTTTGGACATCTGGTAAAGCTTATGGATCTCTTCTCAGGAAAAAAAAAATGATTTTAACTGCATTAAAAAAATACATAGGATTGCAAAGGAAACCAATTATTTCTAAATTGAACTGTCAAAATATTTTTCAAAAACAAGTTCATGCTCCTCTGGGCCCAGAATTACTGAAAAGATATAGCAATCCATGGCCCATGCGGAAGCCAAGGAGTTTGTTCAACCCAGGAAATCAAACAGAGAAAAATCATTCTACCCCAGGAGATCAAAAGTCAATTTGGGGGTCAGATCCAGGCCCAAACACAGAGATTGATATAGACATAAAGGTAGGGTCCAGTGGTGAGCCCCAAAATCAACTGAAGGAATCTGATAGCAGGCCTTACAAGAAACCCTGAGCAAAAAGCCTGACTAGTAAGTATATTCACTCAACGTGTTAGCTGACTCTTCTTTTATAGTAGAATTCTATATCTTAATACTACTGCTTAAATGTGTGATGTTGCTAATTGGCTGGGCCCATACAATTTCTCCTTCTTTATTCCTGGTCATGCCAATGAGTCATGCTAAGAGTTTGCCATTATCTTGTAGACTCAGATGTGCAGACTCCCCTCTCAAGAGGTTGGTGCACCATTTCCAAGAAGCAAATACGTTGCTTGATTATTTTGCCACCATTTTGGAGTAAGCAACTTGGTTTCACGATCTGGATTTTAGGATTAAGACACAAGCATTGTTAACTGAGTTGTTATCATGGTTTTCTGCTCTTTGATAAATAGGAATTTGTCTTTTTTAAAGATGAAGTCAAATTTAGTATTAACTAGCATTAAATTTATTAAAATAGAGAAAATGTATAAAGAAAGGCATGATATATTGGTCTTAAAAGAAGGACAAGCAGGGGTAGCTAGATGGTGCAGTAGATAGAGGACCAGTCCTGGAGTCAAGAAGGCCTGAGTTCAAATTTGAGCTTAGGCACTTACTAGCTGGATGACCATGGGAAAGTCACTTAACCCTGATTGCCTAAAAGAATGAAGAATGGAGACACAGAGACAGACAGACAGACAGACAAAAGTTACTGAAAATTTAATAGAGAACCTGGAAAGTATTCAAAGGTGGAAGTCTGTAAGTGCTATTATTACAGAGGAATATGCTTCAAGCTTAAAGAGCTAATAGGGGAGGCAATGTGGCATAGTGGATGGAATACCGTGCCTGGAATCAGGGAGGCTGAAATTATAATGTCATCCTTTGGCACGTTCTACCTATATGACCACATATAAGTCCCTTAACCTCTCTGTGTCTGTTTGCTCATGTGTAATATAGGAATGATAACACTACAGTACCTCCTTCACAGGGTTGTTATGAGGCTCGGAGGAGATAATACATATAAAGCACTTTGGAAACTTTAAATTGCTGTTCAGTGTCATGACTATTTTAACACCAGAGTTAATAAGCATCGAAGAATATAGTAATAAGCTGACATTTTCTACGTGCCAGGCCCTGTGCTAAGATATTGTTTGATCTTCACAACAGCCCCCAGAGGTAGGTGGTATTATTAGTCCTATTTTATAGATGAGGAACCTGAGGCAGGCAGAGAGATGAAGTGACTTATCCAGGGTAACACAGCTAGTAAGTGTCTGAGGTCACATTTGAACTCAGGTCTTCTAGACTCAAGGCCTGGTGCCCTATCCACTGTACCACCTAGCTGCCTCAATGTAACTTGTAGCTAAAAAAAATGATGCCAAGATCCTTTGGAACATAGTTTCTTTAATGGAGACATTTTATTATCCTGATGCACTTAGAATCTTTTGGGGGTTTTGCTTTTTGGAAAGGAGAAAGCAGGGCAATTGGGGTAAAGTGACTTGCCCAAGGTCACACCGCTAGTAAGTGTTAAGTGTTAGAGGCTGGATTTGAACTCAGGTCCGCCTGACTCCAGGACCAGTGCTCTATTCACTGCACCACCTAGCCACCCCTGCACTTAGAATCTTAGAGTTGGAAGAGACCTGTGAGGTCATCTAGTACAACCTACCTCTCAGTCCTCTCCATAGCACCCCCGACAGGTGGTTCTCCAGCATCCACTTAAATACTTGGACTCACAGAAGGGTCATTACCTTCTGGAGTAGCCTGTTTCCTTACTGTTGTGTTTGTCCTGTGTTTTCAAAGAGGAACACGACGTCAGGGAGATGATGAGGTGACTTGCAATTGACTTGGATTTGAGGGACCTGTGCAAGGTCCCCAGCCTTACTTTCTCCTCCAGAGCCATCTGGGTCCAGTGACCAGACATTCGTCAGGATGACTGGAGGCGACCTTCTGGAGTAGTACGTTTCTTAAAGTTCTACATCTTAAGAAGTTCTTGCTCACGTTGAGTTTAAATCTCCCTCCCTGTCATTTCCAGCCATTTGGTCCTGGCTCTGCCTTCCAGAGCCACAGGGACTGCATCATGGTGTGATAGCAGACTCACAAAACTTGACAACAGTGAATCAATATGACTAACGCAACCGCTCCTTCACTGGATTATCTACAAATGGATTAAGAGAATGATGTGATCACAGCTAAAATAAGGGCCACGTCATGCTGAGTCGACCCTTCCTGATTTGACTAGAGGCATTACTTCCAAAATTAAGGCTAAGAAGAGATTTGCCAACTTCTTTTGAAAGCTACCCAGCCACAATTTAATGTACTGAGATATGGAAGGATGCCAAAAGAAGATAAAGAGCTTAATAGAAAACTGTGTCTGGTAGACTCCATTTGGGTAGATGTCAGGGGTTAATGAGGCCAAGGCGATGAATCTGACTCCATGGAGGCGAAGAGGCTTATTCTCTCCTCCTATGTAACCTGGAATCCCCGTCTCTAGCTAACTATCAACCATAAATCCTGAGAGGCTTAAGACTGAAAAAAGACCTTTGGATTTGGCAATTCAGAAGTCACTAGAGATGTTTATTTTAAAAAGATCCTGCTTTTGGGAAAGATTGAAGGCAAAAGGAAAAGGGGACGGCAGAGGAGGAGATGGACAGATGGTGTCATGGAAGCAATGAGCGTGAGCTTGGCCAGACTTCAGGAGATGCTGGAGGATAGAAGGGCCTGGCATGCTGTGATCCATGGAGTCATAAAGAGTCGGGTCCAACTGAACAGCACAACAACAAAAAGAGATATTTGAAAGTGGAATTTCCGTAGAGTGATAGGGATGGAAGCCGTATTGCGGTATCTGGGTGACACAGTGGTCGGTGCATTGGACCTGGAGTCAGGGAGACTTGAATTCAAATGAGACATCCAGCACTTACTGTGTGACCTCTCTAAACCTCAGCTTTCTCTTCTGTAAAATGGACATAATCATAACACCTACCTTACAAGGCAGGTTGTTGTGAGGATAAAATGAGATAATATTTGTGAAAAAAAGATCCTATTATTATTGTTGTTGTTACAAAGGGTTGAAGACTAGATGACAGGAAGAAGGTAGCCCGAGCACAAAGTCTCTACTGAAAAAGCCCAGGAACAGATCCTCCTTACAGTAGAGCAGCCATATATCCTTGTCCTTGAAGGACAGCACATACTATATAATGTTCCAAATGTAAGCAGCCCTTTTTTTTCCTGAATCTGGCTCATATAAAACCTGAGTGCAACCTATAATCACTCTCTGAGTCTTACTCATTTTTATCATCATGGCTCTTTTTGTGATGAAAAATGAATAAAACATCTTTATGTGAATGCAAAAAAAAATGTAGAAAAAACTAGGCAGTGAGCCTTTTTTGAATATAGTAACTCTGTATCATTCATTTTCAGTGTATTCCTACAAACTTTCTTTTTCACCTTTCAAAGAAATCTCATTTTTAGGCCATTTTTGACAGACTGTATTTGGAATAATATAATATAAAATGCAGTTCAGGTAGGCCAGGCACGATGTCCCATAAGCTCTGAAAGATGTAATAGAAGAATCCAGCTCTAGCTTCTCCAAACAGGGTGATGGTGCCTATGAGGGAGGTGGCTGAGGTTCAGTCACGTCAACGGCTTCATGACCCTATTTGGGGTTTTCTTGGAAAAGATACTGAAGTGGTTTACCATTTCCTTCTCTGGTAGACCCAGTGGGTCCATCTTGTCAGGAAATCAGAGGTTAAGTGACTTTCCCAGGTCACACAATTAGGAAATGTCTGAGGCTGGATTTTAACTCAGATCTTCCTGACTCCAGATCCAGTCATGAGTTGTCTCAGTGAAGGAGATGGTATTTGTCACATCCATTGGCTTGATTTTAAATGCCACCTTTACTACCACCATCAGGAAATAAAAAGAAGAGACCAAAAATCTTTCCATTTTCCCTCCAGCCTCTCTAGAAGCACCCCATCCCTGACAGTCGAGCAGACAACACAGTTTAAGGACACAACCACACTTCACTATGTTGTGTCGATGCCTTGGCCCTTAACACTGGATAAGCAGTATCGCCGGGCACACACCCAGTTTGATGAGCTCATTCTCACTTCCACTCTTGAAGCACTTCTGATTAAAATGGTCCAAGCTGACCACCAAGTCATCCTCTAATGGGCCAAGATTGACTGAAAAAAGCACTTACGTATTAGCATGAAAAGAACACTAAATTAGATTTCTATTGCATTTTAAGGTTTGCAAAGCATCTTCTCACAATAATTCTGTGAATCGGGTAGTATAACTATTATCATCCCCATATTATACATGAGGAAACAGACTTCAAAAGGTTAAGTGACTGACCCATTCTGAGGGGTTTAGCAAAAATTAAGACTCATTACTATAGAGCTTTAAGATTTACAAAGCACTTATCTAACAACAACCTTATGAGGTAGGTGGTATAAGTATTTTCATCCCATTTTACAGATGTGGAAACAGACCAAGAGAAGTTAGAGTTGACACCTCGCACACAGCTAGCAAGTGTCAGAGGTAAAATTCGAACCCCAGGTTCCCGGCTTCCAGTCCTGCTTTCTATCCACTCCCCCACGCCACCTCAGACACAGTCCCAATCATGAGGCTTAAAGTCAGAATCTACCTTCAAGGTCACCTGCTCTGACTCTTCATTTTACAGATAAAGACATAGAGGCACAGAAGAGGGAAATGAGTTGCCTTATAGACAAGTAAGGAGGAACAGGATAAGGGTTTGAACTGAGATCATCTAATGCTTTCTACCGCAAACTACGATCTCTTTTGACTTTTTTTTGGGGGGGGGGGGAACAATCGGGGTTAAGTGACTTGCCCAAGGTTGCACAGCTAGTAAGTATTAAGTGTCTGAGGTCAGATTTGAATTCAGGTCCTCCTGACTCTAGGACTATGCCACCTAGCTCCCCCTAGGATCTCTTTTCAAGAAATAGGAAAATAGGGGTGGCTAGGTGGCACAGTGAATAGAGCACTGGCCTTAGAGTCAGGAGGACCTGAGTTCAAATTTGACCTCAGACACTTAACACTTACTAGCTGTGTGACCTTGGGCAAGTCACTTAACCGCAATTGCCCTGTCTTTCCCCCTGCGCAAAAAAAAAGTGAGAAAATACACATACGATGAAAAATAATTACTTTCCATCACTACATTGTTTTGGAAACAGAGAGTACCTGATGTAGGGAGTTAGGGTAAAGAAATATGAGTTCATATCTTAGCCCTGATACTTACCGATTGTGTAATCATGTCCCCTTGGCATCTCCTACATCCCTAATCCCCCAAGTGTGCCTAGAGGTCCTCCCCTGCCTGAGGAACATTGAGGGAGGAGAGAAGAAAAAAGATTTACCCTTGTCCTTGCTGAAGGCAGACTGAGAATAGCCAAGTTGAAGTGGTAGAAAGCATCAGGGTTTGGGAATGGGGTTGGAGTGTGGGGGCAGCTAACCAACCTCCCTTCTCTCTCCCTTCCATACTTTCTGTCATGGGCTTCTCTTCCCCATGCTGGCCTTCCGTACAACAATCCTCTTGTGATCCAATATTGCTTTCAAATCTTGCTCTAATCTGCTTGTTGTCATTGGTCTTGATAGGAAACCCCGTTGTGGTTCAAAGTTATACATTAGCAGCCTCTTAGCCTTCTTTCCAAATAAGGGATTCCTGCTTTTGCTTTCCTTAAAAAAAGCAATTTCTTCTACACGCTGTGTGCAAATTGAACAACTGTTCTGACATCACACTCTTGTTTTTTGTCTGCTTTCCATTTTTGAGTTTGAGTTTTCTTTTTTAATATTTTGTTATGTCAAGGCAATGTCTATACTGGAGGGGAAGGGAAGGGAATAAGCATTTTATGAGGATGACTGTGTGCCAGGCACTTTGCTAAACATTTTACAACCATCATTTCATTTGATCCTCACCACAATCCTGGAAGGTAGGGGGGAGATATTATTATCCCTATTTTACATTTGAAGAAACTGAGGCAGACAGGGGTTCAGTGACTTGCCCAGGGTCTCACAGCTAGGAAGTGTCTGAGGCTAGATTTGAACTCAGATCTTCCTGACTCCGGGCCCAAGACTCTATTCACTCTGCCTGCAGTTGCCTCTACTGTCCTTTCCTGTGAGAAACAGAAGCATCATGCCTTGGAAAGAACAATGACTTTAAAAGCCTGGTCCTATGTTTCCTCAGTTGCAAAAAGTGTAATAATACTACTGATCACACAAGGATGATAATGAGTAAAGTGCTTGGTGGTGAGGTAGATACAGTCAGCAAGGACCTTGGTTTGAATCCTGCATCAGATGCTTATCAGCCGTGTGACCCTGGGTAGGACCTTTAACCTTTCTGAGACTCAGTTTTCCTCTTCTGTAAAAAGGGGATAACAACTGCATCCATCTTTCAAGTAATTGTGAGAATCAATGAAATCATATATGCAAAATGTTTTCCAAGCTTTAAAGCGTTATATGAATACAAGTTATCATTCATCTGAAGGCACTATAGAAACATCAGCTTCTGTATTTCTCCTCCTTGCTTTTTTTCCTTCTTGCTGCCCTTTATATCTTCATCTGCTTCCTCATCCATCCATTTATTTCTAAGACCCCTATGGTCTCGGTATTTAAAGGCTCAGAACAAATCTGTGCCAGATTGATCCTGTCCCCTAAGGCAGGTAGGCAGTACATACTAACTCCTTCCCCTAGTAGCTGGTCAGGGACTCTAGAATATTATCTAAGGCCTCCACAGCCAGCAGGCTTCCGTCTCTATTCATCCCTCTTTCTGCAAGCTGTTCTGTGGCTGATAGGTGTGTCTGTCAGGGAGGGCTCTTCATTGCAGGGGGCGCCCCACAAGAGAGGGAACCAAGGGGAAATGAACTGTTAGGGGCTCAAGGAGGTGTGAAGAATTGCCTTAGGATATCTCAGACAGAAGCCTTGTCTGCCTGATTATGGCCAAATTGAAACAGGACCCAGAAATCTCCACACCATCATAGTGAGAGTCCTAGAGTATTCTAGTGGAAAAAACTGGGAGTTTGGAATAAGAATACTTGAATTTAAATCACACCTCTCTTACTTTCTTCCTCTATGACCTTGGGCAAATCAGCCCACCTCTCTACACCTCAGTCAAGATACCTATAAAATGTTAAGGAGATGATCTCTGAGGCGTGTCCTATGAGCTTATGAAATTCAGTCCAGTTGATTTCTGCCAAACTTTAGTGAGGTTAAAATAAAAAGTGTTTCCTGGTCATTGATCACCCACCATGATCCCAAAACAAGCTCTAGTAGACTGGACAGTAGCGGAGGTCTTGGTTCTCTCCTACTTGGACCTTCTGATGATTTTTGCCACCGTAGGTTTGGGACTCAGGGGTGGGGAACCTGTAGCCTTGAGGCTGGGCGTGGCCCTTTGACTAAGTCCAAGTTTTACAGAACAAATCCTTTTATTAAGGGGATTGTTCTGTGAAGTTTGGATTCAGTCAAAGGGCCACACTTGAGGACCTAGAGGGCCACACGTGACCTTGAGACTGCAGGTTTCCCACCCCTGCTTTGGGTTTTCAAGAGGAGTCTCCCAAATATGGTTCTTTCCTCTCAGATATTATTCCTATAGAGGGACAGTATCTCAGAGCAGATAGAAGACCTAAGTTCAAATCCTATCTCTGACACACACTGGCTCTCCCTGGGTAAGTCACTTACACTCTTCTAGAAAGTCTCCCCAAGCAGCTTTGTAGGACTATAAGTCATATAGGTTTCAGTCCACCAGAAGTAAGTATCCTTGATCCAGTGAAGTCACAAATCTAGAAATAGATAGATCAATAGATAGATAGATAGATAGATAGATAGATAGATAGATAGATAGATGGATAGATAGATGGTTAGATAGATGGATGGATAGATAGATGGTTAGATGGATAGATAGGTAGATAGGTAGATAGACAGATAGACAGACAGACAGACAGACAAGTGGATGAACAAATGAACAAATGAATGAATGGATGGGAGGGAGGAATAACTACAATTCAACTTTAAAGGTGTTTATTAATAAGCACCTATTATGTCCCAGGCACAAGTCAGGATACAAAGTAAAAAATTAAACAGCCCCTAATGTCAAGGAATTTATGTTCTACTGAGAGTAATAACATGCACACAGATAAATAAATATCAAATTATCTACTAAATAAATACAAAGTTGTAACAACTATGATGAGAGTGGACTCCAGCCAAGGAGATAATGGTGCCTGGGCTACATCTTCATCGTCCAGGTGAGTTGGACCACATTAAGAAAGCCCTTTAGCATCCACAATGAGGGAGTTTATAGACTTAGATTCTTCTGGAATATTGTATTAAACTCCAGGTACCATGTTTTAGCATAAACATTGATAAAAATGGATTGCATCAAGTAGAGAGCAATTAGGGGAGGCTAGGTGGCGCAGTGAATAGAGCACTGGCCATGGAGTCAGGAGGACCCGAGTTCAAATCCAGCCTCAGACCCTTGACACACTTACTAGCCATGTGACCTTGGGCAAGTCACTTAACCCCAATTGCCCTGCCTTCCCCCCTCCAAAAAGAAAAAAAAAGAAAAAGAAGAGAGCAATTAGATTGGTGATGAGGAGTGGAAACTATAATATATAAGAATCCACGGGGGAAAAAAAACTGGGAGTGTTTAGCATGCAGAAGAGAAGACATACCAGCTATTCTTAAGTATCTAAAGGACTATCATAGGGAAGAGGGATTTTTCCCTGGTCCAGCAAGTCAGAAGTAGGTGTCATGTTCTGAAGCAAATTTTAGTTCAATTCAAGGGAAAACTTAGCAAGTAGAGTTACCCAAAGTAGAATGGGATGCCCTGAGAGGTGGTGAGTTCCTCCCCCTCACACTCCATTGCAGGAATTCTTCAAGCAGAAACTGAATGATCATTTTTCTAGAATATCGGATTGGGAAGAAACAGGAATTCCCTTTTATATACAGTTGAACTCCATAGCCTCTGATGTCCATTCCAACTCCAAAATTCTGTGCTTCTGTGATTTTTTTATTAGGGGAGAAATGCATGGGGAAGAAAGAAAGCTTTCCATTCAAAAGCATATGTTAGAGCCTACTATGTGCAAAAGCACTATTTGTAGACACTGGAGATACAAAGGAAAAAAATTAACGTGGTTCTTGACCTCAAGGAGATTACATTCTTCTAGGCAGGCATCCACAAATAAGGAAATATAAGATAATTTAAAAGAAGAGAGCACTAGAAGAGCCTTGAAGGAAACTTAGGATTCTAAAACACAAAAGTAAGGATAAAGTACATTCTGAGAATTTACAAAGACTTGGAGGCAGGAGATCCAGTGTTCAGTCCAGGAAACAGAGAGTAAGCCAATTTGGCTGAGCCATAGAATGCATGAAGATTGAGTAATGCGAAACAAGTCTGAAACTGTAGGCTACAACCAGATTGTGAAGATATCAGAGTAAGGGGTTTGCAATTTGTCCTAAAGATAGTAGTGAGCCCTTAAAGATTCTAAAGCAGAATAGTGACACGGTCAGACCTGTACTTTAGGAAAATTATTGTGACAGCACTGTGAAAGGTGGGTGGGAAAGGGGTGACACTGAAGTCAGGAAAGCCAATTAAAAGACTATTTCACTAGTCTTCTGAGGGCCACAACTATGGTACCAACCATCTGAGCAAAGAGAAGAGGATGAATGTGAGAGGTACTGTGGAAAGAGAATCAATAGGTTAATAGCTCTTTGGATACAGGAGGGTCAGGATGAGGGAGGAGTTGAGAATGATTTTGAGTTTGTGAACCTGGCAACATGGAAGGATGGTGCTGCCAACAACAAAAAACAAGAAAGCATAGTGGGGAAAGAACCTATGGGGGAGCAGAGAGGAGAGAGAAGGAAACAATGAGTCTGTTTCAAACTCATTGGATTTCATATGCCAAGAATATGCAGGTTCCTCCTCAATTCATGATATTCCACTTTGCTTTTGAAGAATGTTCATTTCCTTTTTTTTAACCTTTTTTGAAGGGAAGGAGGAAAGGCAAGGCAATTGGGGTTGAGCGACTTGCCCAAGGTCACATGGCTACTGTGTTTGAAACCAGATTTGAACTCAAGTCCTCCTGACTCCAGGGCCAGTGCTCTAATCACTGTACCATCTACCTGCCCCAAGAATGTCCATTTCTACCAAAAAGGGAGCAACATTATTTTCAGACATTCACGTCAGCACAAAATGCGACTTAATTCTAGCATCTCTGGCCCTGCCCCAATCAGGGACCAGATTAGCCCAGGTAATCCTTCTACAGTTGCAGATGGCAGCCCCTCCATAATTTGACAGATGGTTCACCGGCTGCTATGGCCAAATATCGAAACAAAACCAAAAAAAACAAAAAAACAAAAAAAAGCCACCTAGTGGCCAACCTTTTGACGATGACGATGATAGCATTTATATAGTGTTTTCATGTTTTCAAAGAATTTCACAAATATTATCTTATTTGATCCTCGCAACAACCCTGGGAGGTAGGTGCTATTATTATCTCCATTTTACAAATGGGGAAACTGAGGCAGACATGGTTAAGTGGTTTGCCCAAAGTCACATAGCCAGTGACTATCTGAGACAGGATTTAACCTTATATCATTATGACCTCCTGGGTTCAGTGCTGCACACAGTGCACCATCCAGCCACCATAGCTAAGGAGCATCTTAACATCTCTGAGTTTAAACAAGTCTGCTTCTCAAGGACCATTTCTGGGACCTGCCAGAGGATATACCTAGCCAGCATCACCTTCAAGGACCTGGGTCACACCCATGCCACGATAAGGCACTGCAAGGAGAGGAATGGAATCTTTGCAAAGGTATACTGTATTTACTTTTGAGTAAAGGAATATGTCTACATACTGTAACTCATGGGTCATATTCTGGATTGAAAGGTGCAAGGATGAAATAAGGAATTTTCTCTGTGCTTGTGTAAAAATTATAAGTACTCAGTTATTCCCCAATTCTGTCTCCCCTTGCTAGAATGTGATGTCTATAATTGCTGGCCACCAGAGACTGATTAGGACCCCAGGAGTCCATTGACTGGCAGAACCATCCTCCAGCCCCCAAAATCCTCAATTAATTGAACTAGCATTGTCAGAAATGGTCCCAGATATCTATAAAATTAACAGCAGTGTTTCATGGGGAACCCGTTTGCCTATCTTGTTCACTTTCCTCCTACTTCTGGCTCCTGTGAGTATTAAGAAGTCTGTGAACTTCTTCTTTTTACTTTAAAAAAAATTGGTCATGATCTTTTTTGTTTTTACCTCACCTGAATTTCCCCTTCTATGCCTCTCCTCCATCTCTTATAACCAAAGAAATCGCTTTAAAGAAAGAAAATGAAGATCAAAGAAGCCCACAAAACAGATCAATATAGTACATCCCCCCAAAATCCATCATTTTATGCAATGTCCATGCTCATTCCCCTTCCATTTCTGCAAAGGATTGGAAGGAAACGACTTCTCGTATCTCTTCTTTGGGACCAGATTTGTTCTTGGTAATTTTGCAAAGTATTTCCTGTTATTCTGACTTCTTGTTCTTTCTATCTACGTCATTATCACCATTGGGGTAGCCAGGTGGCACAATACATAGAGTGCTGGACTGGAATTAAGGAAGAACTCAGTTTTTTAATCCAGCCTCAGACAGTTACTCGTTGTGTGACCCTGGGCAAATCACTTAACCTCTGTTTGCCTCAGTTTTCTTAACTGTAAAATAGAATTAACAATAGTACGCTGTGAGGATCAAATGAAATAATGTTTACAAAGCGCTTAGCACGGCACCAAGCACTAAGTAAACACTATATAAATGATATTATATATGTTGGGTGGGGGGTGTTCACTTTGCATCAGTTCATGTAAATCTTCCCACGTTTTTCTGTATCCATCATAAGAGCTATCAGAAGTAGAAATACAGCATAGTCATATTTCATTCTATTTGTGTACAATAATTATTTTTAGCCATTCCCCAGTCAGTGTTCTCCCTGCCCCCTGCCTAATCCCACCCATAGCAGTCATCTATCTATCCCTCCCTTGGCTGAAGGCAGTGGGGTCTGGTTTCAGGACAGAGGCAAAAGAGGGCTAGCGGGGGGCGGCTAGGCGGCTCAGTGAATAGAGCACCAGCCCTGGAGTCAGGAGGACCTAAGTTCAAATTCAGCCTCAGACACTTAACACTTACTAGCTGTGTGACCTTGGGCAACTTACTTAACCCCAACTGCCCTGCTTTCCCCCCTCCAAAAAGCAAAAAAAGAAGGCACGCAGGGATGATTTCCCCAGGAAACACTTCTGACAACTCCACAGAGATATAACAGAATGTCTGATAATACTGGTTTTAATTACTTGGGGATTTGGGGGTGCCTCTGCATGTCAGGAGGCTGCTGGGATTCTAATCAGTCACTGGTGTCAAGAGAATGCTCTGGTTTTTATGCTCAAGCTCCTTCCAGGATGCCATAAAAGGGAAAAATTCTCCAGCTCCCCTAGGGAAAGGGACACAGTCAGACTGATTGTTTTCTTTCCTTTAACCTTCTGTCCTGGGTTATGATGCACATGCCGAGTAAACCCATTGAATAATCTGGCACTGATTGCTACACATTATCAAATTTAAGAGTGAATGAAAAAGGTCACTGAAAATCTGATCATCACAAATATTGCATATTAAAGTACCACAATGAAGCAAAGCAAAACCAGTACTCGGGTCTGCAGATGTCCCGCTGTGTCCTTCATTTTTCATTTTGTTGATTTGCTGAGACTCCCTCCTGCCGCAGCAGAATATTTAGCTGGTGATGCCTGCAGGCCCCCTTCCTACTCTCAGGAGGCGGGATGTTTTCACTGCTGTGTGAGGGTGGTGATTCCAATGTGCATATTTTATAAATTAATAAAGCATTCAGTGAGATAAATATATGATATTCTTAAACAAAGGAGAAATCATTTCCAGGTTTGCAGGTTAATCAGGTCTAGACAGAACACAGGTTTTTTGGCAACAAAGGGTATTGTCTGCACCTATCTGCTGATACGATAACAATTATCGGTAATATATGTTTAAAGATTCACAAAACCCTTTTTATACAACAACCCCTTGAGATAAGTAGGGCGAGTGTTATTATCCCCATTTTATTAGTGAGGAAACTGAATCTCAAAGGGAGAAACTGATGATGCCAAGGTCAGCCACTTAAGAAATGACATAAGCCCCTGTACTGAATGATAGCTTCAGTACTGGAACCAGGATGGTCTCTCGTTAGACTAGAAGCTCTCTGAGGGCAGAAACTGTCTTTTGCCTCTTTCTGTATTCTCGGAGCTTAGCAAAGTGCCTGGCACATAGTAGGCACTTAATAAATGTCTATTGATTGACTGGAATAGGAAATCTGTCAATGCCCCAAGCTTCCAACATGTCTCCAGCAACTTCCCAACCTACCAGATGAAAAGAAAGGAAAGTAGGTTTGTTTGGCACGACCTGTTCTTTATAAACCCAAGTCAGCTCTGCCGAGACAGCATTTGTTTTTCCAAATACTCGCGTGAGTTCTTAAAGATGCATCCTAGAATTTTGGTAGGAATAGAAGCCAAGCTCACCAACCTGTCATTGGAAGGATCTACTGTGTTTCCCTTCTTGAAAAGCAGGACCACATTAGCCCACGTATGGTCTTTCAGCACCCCTCTGACTCTGACTTTTCAAAGCTCACCCACAGTGGCTTTGCAATCACATCCACCAGTCCCTTCAAGACCCTGGAATTTAGCTTATCAGAGCCTGGCAATTTGAACTCCCTGAGTGTAGCCCTCTCCTCTCTTAACCTGGATTTCAATTTCCTATGAATCTTTTTTTTTTCTACACTTCTTAGTATGAAGATTATGCACCTTAGTAAAAAGAGAATTCAATTCCATCTCTGATACTTCTTTTATGATTCTGGGCAAGCCCTTTAACATCTCAGCCTTGGTTTCCCCATCTGTAACAAGCAGTTGGACTAGATTAGAGGCTGTTAACCTTTTTTGTGCCACGGCCCTCTTTGGCAGTCCAGTGAAGCCTAAGGATCCCTCCCTCCTCATGATAATGTTTTTATATGCATAAAACAAAAATACATAAGATTATGATGGAAACCAATTTTATATATATATGTATGTGTGTGTGTGGAGGGGGAAGACAGGGCAATTGGGGTTAAGTGACTTGCCCAAGGTCACACGGCTAGTTTTAGTGTCAAGTGTCTGAGGCCGAGTTTGAACTCAGGTCCTCCTGACTCCAGGGCTGGTGCTCTATTCACTGTGTCACCTAGCCACCCCTAAACCAATTATATTTAAATACAATTATCAAAATATTTTTTAAAACAAGTTCATGGACCCCAGGCAGCTAGGCAGTGCAGTGGATAGAGCACTGGGCCCAGAGTCAGAAAGACATGAATTCAAATCCAGTCTCAAAAACTCACTAACTGGGTGGCCCTAAGCAAGTCACTTAATGGCTGCCTGCCTCAGTTTCCTCAACTGTAAAATGGGGATAATAATAGCACCCACCTCCCAGGGTTGTTGTGAGGCTCAAATGAGATAATATTTGTTAAGCACAGTACTTGGCACTTAGTAAATGCTTAGTAAGGGACAGCTAGGTGGCACCAGACTCTAGAACACCGACCCTGGAGTGAGGACCTGAGTTCAAATCCAGCCTCAGACACTTGACCCTTACTAGCTGTGTGACCCTGGGCAAGTCACTTAACCCAATTGCCTTACCTTCCCCCCTCCAAAAAAGAAAAGTAAATGCTTAATAAATGCTTGTTTTCTTCCTTCCCAAGTTAAGAACCCCTATACTAGATGTCCTCTGATGCCTCTGCCATTTTTAAATACTATGATCCTCTGAAGTCTTGAGCCCATCCACTCTGAAAGCACTGGTAATATCCCCTCTTTGATCTTTGTGATGTCCCCAACATAGTTTTTTAAAGTCAGTCAATAAGCATTGTCCTAATACATACCTTTTGGTCAAGTCAATGTCTGACTCTTGGTGACCCCATTTGGGGTTTTCTTGGCAAGGATACTGGAGTGGTTTGCCATTTCCTCCTCCAGCTCATTTGACAGATTTAGAAACTGAGGCAAACAGGGTGAAGTGACTTGCCCAGGGTCACACAGCTAGTAAGTATCTAAGATCACATTCCAACTCAGTTCTTCCCGACTCCAGGCCCAAGCACTCTACCCATGGCAACACCTATGTGACAGATACCGTGCTAAGCCCTAGGGATACAAAGAAAGGCAAAAGACAATCCCTGTCCTCAAGGAGCTCACATTCTAATGGGGAAAACAATGGGAAACAGATCTAGAGACAGAAGATGTGTGCAGGATAAATTGTAGATAATCAATAAAGAAGATGTGAGAATAAAGGAGGATCAGGGGAGGCTTCTCCCAGGAGGAGGAGCCGGTATCTCAGCTGAGACTTGAAGGAAGCCAGGAGGAAGAGAGACAGAACCAGAGCATCCCATGCATGGGGACACCCCCACTCCCCCCGCCCCCAAGATGCCTTAGACACGGCTACGGAGTGTCTTGGGTGAGGAGGCCTGGCCATCACAGGATGCATGGGGGGGAACAAGGAGCACCGGGAAGGCAGGCAGGGGAGGGTTGTTCTTCCCAGCATTCAGTACATCCTTGGCTGATTTTTTTCAAGCATGTAATCTGTCTCCCTCTCTCAGTCCTTAGAGAAAGCAGGAATAGCGTTAAGATTTTCCCCAAATCAAGCAAAGACTATCAAACTATCAAAAGGTTCTTACTATAATTTTCTTACAAGAATTAACCAAGAGAATTTACAAGATATCAAACTGGGAGCGTGGATGTCTTGTCTTTGCCCTCCTCTTTGGGGTGCCTCAGAGAATCAAGAGGCTGCTTTCTTTTTTCCTCTACTGCTCTTTTTCATCAGAGTTGGGGGGAATGCCTTTCTCATCTTGCTCTAAGATGAACAGTCTTTAATAGCCTAACTCTCATCACATCAGCCACTTATATCTCCTACACCCTCTCCTTTTAGATCTTCATTCATGAACCATCTTCAGTCCCCTCCCTTCTGCCCTAAATTACCCCATCCTCCTCCCTCCCATCAAGCTCTGATGGCCCACAGTTTTGGAGAAGTGCTGATTAATCCCATCATAAACTATTGTTTCAACTCGTTCCTCTTAAAGGCATGCTGGTCTAATCTATTTGAGTGGAATGATAGCGGAAACATAAGAAAGGTAGGTTAGTTCATTCAGCCAAAGGGCTAAATTGTGGCTGAGTGCTTATGCTTCCAGCTGAAATGTGGCCTCTAAACTCTCAGGGTCAGTAGGTCCTGGGAGACTAAGTACATCATCAGAGTTGAATGGGGAGAAGAAGCTGACTTGCATGGAAAACTGGAAACCATGGCCAGCCACAGGCAAAATAGGTAACAGGGCAGATACTAGAGAGAACCTTGGATCCAGAGTTAGAGGTTCTGTGCCCAATCCAATGCAATAAGGATGGCACCAAGTGCAAGACAGAAAGAAACCAGGATGTATCAGATAAAGAGCCAGCCTTGGAGTCAAGAAGACTTAGCCTCCTCCTAATACTGACTATGTGACTACTAGACAGTCACTTAACCCCTCTGGCAGCTCTTTAAGATTAAGACAAGGGGCAACTAGATGATGCAGTGGATAGAACACTGGCCATGGAGTCAGGAGGACCTGAGTTCAAATCTGACCTTGATGCGGTTTGGGGTTGCTGGAAACCCCCAAATATTAGGGTACAGGACAGTGTCCACCTGAAACAAATTCAGCCATTCAAACCATCTTCTAGTTAAGGAGCAATTTATTGTAGTGCCAATAGAAGCTGGCAGAGTTCCTAATGAATCTACAATTTAATGGAGGTAGGATGGGATGTTATGGGTTTAGGAGTTAGGTCTGGGATGGGCCAGGTGAAACAATGAAAGGATTAAGAGTAGGCTAATAAAGTGATCTAGATGGGATTAAGGAGTGGTCAGAATATGCAAGTAGTCTGGGGTGGGCCAAGATCTACCCTGAAAGGAATCTCAGATAAACTAATTAGGTGATCTAGGCTGCTGTGATCTGGGCTGCTGAAATGTATGGGAAAAATCAGGGACTGGATTGCTTTCAAAGACATAGTGTTTTCTTTTTAGGGGTCTAGGTCCCATCACCCTCAGACACTTAGCAACTGTGTGACTATAGGCAATCCACTTAACCCCAATTACCTACCCTCCAAAAAAAATAAAATAAAAAGATTAAGACAAAAAAGTACAGACAAACCTGCCATCCATCTACTTGGGTAGCAAAAGCTTCTGATAAAATCACACATCTAGAGTCCCACCCACAAAAACAAAAAACAAAAATACTGGACAAGAACCTGTGCTACTTAGCTATGAGGATACAAATGTCCTTTTCCTCAGTACCATGTCCACCATGCTCTGCCTCCAGCCCTCTCTTATTCAGAGCTAGTGTGAGACGAAATCAAAAATAATTCCTGCCCTGAAGGCCCTTACACTCTAATGTAATTCTGACTGCCACTAACCTATGTACCCTAGGACTAGTCACTTCACTTTTCTGGGCCCCAGCTACCTTTCCAAGGTAGCTTATTCTGCTTTGGGATAGTTCTAAATAGGAAAATTTTCCTTCCATCAAGCTGAAACATACCTTATTGCCCCTTATACCCAGTACTCGTTGTCTTGCTCACTAGGGACAAATAGAATATCTATCCGTTTTCTGTATGACAGCCTTTCAACTGTATCAGATAACAGAATCAGAGTACAGGCGTAGTCTACCCTTGAAAAATGACTCTCTCTCCAATTGTTAATCTCTCATTATCCCTGTAAACAGTGTTTTGTAGTTGCATTTATATAAATCTTACCTGCGTCTTGGTAGGTTAACTCCCAAATATATTATATGTGTTATAGCTCTCTTTAATAGAATTTCTCTTATTCTTGTTTCTTCATGGTTTCTGTTAGTACTATGTAGAGTTGGCTTGTGTTTCAATCACAAATATTTATCAAGCACCAAGTATGGGCTAGGTATATATTGCATTTTAAGGTCACTTATTGATGAGGTCACCATAAAATGATGAGGTCTAGGGTTAGGGGTACACAAGACCCCAAAATACCAACACACCGGATCCTGCCAAATGAATTTGACTTGAGTCTTCTCTCAACCAAACAAAAGCAAGGTTTATTAAAGACTCGCCATAATGGGTAGACTCTTAAGGATCCTCAGTATCTGTGACGCTCGTACTGGACAAGCGGGCCAGAATAATCTGACACAGAGTGAGTCTCCACTAGATAATTCTCCAGCTTCTCTCTCTCATGGAAGCAAGATGGGGTCTTATATACAGAGAGGTTGTGAGAGGAATCTAGGGGTGGTCTAGAGGAGGAGTTTGGAGAGGGTCTTCAGGAGGAGTCGGAGGAGGTCAGACTCCGGTGATGAGGGATTAAGGGTGGGAAGTAGCTGGACAAAGAAGGCTAGGCTAGTAACAGAGATTTGGGCCTAGATATAATGAAAGGCTTCTGGCCTCAGGGAAATGCCTAATGTAGGAAGATTCAAGGAGAGTTCAAGGGGGTTCCCAGAGCCTACACCTCATCATTATCCTCTAAATCAGAAGTTCTCTACCTGTGGGTGGCGACCCCTTTGGGGGTGGAACAACCCTGTCACAGGGGTCACCTAAGACCATCTAAAAACATATTTCCGATGGTCTTAGGAACTGAGACACAGCTCCTCTATCTGTCTCCTGGCTGGTCTGCCCACATGCAGATACGCCCACATTCAAGTATTAAAGGGTCACCGCATTAGGAAGGTTGAGAACCACGGCTCTAAATCATCCTCTCAAGGACCAACCAGTTATGAAAAAACTAAAGGAGGGTGCTAGAGGGAGATCCCAGCTAACTTTAATTCTTGGCAGTGTAACTAAGCTGGTAGATCAGGGCCATAGCCATAGTACAACTGTATTTCAATCAACCAGTCAATCAACAAGCATTTAAGAGCTTACGGCGTTCCAGGCACTGTGCTAAGCAGAGAGACAACAGTGAAACAATCTCTACTCTAAAGGAGCTTGCATTCTAATAGGAGAGATAACATGTACATGTATAGTATATATTTAATATATACCAGAAGACTACAAAGTATTTGGGGGAGAAAATGTACTAGTAACTGTAGAGATCAAGAAAGACTTCATTTCAGCAAATTATTTGAGATGATCTCTCCTGGGATTCTTAGGCACATGATAGAAGTTTGTAGACTGAACGACTTTACAATCAAATGTATTTCAACAGGTTGAACACTGTACCTAAAGACTGTAGGAGGTATGTCGGAGAATACAACAGGCTTCTGCCTTTGTTGCTCAGCCCTGTTGGTCATGTCCAGCTCTTTGTGACCCCATTTGGAGTTTTCATGGCAAGGACACTGGTGTAGTTTGCCATTTCCTTCTTTAGCTTTTTACAGATGAGGAAACTGGAGCAATTAGGTGACTTGCCCAAAGTCACACAATTAGTAAGTGTCTAAGGCCAGATTTGAACTCAGGTCTTCCTGACTCCAGGCTGGAGGGTCTCTATCTACTGTGCCACCCAGCTTCTGCCTTTAGCCCTGTTCTATTCAACTTTTTTGTGAATGACAGGGATGAAGGCAGAGAGGGTAAATTTAACAAATTTGTTGAAGTGAAACTGAAAGGGAAAACCAACATATCAAATGAAAGAGCCAATTCCAAAAACATCTAGAATGATGAGCCTAATTTGATAGGGATAGATGTAAAGTAATAGATTTGGGTTTTTTAAAAATCAACTGTTTGGACAAAATGACTGAAAAATAACTAATCTGAAAAAGATCTGGGGGTTTTAGTGGACTATAAGCTCAAAATGAGTCAAGAGAGTAATCTTGGTCCTCCCTCCCCCTCTCCCCCAAAAATACTAATGTGATCTTGGACTGAACAAATAGAAGCCTAGGGTTAAGAATGGATGGGTTTATAGTTCCCCTGTACAATGATCAAATCAAACCCCATTGGGAGTATTGTTTTCAGTTCTAGATTCCACATTTTAGGAACAAGATTGATAAGGCTGAGCGTGTCCATACAAGGGTGACCAGGATATTGAAGGATATTGTGATAAGTGATAAAGATATTCAGGGAACATGAAATCATACTATAAAAAGATCCAACAAATGAGCTAAGGAAATTTAGCCAAAGAAAGAGAAAGCTTGGCAAAGAGTAGCAGAGGGAAATGACTGATGTCTTTACATTTGAAGAACTGTCATTGTGTAAAGCCAAGCAAGAGCAGCTTTCCAGAAGAATGCTACTGTGAACAGCTTTTAAGGTTCTGACTACATAGTATAGTGAACACTCTATTTATTCAATAACAAATCAAAACAAAACATTCACAGTAAATCAAGGTACAGCATTCACAATGTTACAACTTATCACAGATAATCAAAATACAGTATTCACAATAACTTATCACAGAAAATGGCCACATAGTTTTCACCACAGTGGTCACACAGTTTTGAACAAAGTATAATCATTTATTCAATCAATCACTTAGCAACAATCATTCAATCATCCTTAAAGAGGGTCACAAAATACAATAGTCAAAGTTCTCCACTCCATGGGGCACACTAAGTTACAATATCAGTCACTACTCAGCACTCTCTTAAGGGGTAGTGTAAAATACTCAGTCACAAATAAGTTACAATCCTCTCAGTTAGTATACAGTACTCAAGTAAAGTCTTCTTTCAGCTTGACTCAGGGTAGTCTCTCAGATTCCCTGGATCCCCTTCCACGGTCCCAGCTCCTACCTGGATTCACCAAACTGTCACCTGGCTTCAAAGGCAGACAGCTCCCAGCTCCTTGTTCAGCTCTCCATGCAGTTCCTATCCCACACTGAAGCTTACAGTGTCCAGTCCACCTTAAATCCTTCACAGTCTCTAGCCTTGGGAAGTCAAGGCTTAACAAAGCCACAAGCAGGTCCATACAAAGTACCAGTATCACAATCATGCTTCCTTAGTCTTTGACAGCTCCCAGGAGAAGCTAGTAACTCCCCAGAAGAAGCTCCAGCTGGTTCCCAGAATCAAAATCACTTCACCCAGATTCCCAAAATCAAAATCATTCTCTCCAGCCTGGGCCTTTCCTCTTCAGCCTCCTCAGCAGCAGCTGCTTCTGCCTCCACAAAGCTTATCCCAAGGAATTCTGACCCTCCCTCTCTGGGGCTTTTCCTTATATACAGTATTGCTCCTCCCTTTTCAGCCCCTTCCTGTTAGTCAGCAACAGGAGTTCATACCTTCTGTTTCTTTAACAGAGGCTTAATATGAACTAGGTGCTAATTACCTCTTAGCTTTCCAATACAAAGGGATCTTTAAATTTCATTACCATTACACATGTGGAAGAGCGATGGGACATTCTTTTCTAGGCTCCCAAGAATAAAACCTGGGACTCATAGATGGAAGCTACAAATTTTGACCTAATATAAGAAAGAATTCCTAACAAGTGTAGAATATACTGCATTATACAATATATTATGTAATTTTACATATTATGTGCATTATATAATATATTATATTATTGTAATGTATTATAATATGTAACACATTGCATATAATATCATATGATGTGATATGATATGATATGATATTAATATAACATAGATGTTTGGGGAACTTGGCTCGTTCATCCAACGTGTTGGTTTTCCCTTTCAGCTTTGCTTCAACAGATTTGATATGTTTGCCCTCTCTGCCTTCATCCTTGTAATTCATACAAATGTTACATATATATATTACATACTATAATCTAATAATGTATATATGATATAATAATATGTACAATGTATTATTAATATAATATATAATAAGAATACATTATACAATATGCAAGATACTGCCTTGGAAGGTAGTAGGTTTCTTATCACTGGAGGTTTTCAGGAAGAGGATTCAATGGTCACTTGCAAGAGATGCTTGCAAGAGAGAGGAATGAAGCTGTTTCAGTGGGTTCTTTCCAGCACCCAAATTTTATGACCCTACAAGGATGTGCATCTCAACCATGTAACCAGGGCCTTCTTAAAATAAAGTCTTTAGCTTTATATTCTAATGCAGAAAATATAGCAAGAATTTCTGTTTGGTGGGAGAGAAGGTGGGGTCTTTCACAGCCTTTCACATCATATCATAAAAGCACCAATGTAACTCAATTCATCAACTCTGGGATGATTCTGCTGTCAAAACATGATGGAGCCCGCTTCAGTGTGAGCATCCATACCTTGGAAACTGGCAAACACGACAAATCAGGACTTGATTTATTGTTTCATGGATTGTCTAGACTTAAGAAAGTGACAGGAGGGAAATGTTAATAATACAGATTAAACTCTGAAAGTATTTCATTTATAATTTTTTTTTCAAAGAGCCAGTTGTTAAACATTTACCAGCACACCCCTATAAAGTACCCACAGCATAATTAATTTGATCTTAGATGGGTCTAAACAACCAGAAATAAGTTCCATGAAGACTTAAATCCAGACGCTATGTATATCCACTAAGATTTTTTTTTAAATGCTTCATTGCTCATCTTCTTTAGAATGCATTTATTTCTCACCTCATTTTATATAAATGTATATATGTATACACATAAGTATTATAGAAATGTGTACATTTTATATAAATGTATACCTTTTATATGTGTATACCTTTTATATTAATATATACCTTTTATATAAGTATATGTATTTTATATGTGTATGCATTTTATATAAATGTATATATGTATACATGTATACATATGTGTGTATAATAGCCTCCCAGGATCATCCTGTCTCTTTCTAATTCACTCTCCAGGTATTCACCAACATTCTTCAATATCTAACTTCCTTTAATCACCCTTTAAAAATAAATTCCTCTAAGAGGTGTAGAACAGCTCCCAGCCTATGTACAGAGCAAAGCAATTCTCCCTTTCCCTAGGGAAGGAGAAGTTCCTTAGTGTGACAGAAAGATTAAGGTTCAATCAGTCATCCCCTTAAGAAAATTAATTTAAGGCTTTACAGTAATATTTTTAAATTATCAGAAACCAAAATCTAACAGGGGTGGGGAACCTGCCGCCTTGAGACCACATGTATGACTGAGATTCAGTCTAATCCCTGAGATTCTAGAATGTTAAAGCTAAAAGAGGTCTCTGAAATCTAGTCTAGCTCCCTCATTTTGCAGAAGACCAGAAAGGTGGTGTGACGTGTAATTGAATTAGTGTGAGTCAGGAGTAGAATAATGAATGACAGGACTAATGGTTCAAATATCTATCATGCTCTACATTTTCTAAAGCAATTCCTTCATAACAACCCAATGAAGCAGGTAGTACAAGTAAAAGTTTTAAGTTCAATTTTAGGGCAGTTTTCAGCTATTAAATTATAATGTTAAATTAATTTCCCATTCATTAAGTCCCTAATATGTTGAAGACTGGACCTAAATATGTTAGCCTGTAAGCAGGCATGTTGGGGAATATTAACAGACTTCCATCTTTGGTTCTATTCTAGTCAACATTTTTATCAGTGACATGGATGAAGGCAATTAAATTAATTTAAATTATTCAAATTTAAAAACCACAATAAGACACCTTAGATTAGTCCCATTTTCTAAGTGAGAAAACTGAGCCTCAGAGTAGTTAAGTGACTTGCCCAGGGTCATACAGAAAATAAGTGACAGGTCTAGGACTGGAAGCTGGGGTTCCTGACTTCTGTTATTGTTGTTATTCAGTCAAGTCCGAGTCTTTGTGGCCTTAGGGACAGTATGGTAAAGATACTAGAGTGGTTTGCCTTTGACTTTTCCAATGTTTTAAGGCAAACAGAAGTTAAGTGACTTACCCAGGGTCACACAGCTAGTGACTGTTTAAGGTCGGATTTGAACTCAGGTCTTTTTGACTCCAAGCCTGGTGCTTATTCACTGAGCCACCTCCGTGCCTCCTTCCTGACTTCTAGTTCAGTGCTATGACTAACTGGGCATTTCCAGCAACTACCCAGCTTATATCCTGAGTAATTAAAACATTAAAACATATTAACTGAAGGAGCTGCTTCCTTTTTCAATTGAAACACTTTTCTAAATGGTGTTTGACTACATTAGGCTGCCAAGATGCATGTTGCAGGCATATGGCTTAAATATCTTTGTTTGCCAGATACCTTATGCATAAGTGTATTTCTCCACACATACAGGGATACATCAGGCAAGAAATATGTACAGATGTCATTTTATCAGAGGTCATTGAACATGGTATCAAAATGTTTATGAATGGGGGAAAGCTAGGTGGTGCAGTGGGTAGAGCCCTGGTCCTGGAGTCAGGAGGACCTGAGTTCAAATCCGGTCTCAAACACTTAACACTTACTAGCTATGTGACCTTGGGCAAGTCACTTAACCCCGATTGCCTTGCCAAAAAATTTTTTAAATGCCTATTAATAAAGAATCCTTGAAGCATCCTCATATATACCGATGTTTCATATTTGTGTATCTATGTACACATGTACAGGTTTGTATGTGATGTGTGTGCACATGTATGTATGCATGTCTCATGGTCGTACAGCTGCATACTTGAGTTAGCTTTAGCAACTGATGAGAACTGATAGTTAAATTTTCAGTATGAGAAGTCACACCTCAGAAATCAGCAAACTCTACAAATCAGGACCTACTTGCTTATTCTGTAGATTATTGTCTAGACTTAAGAAAATTATGGAGAAAATCTTAATAATCCAATTAAACATCAAAATATATCTTGTAGATTTTTTCCCGCAAAGCCGGCTGTTGACATTTAGCAGCAGCCCCTTTGCGAGTGTGTATATGGACAGCCACGCCCACACGCCTCTGTATTAGAGATCTTTTTCCTTACCAAATCCGCAATTTTACCAGTGTAGAGGAGTGCCTGGGAAGGAATTCCCTCATCCAGCGCTGGCTTCTCTGGAACAAACGGCCCTAGAGAGCTGCCTAGATGAGCTGCGCATGTATAGGTATGTATTTATGGGAACCTCTTCTTAGATTGTGGAGTGCCACGGTGTCCAGAACCGGTGAGCTGTCCCCTGCTCAGCCTACATCTGAAGCATCACGTTCGCAGACAGGAGGGCACGTTTCATTGTTTTGTCTTTTGTATCCCCAGCACCTACCACGGTGCCTGGTACGTAGCAGACGCTTAATAAATGCCTGTTAATTTATATTTTCCTTCAAAACTCAGCTTACGCTCCACCTTGGCTCCACCTTCTACATGAAGCCTCTTCTCCTCTCCCCCCTCCCTTGTTCTCCCCTCCAAATTACCCTGTATTTATTTTATAGATATTTATAACATAAATCCATATTGTCTCTCCTGATTAGGTTAAATCTCCGGGAGAGAAGGCATTATTTCATTACAATGCCTGTGTAATGCCTGGTATGTAATAGGTGCTGAATAAATGCTTATTGAATGATTGACAGTAAATCTCAAAAATAAAAATCCCCTTGGGAATTTAGGAATTTTTACCCATAGTATGAACTTCATAAATACTTGTTGAATGAACAATTTTACTTCAAAAATACTTTAGCAAAGTCTCCTTAATCATCTTTTTTTTTACCAGATTTGTGATTATCAGTTTAAGGAATGCACATAAAAAATGGAAAAAAACAAAAAACCTTTGCTAACGCAGATAGACAACTATTGTACACCTTACAGTCATGGAGAGTTGCCAAAGACACTATCAGGTTAAATGACTTGACCACAGTAAAACAGTCAGTAGGGATAGGAGGCAAAACTTGAGTCATTATATCACTAACTTGGTTATACATGTAAAAAACATTTACAGAAGATAAAGAGAAGAAATGTTATATAGACATATGAGGGTGTTTGTAGGTCAGTCATTCAAAACAAGAGAAATATTCCCAGAGAAGTAAAATGACTTAATTATACAGGGATATGGGGAATGGAGATGGTCAAAAACATGATATGTAGTAATAAAACTGTCAAACCTGTCATCTCTCTTAACAACATGAGCACACATCCACTGAGCAGCAGACTCAATTATCCCACCTTCGCTACTTCCATTCTAACTAAAACCCAATGTTCCCTGAAAGTACTACATCTCTCTCACCACTTTCTCTAATGCCAGAGATTCTGTCTTGACCCCCTGCCTTCAAACACACACACACACACACACACACACACGCGCGCGCATGCATCCTGCTATATGGTACCATACTCCTTTCTCCATGTTGCTACCCTTACTCTGCCACCATCACTCAGCAACCCCTGCTCAGTCAACCAGTAGGTCATCAAGCATTTATTAAGCCCTTGCTACATACCAAAGACTGTGCTAAGGGATGGGATTACAAAGAAAGGCAAAAACATGGTCCCTGACCTGGAGGAGCTCATATTCTAATAGAGGAAACAACATGCAAATAATTATGTACAAATAAAAACATATACAGGGTAAATGAAAGTAATCTCAGAAGAAAGGCACTAGATTTCTTGCAGAAGGTGGGATTTCCTTGTCATTGACAAATACCAGCTACCATGGCAGGAACTCTCTCATCTGCTTCAGGGACATCAGCACCTGGCTTACAGTCTTCCTCTTCACTCCAATTCTTACAAGCATTTTCAGTGACTTCAGTACCCCACCAATGACCCTGCTAACACTGTGACCTCTCACTTTGCCAGCCTCTTTGATTCTCAGTATTTCCATCTCCAATGACTTCAACCACCTGCAGAACTATCACCTGTAAACATCCCCTCTGAAATTCTCCCCTGATCTGAATCTCTTCTTCTTCCACCTTTCCCATCACCTTGCTCTCCCTAAATCTCCTCTTCACCCTCACTACACTTCTAACCCCTTCATTCCTTCCTGTTTACCCAAGTCCAACAGCCCAGTGTAGTAGCAAGCACTCTGGCATACCCAGGGTAGCTGCTAGCACAGGTTCTTTGATCTGATTTTCTAAAGGAAAGCAACTCATGAAGGGTTAACAACCTTACTTTAATCAAATATGTGTGTGTCTGTGTGTGTCTGTGTGTGTGTAAAATTCACTTAGTTCAGGGGAAAAAGTCAGCACCCTGAACTTCAGAAAATATAAACAGAAATTACAAGCAGACAAAAAATACAGAAAGAGAAAATAACACAATTCAACATATCAACAGATAGGGCTTCTAGCTGTCTGATCATTACATACACAGTTATCAGAGAGAGAAGCACCAACATCTGGGTTTTCAAAGCCAAGGGGCTCAATGGCTGCCCAAAGTCTCATCAGGCCAAATCACACAGCTCTTCCCAAAGTGAGCCCCAAAGCAAAACCTCACATCGGGGTATATATAACCTTCTCCAGGGTCAGAGAACATCACAACCTTTGTGACCCATTGCCTAATTACAAAGCAAAAAGTATGCCTTTCTGAAAAACAAGGCTCCCCTAAGCAAGTTTCTCTTGTTGTGCTCCAAGTGAGCCCATTAAGATGCAGGGAAATCTTCACATTCCTTAGGTCTATTAAGGAACAGAGAAGATCTTCAAATTCCATTACATGCAGTCCTGGATTTACCTTCCTCCCTTCACAGTCTTATATTTCAGCAAAGTATTGTGTGTAGAGCACATCATTACACATCCAATGTTTCTGCATTAGGTGGTACAATGGGGAAGAATACTAGGCTAGGAGTCAGGAAGTTGTTGGTCAGTCATCAGTCATGTCTGACTCTTCATGATCCCGTCTAGTGTTTCCTTTGCAGAGATACTGCAGTGGTTTGCCATTTCCTTTTTCAGCTCACTTTACAGATGAGGAAACTGAGGCAAACAGGGTTAAGTTGACTTGCTCAGGGTCCCACAGCTAATAAGTGTCCGAGGCCAGATTTGAACTCAATAAGATGAGTCTTCCCAACTCCAGGCCCAGCACTCTATCCATTGCACCATCTAGTTGCCCAGAGAAGACATGAGTTCAAATCCTGCCTCAATGATCCTGAGTATGTCACTCAACTTTTCTCAGCCTCGGTTTCTTCATCTATAAAATGGGAATAACAATAACACCTACCTCACAGAGTTTTTGTAAGGAACACATTAAATAACATATGTAAAGTGCTTTTCAAACTTTAAAGGCTATATAAACATTAGCTGTTATTATTTCTCATCTTTAGCCAATCTTTATTGCCACTATCCTTTTCTCTGTTCCTACTCCTAAGCCCCCAAGCACTGCTAGAGGAAACCAATAAAGTGTTGGAACAGAAACTGCTTCATCTTCAGCTAACCAGCTGGGCTTTCACCTCTGTAAAACAGTCCTTCCCTTCATCTCTGATTGATTCCCAAGCACAATCCCTAGAGTAGCCATCCGAAGCCTTCTCTTCTCTCCTCAAGCCCACAATTCCACTTCTCTCCCACTTTCTCAAAACAGATGTCACCTCCTACTTTACTTGGAAAATAAAGCTATCCGTTATGTGCTCCTTATCTCCCCTCTTCTACCCCTCCAAACTCTGTTTTCTCACCCATCTTCTGCTTTCCTCTAATCTCAGAGATCTCTTTGCCATAACTAACCCCTCTACTTGTGCCCTTTATCCTATTTCTTCCCTTTCCTCTAAGAACTGGTCCCGTCATTCTTTCCTATCACTCATCTTCAGTTCTTTTTCCTCTATTGCCTTTTCCCATCCTGTTCTGTACCTCCCAATAAGCTGTTTATGCTCCCATTCGTTCCTCTGTTGGTTAAACGGTCCATCACATCTGGAATCTTTTCCCCTGATAGGCTGACTGCAATATATTTGCTCCTGCTGACTTTGTTTGAAGTGTGCAGTCCCCTGAAAATTTGCACATCATTCTTTCCACTGTGCCTTCTTTCCAAAGAGCTGTGGCTGTCTCTGCATTGTTGTAGACCAGCATCATGATGGATTGAGAATCATAGGCAGTTCTCTGGAGTTGAACATTCTTGCCTTGACTTTGGCAGGCACCTCCTCCACTCTGTTCTCTACTAACACTTTCCACTGCCCTTTTTTTGGAAATATTTTAATTGACAATCCAAAATGCTAGCAGGCATCCTTTGAAATCTTACTTCATCTCTATAACTAGATAAGATCAAATGGATACATGATTTAGACATAAAGGGTGATACCATAAACAAATAAGGAGAGCAAGGAATAGTTTACCTGTCAGATCTATGGGGGAGGGAATAATTTATGATGATACAAAAGATAGAGAATATTATGAAATGCAAAATGGATAATTTTGATTACATTAAATTAAAAAGGGGTTGCACAAACAAAACCAATGCTATCAAGATTAGAAGGAAAGCAGAAAGCTGGAAAACAATATTTACAGCCAGTATTTCTAATAAAGGCCACATTTCTCAAAAATATATAAAGAACTGAGTCAAATTTATAAGGATACAAGTCATATATGAACAGGTAGTTTTCAGATAAAGAAAATAGATAAGATAAATCTATAGTCATATGAAAAAATACTCTAAATCATTATTGATTAGAAAAATGTAAATTAAAACAGCTCTGAGGTACCACCTCACATCTGTCAGATTGGTTAATTATGACAGAAAAGGAAAATGATAAATGTTGGAGAAGATGCAGGGACATTGGGACACTAAGGCATTGTTAGTGGAATTGTGAACTGATTCAACCCTTCTGGAGAGCAATTTGGAACTATGCCCAAAGGGCTATAAAATTATGCATAACCCTTGATCCAGCAATAGCTAGGTCTGTATCCCACAGACATCATCAAAAAGGAAAAAGGACCCGCATGTACAAAAATATTTATAGCAATTCTTTTTGTGGTAGCAAAGAATTGGAAATTGAGGGGATGCCCATCCATTGGGGAATGGCCGAACAAGTTGTGGTATGTGAATGTAATGCGGTACCATTGTGCTATAAGAAATGATGAGCAGGCAGATTTCGGAAAAACCTGGAAAGACTTACATGAACTAATGCTGAGTGAAGTGTGCAGAACCAGGAGAACACTGTGCACAGTAATAGCAACATTGTATGATGATTAACTTTGATAGAATTAGCTCTTCTCGGCAATACAAGGATCCAAGACAATTCCAAAAGACCCATGATGGAAATGCTGTCCACATCCAGAGAAAGAACTATGGAGTCTAAATGCAGACCAAAGCATACTATTTTCACTTTTATGTCATTTTTGTTTTTTCTTTCTCATGGTTTTTCCTCTTTCTTTTGATTCTTCTTTTACAACGTGACTAACGTGGAAATATGTTTAACATGATTGTACATGTAAAACCTGTATCAGATTGCTTGCTGTCTTGGGAAGAGAAAGAAGGGAGGGAGAAAAATTTAGAATTCAAAATCTTACAAAAATGAATGTTAAAAACTATCTTTACATGTAATTGTGGTGGTGGGGCGATATTATTAAGTGCAAAAGAAAAAAGAAAAGAAAAAAATCTTACTTTGTTTAAACCTAGCAGTACACTGAAGCCCTCTAGAAGCATAGAAAAGCTGAGCCTTATTTAGCAAAACCGATAGTTTTCTATACACATATCAAATAGTAATAAATTACTGTGAGAGGAAACCGTATTTCTAGTTCGTTGGCGCCCTCTACCTGTGACTATATAGATGACATAGAGAAAACCCAGATAAATACAGAGCGTGATTATTGTGGTGTTGGTGATTGTAATTATTATATAATCATTTGGTTACTCTTATTGTTATTACTGCTAATTATTATAGGTCGCATTTAGGTAACACGCTTTCCTCACAGCAACCTAGTGAGGGGAATGTTGCACGTAATTCTTCACAAGGTAAGAGTGGTTGATATGAAAGATTTATTGAGCATCCACAATGTCCTAGATTCTGTATAGACCGTGCAAAATGATGGTTGACTTCTTAATCTAAGACAGGAAGTTACCTACAGAAGCTGTGTTGAATAATAGAAGAAGCACAAAGCTGGGAGTCAGGATACCTGCCATTGACTTGCTTGGCTAAACCATTTCTCTTCCCTGAGCCTCAGTTTCCTCCTCTGTATAATGATATAATAGATAGATATAATAATATAATGTATAATAGATCATCTCTGAGGTTCCTCCTAGTTCTAACAGTCTACAATTCTGTATTTACTGAGCACCCACTATGGGAATCATGCTATTAGAGAAAGTAAGTATAGAAGATAGAAAAGGGATTAGACCGTCATAATCACAATAGCTAGCATTTACACAGCTCTTTAAAGTTTGTGAAGTGCTTTACAAATATGATCTCACTTTATCCTCATAACCTGAGGGAGGAGTGTTATGATTACTCCATTTTATGGATGAGGAAACTGAGGCAGATCTAAGTTAAGTGACTTGCCAAGGGTCACACAACTAGTAAGTATCTGCTACTGGATTTAAATTCAGGTCTTCCCAATTCCAGGTCCAGGACTGTGCCATCTAGAGAATTTTATGTGGCATTAGGGGAGCGGGGGATATCCAAGACCAATGTGGATAAGTGATGAGAGAAAGATCTGAAGAACTTTCTAACCATCAGGGCTGGCCAGCAAATAGAATGGGCTGCCCAAATGAAGTTGTGAGTTCCTAAGATTGGGTGACTACTGGTTAGGAATGGTTACATAACATCATCTGTGCCAAACAGATACAAGACGCACTGGATGATCTCTGCCATACTATTTTCCCATTTTGCCAGCAGTTTTTGTCAAATAGTGAGTTCTTATCCCAGAAGCTGGAGTCCTTGGGTTTATCAAACAGTAGATTACTATAATCATTGACAGCTGTGTCTTGTATACCTAATCTATTCCACTCAATTTCTTAGCCAGTCCCAAATAATTTTGATGATTGCTGGGGGGGCGGAGCCAAGATGGCGGCGTAGCAGCAGCAATATATCGCAGCTCTCACATAGCCACCCCCAAATACCCATGGAATAGGACTCTGGACCAACCTAGAACTTCAAAAACGCACACAGATACTTCCCACTAAAGTCAGCTCTGCTACGAGGAACCATATCAGCACTGCAAACCGAAACCAGCCTGGCCTGAAGCCCGCTGTGCCCCGGGGGCGGCCGGGCGGGAGGTGCAGAGAAAGCTCTCAATAGCTCTCAGGTGAGCAGAGGATTAGCACCGGCTGCGAGGAGGGGGGATTAGCACCATCCGGCGGAAAGGTCTCCAGAGTGGAAAAGCGAAAGGCAGAGGTTTTGCACCCGCCTCCGCATTGTAGCTTCCCGCCCTAGGCCTGCAAAAAGCAGGGGGATTGAG
>CM053590.1:190470186-190511828 GCA_028646515.1 Pseudochirops corinnae | reverse complement strand
ACACTGGGATGGCTGTTTTGGGGCGGTGGGTGGGGGGAAGAGGGGGAGAAAATATGTAATTCAAAATCTTGTGGAAATGAATGATGCAAACTATAATAAAATTTAAAAATTTAAAAAAAAAATTTTGATGATTGCTGCTTTATAATATACTTTTAGATCTGGTATGGCCAGGTCACCCTCCTTTGCATTTTTTTGATTAATTCCATTAAGATTCTTGACTTTCTGTCCTTCCAGATCAATTTTGTTGTTTTTTTCTAACTCTATAAAACATTTTTTGTTAGTTTGATTGGTATGGCACTGAATTAGGTGGAATTGTCATGTTTGTTATATTAGCTCAGCCTACCCATGAGCAATTGATATTTTTCCAATCGTTCAGATCTGACTTTGTGTGAAAAGTGTTTTGTAATTGTGTTTATATAGTTCCTGGGTTTGCTTGGTAAGTAAACTCCTAAATATTTTATATTATCTACAGTTATTTTAAATGGAATTTTTTTCTATCTATTGCTGCTGGACTTTGTTGGTAACATATAAAAATGCTGATGATTTATGTGGGTTTATTTTGTATCCTACAACTTTGCTAAAGTTGTTAATTATTTCAAATAGTTTTTTAGTTGATTCTCTAAATATACCACCATATCATCTGCAAAGAATGATAGCTTTGTTTCCTCATTGTCTCTCTTATTGCTGAATCTAACATTTCCAGTACAATACTGAACAACAGTGGTGATAATGGGCATCCTTGTTTTATCCCTAACTTATTGGAAAGGCTTCTAGCTTATTATCCCTATTACAGATGATGCTTGCTGATGGTTTTAGATAGATACAACTTATCATTTTAAGGAAAGCTCCATTTATTCCTATGCTCTCTAGTGATTTTAATAGGAATGGGTGCTGTATTTTGTCAAAAGCTTTTCCTGCATGAATTGAGATAATCATATGATTTCTGTTAGTTTTTTTATTGATGTGGTCAATTATGCTAATAATTTTCCTAATAATTGAACCAGCCCTGCATTCCTGGCACAAATCCAATTATCCTAATGATAAATTGCTGTAATCTCTTTGCTAATATTTTATTTTAAATTTTGCATCAATATTCCTTAGGGAAATTGGTCTATAATTTTCTTTCTCTGTTTTGGCTCTTCCTGATTTAGGTATTAGCACCATATTTGTGTCATAAAAGGAATTTGGTAGGATGCCTTCTTTGCCTATTTTTCCTAATGGTTTATATAGTAATAGAATTAATTGCTATTTGAATGTTTGGTAGAATTCATTTGTAAATACATCTTGTGCTAGAGATTTTTTTTCTTAAAGAGTTCATTAATGGTTTGTTCAATTTCTTTTTCTAAAAGGGATTAAGTATTTTATTTCCTCTTCTGTTAATCTGGGTAGTTTTTTATAAAAATTTATCCATTTCACTTAGATTGTCAGGTTTTTTGGCATACAGTTGGGCAAAATAGCTCCTAATTATTGCTTTAATTTCTTCTTCATTGGTGGTGAATTCACCTTTTTCATTTTTGATACTGGTAATTTGGTTTTCTTTCTTTTTTTAATCAAATTAACCAAAAGTTTATCTATTTTATTATTTTATTTTTTCATAAAACCAGCTCTTTGTTTTATTTATTAGTTCAATAGTTCTGTTACTTTCAACTTTAATGTCTCCTTTGATTTTCAGAATTCCTAATTTGGTATTAAATTGGAGATTTTTAATTTGTTCTTTTTCTAGCTTTTTTAATTGCATGCCCAATTCATTGATCTGCTTTTTCTCTATTTTATTCATGTAAGCATTTAGAGGTATAAAATTTCCCCTAAGTACTGCTTTGGCTGCATCCCATAAATTTTGGCATGTTATCTCATTATTGTCATTCTCGTTGATGAAATTATTGTTTCTATGATTTATTGTTTGATCTACTCATTCTTTAGGAGTAGATTATTTAGTTTCCAATTAATTTTTAATCTTTCTATGGTTGTTTTTTACAAGTAATTTTTATTGCATCATGATCTGAAAAGGATGCATTTATATTTCTGCCTTTCTGCATTTGGATGTAAGGTTTTATAATGTCCTAATATTTGGTCAGTTTTTATGTAGGTACCATGTACCACTCAGAAAAAGGTATATTCTTTTCTATCCCTATTCAATTCTCTCCAGAAGTCTATCATATATAATTTTTCTAAAATTCTATTCATCTCCTTACCTTCTTTCTTGTTTATTTTATGGTTAGATTTATCTGGTTCTGAGAGGGGGAGGCTGAACATCCCCACTAGTATAGTTTTTCTATTTCTTCCTGTAACTCAGTTACAGTGCATATATGTTTAGTATTGATATTAATTCATTATCTATGGCACATTTTAGCAATATGTAGTTTCCTCCCTTATCTCTTTTTTCCTGGGTTTTTTTTTTTTTTTTTTTTTTTTTTTGCTTTTCGGAAGGGGAGAAGGCAGGGCAATTGGGGTTAAGTGACTTGCCCAAGTCACATGGCTAGTAAGTGTTAAGTGTCTGAGGCGTCCTCCTGACTCCAGGGCTAGTGCTCTATTCACTGTGCCACCTAGCCACCCCTATCTCTTTTAATAGATACATTTTTGCTTTTACTTTGTCTGAGATCAGGATTTTTTTACTTCAACTGAAGCATAATATATTCTGCTCCAGCCTTTTACCTTTACTCTGTGTGTCTCTCTCTGCTTCAAATGTGTTTCTTTTAAACAACATATTGTAGGTCTGGTTTTTAACCCACTCTGCTATCTGCTTCTATCTTATGGGAGAGTTCATTACATTCACATTAGCAGTTTACTATTATATAATATATTACATACAATATGTGATAGCAGATTACTATTACCCTCCATCCTGTTTTTCCCCATTTATACTTTTCTCTCTCCTTTCACCATATGCCTCCTCACCTGTGTTTTGCTTCTAACCACCACTTCCTTCAATCTTCCTTCCCTTCTATCACTCCCACTTTTCTTTTCTCCTTCCTCTCCTACTTCCATATAGGGAAAGATAGATTTCTTTATGTTATTTTCTCTTTGAGCCAAATCAGATGAGAGTAAGATTCAAACAATGCTTCACCTCCTCCCTTCTTTCCCTCTACTGTAATAGGTCTTTCAGGCCTCTTCATGTGATATAAGTTTTGCTGCATAATTGATTCTTGGTTGTAATTCAAACTCTTTTGCCTTCTAGAATAGCATATTCCAAGCCTTCTGGTTCTTTAATGTAGAAGCTGCTAAGTCTTGTGTTATCCTGACTGTGGCTCCTTGATATTTGAATTGCTTCTTTCTGGTTGCTTGCAGCATTTTCTCCTTGACCTGATAGTTCTGGAATTTGACTGCAATATTCCTTGGAATTTTCATCTTGGGACCTCTTTCAGGAGGTGATCAGTGGAGTCTTTCAATGACTATTTTATCCTCTGATTCTAGGATATCAGGGCAGTTTTCCTTGATATTTCTTGAGAGATACTGTCCAGGCTCTTTTATTTTTACCTTGTCTTTCTGGTAGTCCAATAATTCTTAAATTATCTCTCCTGAATTTTTTTTCCAGGTCAGTTATTTTTCCAGTGGGGCATTTTACATTCTCTTGTATTTTTTCATTCTTTTGATTTTGTTTGATTTATTCTTGATATCTTGTGGAGTCATTAGCTTCTACTTACCCAATTCTAATTTTTAAGGAATTATTTTCTTCAGTTAGCTTTTATACCTCTTTTTCCATTTGGCCAATTCTACTTTTAAAGGAGCTGTTTTCTCCAGTGGATTTTTTTTTTCCTATTTGGCCAATTCTATTTTTAAGGTGTTATTTTCTTCAGCGAATTTTTGCACTTCCTTTTCCAAACTGTTAACTCTTTTTTCATAATTCTCTTGCATAACTCTCATTTCTTTTCCTAATTCTTCTTCTACCTCTCTTATTTGATTTTTAAAATCCATTTTGAGTTCTTCTAAGAGGACTTTTTGACTTAACACTAATTCATATTCCCCTCGGAGGCTTTGCAAGTAGGCATTTTGACATTGTTATCTTCCTCAGAGTTTGTGTTTGGGTCTTCCCTGTCACCATAGTAGCTTTCTATGATCAAAGCTCTTTTTTTGCTTGTTTGTTTTTTGCTCATTTTTTTAAGTTGAGCTCTACAAGGGGCACTGTCTCAAGCTTCTTGCATGGGGGATCAGGGGTCTGATCACTGGCTTTCTGCTCTGGGGCCTCTGGGGCTGGCAGTTTGCCCATTGAGCTAGGATGGCCTGGCCTAGTTGTCCCTGTTATGCCTTGGATTCTGGAGCTGGCAGTTTGCCTGCTGCACTGGGGCTAGAAGACTCACAGTTGACCTGCTGTACCACTGGCCTGCTGAGCCACGACCCCAGGGATTTCAGTGCTGATCTGCGCTGTGGCTAAGTACTTCCCACTGGATTGCCTGGACACTGCCTGTGTTGGGCTCTTCTCCCCTCTCACCCAAGTGAAACAAACCTTTCCTGAAGTCCAAGTTATCTTGGGCTAGAAAATTTTTTCACTCTGTCTTTTTTGTGGATTCTGCCACTCCAGAATTCTTTTACAGGCTTGACTTATGTGTTTTGAGGGAAACTGGCAACTTCCTGGCTTCTCTCTGCCATCTTGATTCTGCCCACCCCACCCCAAGCTGGTCCACTGGCTGAGCAGCCTGTGTGTTCACAGGGCTCTGTTGACATTTGGTAAGGCCAATGGACAGACAACTGCGTCAGGTGTGGTTATATTTCATAGGGGAAATTCTTGAATACTAAAAAAGAATAATCCTCCAGTGGTAAAGTGTGTGTGTGTGTGTGTGTGTGTGTGTGTGTGTGTGTGTGTGCGTGTGTGTGTGTGTTTCCATTGGTGGGGAAGAATTTCGGTAGAGACAGAAGAGCCCTCAGGGCACACATATCTCAATTGTACCACAAAGGCAGAGATATATGTATGTGTGTATGTATGTATGTATGTGTGTATGTATGTGAGGAGAAAGACTGGCAAGGTGTAGGGATGACGGTTACCATGGGGAGCGGGAGAAATCATGCTTCCTGCCTCCTGCAACCCAACCGCAAGTATATTCCCCTGGTGGAAAGGAAGAGAAAGGAAGGGAATAAGCATTTATAAAATACCTACTATGCTTCAGGCACTACGCTGAGCACTTTACAAATCTTATCTCATTGATCCTCACAATAGCCCTGCAAGGTAAGTAGTGTTCTCCCCATTTTAGAGTTGAGGAAATTGAGGCTTAACTATTATTTAATATTTGATTTATAAGTATTACTTAATAATCATTATTATTGTCATGATTATACATAATCTCTTTTCTCTGAGAAGTTAAATGACTTGCTTGTGATCACACAACTAGTATATGTCTGAGGTCAGATTTGAACTCAGGTCTTGGTGACTTTAGGGCCAGCCCTCTATCTAGTGGTACCATCTAGCTGCGAAAGAACACTAAAAGCTAGAGATAGTGAGGTATGGTCAGTAGGGGAAGGGGGAATTGGGAAAGACTTAAAAACTGATTTCTAATAAACACTTATAAACAAGATCCTTTATGAACAGGTTTCTTTAGGGAAGAATAAAACAGGGATCAGGTTATACCCTTCCTAGCATCTAAGCACCATCACATCAGGTCTTTGTTGTTTTTAACAAAACACTTCCAACACTTGTTTTGAAACAAGTGCTTTGACAGAGAATAAGTGGGTTATTTAAAGGGCTTAAGAGCCCCCACAGCCTTGTTACTTTGGCAGTAAGTATAGTAAACAGGTGACTTTTATTCTTAATGATATGCAGGATCTCAATGGAGGGGTGTCGTTAATTATTAGCAAGACGTCCTTACTTACACATCACTCAGTGCGGACGTCATTTTCCTTTAAACATATGACTATACTACCTTGTTTAAAATCACATAAAATAGTGATAAGAACATAGGCCACTTGGCATGTTTTTTAAGCAGAAATACTATGGTGAAGTTTAATAAATATAAGGAAAAGGGGGAAAATTTTAAAAACTCAATATAGCTATCATTAAACTATCATTCTTACCGTTAAGAATAGCTAACATTTCCATAATACTGACTGTTACCATAATAGCAGGGTGTGCAATGCCAGTTCCGTACACATTGATAAAGTAACAATTGCATTAAATACCATCCTCAGTGCTACAAAGCCACCTAACTTATCAAACTGACTTTTTACATTTAATCCCAACCCTAAAGAAAGATATAATCTAATTTAGTTATACTACTATCTACTCTTAGATTCTCTCTTTTTTTTTTTATAGCTGAGTGAGAGGAATTTTGCAATGCTCTGAACAGGGAAAAAAGGTATTTATGGGTGTCTATGAATTGCCAGAGCTTTGGGGCACTTTAAGGAAGTTAGACTTGGGTTGTTGGGTTGATTTTTTTAAAAATCAAAAAAATCTTTGCAGTAAATTTCTCTTATAGAGAGATCTCCAAGATATATAGAGAAATGGTTCAAATATATAGGAATACGAGTTCCCCAATAGATAGATGGTCAAAGGATATGAACATGTAGCTCTTTAAGGAGAACCCTAAGCTATCAAGCACATGAAAACATGTCTCAAATCACTAATAATGAGACAAATAAATAAAACCCAAATAAACACAGTTCTGGGGTTCTTTTTCTCTCACGCCCACTAGAAAGACAAGGATGGGGAAAAAAGGAAAATGACAGTTGTTGGAAAGACGATAAAAGACAGGGCATGGTTGGTAGACACGTGAACTGATCCAGCCATTCTGAAAAACAGTTTGGAACTAACCCAAAGAGTCACTAAGCTGCATATACCTTCAGACCTAGTGATAGCACTACTAGGCCTTTGCCTAAAAAGATCAAAGACAAAGGGGAAAGATTCATATATGCAAAAATAATGAAAAACACTTTTTTTGGTATAGCAAAGAACTAGAAATAAATAGGTGATCATTTATTGGAAAATGACAAAACAAATTATCAATATGAATGGGATGGAATATTATTGTGTCCCTAGAAGTTATGAAAGGGATTCAGAGAAAACTAGAAAGACTTATATAAACTCATGAAGACTAAAGTAAGCAAAGTCAATAGATACAGTGACTACAACATTGTAAAGGAAACAACTTTGAAAAACATAAAAATCTATTGCAATGACCAGTCCCAAATCCAGAAGACTGATATTAAAGCAAGCCGTTCATGTCTTGAATGAGAGGTGATGGACTGTAGGTGCCAAATAAGACACACATTTTTCAGAAATAGTAAATAAATACAAAACAAATTTGTTTTGCTTGAAAAAAAAAAATCAAAAGTATCCTCCAGGCAACTAAGGAAGGAAACTTTGCCATGAACCACAAGTTCTCTTAACCTTCAGGATAACACCTCCTAACTTCCCTTTTTGACTGAACTCTGGTGTAATTACCTAGCAAATTATTCCTAAAACTTTCCATCTCAAATCCTTGCTTCCTGCTTAATCCTTCCCACAAAAAATAATAGTGAATGTGTGTGTGTGTGTGTGTGTGTGTGTGTGTGTGTGTGTGTGTGTATCAAGCCACTTAACACTCTAACAGAATCTTTACCCACCAACCATAGCTACAGTGTTGACCGGGGGTAGAACCCCTGATCTTAATGATGGGGTTGTATTAGCAGTATGCTAACAGATGGAGCTCGAATCAGAAAATAAGTTTCACTGGTGGGTGTATGAAAACTCTGATTTTAACTTCCTTAATTTTAACTGACTTTCTTATTATAAAAAGGAAAATTAAGATCCCTTCCATATCTTGTTTAAGACAAAAATCCTTTGACCATTTATCTATTGAGGAATGACTCTTGTTCTCACATATTTGAATCATTTCCATATATATCTTGGAAATCAGATCATTATAAGAGAAATCTGCTGCAAAGATTTTTTAATGTGTTTTTTCTAAACTAAACCCAAAATCCAAGACTAAGCTTCTTAAAGTGCACCAGAGCTCTGGCAGTTCATAGATACCCATAGATGCCTTCCTGGCCCTGTCTAAGACATTGTGAAATTCCTTTCACTCAACTGAAAAAAAGAGAGAAACTCTAAGGGTAGACAGCCAGCAGGGTAATTAAATTAGATTATATCCTTCTTTAAGGTAAGGATTAAATCTTCTTAAAAGTCAGTTTAATAACTGGAGTCAGAAAGACTTGAGTTTGAATTTGGCCTTAGACAAATTACTTAACCTCTCTAAGCCTCAGTTTCCTTATCTGTAAAATGGGGGTGACAATAATAGCATCTACCTCCCAGGGTGGTTGTAAGCATTAAATGAGATAATATTTGTAAAATGCTTTACCAGCCTTAAAGTGTTATATAAACGTGAGCTATTATGCCTGTTTGACTTATTTGTGAACAATGGCCAAATTTTGTTTTCTGATTTAAAATATCCTCAGAATCTGAGGCAACATGATATAATGGACAGGGCACTTTTAATCTTTTTTTTTAATATTATTTCTTTTTTGCTTGTTTTTTGGAGGGCAATTGGGGTTAAGTGACTTGCCCAAGGTCACATGGCTAGTAAGTGTTAAGTGTCTGCAGTCAGATTTGAACTCAGGTCCTCCTGACTCCAGGGCCAGTGCTCTGTTCACTGTGCCACCTAGCCGCCCCTGGCACTTTTAATCTTAAGAAGGAAAGAAAAGAAGGCTGGATTCAAACCCCACCAATACACTTATGGGCTCTGTGGCCCCAGAAACATTGTTTAACCACCCTGTGCCTCAGTTTCCTCATTTGTAAAATGAACAGGCTGGGCTCAGTGGCCTCTGAGGTCTCCACTAACTCTCATTCTATGATCCTGCATTCACTTGGCAGTCGTTTTCAGAAGGAAGAGAGATGGAGTTTGGCAGATTGAGGGATTCTAGAAAACGCAACAGAATTTTGCAATTTGATTCGTCTCATCTGACTACCCCTCCCATTGAAGACACTTAAGCATTTAAAATTACCTATCTTCAGCTGAAGGTCCCTGAGGGGTAATGCTATGTTTTTGGACAAGTATGTCTTCTTTTCCCATCCATCAAATCATACCATACAGGCAGGCTTGGAGTCGTTTTATATTCTTCTCTGCAGAAGAATATGGAGCAAAAGTTCTGCGCTTTGTGGCCCACACACCCCTAAGGGGCCCCTAGAGTTTTTGCAAGGGATCCATCTCATTAAATGACTCATAATCATAAACAAACATATCTTCTGTGGGCTGAATAAATTATATGTCTTACACATACATGTATTGTTATTTTTCAGAAGAATATGGATTCTGCAGTGAGTGGTAAAACACAAATTCATTTTAAAGTTTTACTGAATTCATAGTAGCTTTTTGTCATTATGTATTATCTCAACCAATGTATACTAATAGTATGATGTGGTGGGAGCGGGGAGTGAAATTTGTTGACAATAGAAAGAGCCGCTCAGACATAGATTTTAGAAACCACTGGTGCTGAGCGCAAACAAAGGAAGAGGGCCTTGGACAGTGGAATGATCGCAGATGGTGGTTAAATGCAGAGCTGTTCCAGTGTGCAGGGAGAGAACAGAGCAAGTCCAGAGACAGGTGGGCAGGACCACGAGGGAACGTGAAACTAACTGCTCAGTGCAGAGATCAGCTAACGGAGACTCAGAGGGACCTGGATTCTCTAGTCTAGAGGTTTATAAATCCATGAGCTTGGATGGGAAAAAATACATCTTCGTTTCAGTATCATTGATTTCCTTTGTAATCTGATGTCGTTTATTCTATGCATTTGAAAGCATCATCTGAGGAAAGCCTCCATAGTCTTTACCAGACTGCCCAAGGGATCCACGACACAAAAAAGGGAAGGGAGCAGAAGGGAATAAGCATTTATGTAGCACCAACTATATATGCATATCAAGAACATTTTTTAAGAAATATTATCTCATTAGAGCCTCATAACAACACTTCAGGGTAAGTGGTGGTATTATCCCCATTTTACAGTTGAAGAAACAGGCAGAGGTTAAGTGACTTGCCCAAGGTCACATGGCTAATAAGTTTCTGAGGCAGGATTTGAACTCAGCTCTGAGTTCAGATTCAGTGCTCTATGAACTATAGCAGTTAGCTGGCTGCTAAAAGTTAGGAACTCCAGATCTAATCCAACCACTTTCTCTGAAACTGAGAAGCTAGGTGTTTCCCTAAGTTAACATAGACAGTACATGTCAGAGCCAGGTCAGGAATCCAGGTCATCTGCCTCCAGACCAAAGTACTCTCTCCACTGGATCAAGCCACTGCTATGTCTCCAAGTATATGAAGGGCTGTCATATGAAAGAGCAATTCAGGGGAGCTCAGGGGCCAGTGGACAGAGCACCATTCCTGTAGTCAGGACAACTTGAATCCAAATGTGACTCAGACACTTACTAGCTGTATGACCTTGGGCAAGTCACTTAACCATGTTTGCTTAGGTTTCCTCATTTGTAAAATTAGCTGGAGAAGGAAATGGCAAACCACTCCAGTGGTTTTGCCAAGAAAATTTGCCAAGAAAACCCAAAATGGGATCATGAAAAGTCATACACAACTCAAAACAACTGAACAAAGTTACAGAGAGGCCAATCTCAGATAGTATGAAGAAGACCTTCCTAACAATTATGGCTATCCAATAATGGAATGGGCTGCCTTTAAAAAATAAAAATTAAAAAAAAAACAAACCGGTGAGTTCTCCATCACTTAGGTATTCAAGTAGAGGTTTGTTATGGAAATGTCTCTACCGTTGTAGACAAACTTCATCCATCAGGCTGGGGGGGGGGGGATGTTGAAGGAGCTAACTTCTAATCCTAGGATTCTGTAATTCAATTAAATTAATATAAGTCATAATTGACCCTTTGAGAATTCACTACCAGCATCCACTGCAGCGTAGATCAGATTTCAGTGAATAAGCTTCTCTTCTTGTTTGTTTCTGCCTTGAACTGGATAACACAGGCTTAGGATGAGGCTCATGTGTTTCCAAAAATCTCTCCAGATTTAAGAATCTGAAGGTCTGGGTACATAATGGATTCAAACAAAACAAAGAGAAACAACCAGCTCTCCATGCTTTTGATTTCACATTTCCCCATTCTTTGTCAAGGATGCTCAGATTTGTGGAATCCCTAGGTCTCTTCAAGTGCTTCTGTGAGAAGCCTTCCCTGGTTCTTCCTGTCGTTCCCTCCCCCTCTGATGAAATCACTTTATATTTATTTTATATATAAAGTGGATTTTGCATTTACTTATTTGTGATCTGTTGTTTCAATCCCATTAGAATGTAAGCTCCTGGAGGGCAGGGACTGTTTTTTTTCTTTTTTCCTTCCTTTTTCTTTCTTCTATTCCCAGTGCCTTATGCAGTCCCTTGCATGTACTACAGGCTGAATTAAATTACATTGAATGCTGCCATTATTCTCCAAGAACTGGATTTGCATTCTAGAAGGGAGAGGTGGATACCTTCACATTCAGAATCCTTTTTTCTTCCAGGACCAAGGGTGGGTGTCCAGGCAGGTGGTACAGGTACAGTCCTCAGGGCTTCCTAGTCCTCTGGTGGCTGCTGATACACAGAGGTTCCTAGGGGTATAGTCAGGTGTGCTCTTCTCCAGAGTAAGGTCCATCCCTCTTCCTGGGTTTTTCTTCCACCTTGTTTGAAATCTCACCCTTGGTAAGTTTCCTCACTCTGCCACTGTAACCCTAAATGTGCAAGATAAAACTTAGACCTTTGCTATTATCCTTCCACCAATTAGCTCAGTGGTTCTCAACCTTCCTAATGCCGCAACCCTTTAATACAGTTCCTCATGTTGTAGTGACCCCCAACCATAAAATTATTTTTGTTGCCACTTCATAACTATAATTTTGCTACTGTTATGAAGCATAATGTAAATATCTGATATGCAGGATGTATTTTCATTGTTACAGATTGAACATAACCCACAGGTCAAGAACCGCTGAATTAGCTAAAGAAGTACTGCTAAGCATCCTCAAGTACCTTTGTCTTGATTTTCAGAGCTCACAGTTTAGCAGGAACCAGACTCAGGATGTAGTAGAAATTAGAGTCAACAGGAGTAAGTAGGTTTTGAATTAGGGTCACTCACTGAAGCAACTCTATTGAGGGTCCTGTGAATTACAAGAGTTTAAGAATAAAAAGTTTAAAAAATAATAAAAAATTAAAATTAAAAAAATAAATTTTTTTTAAATCCTCTCCAAATGAGTACAACTCATAGTATAACTCTGGATTCACGTTCAAGAGCAGAAAAGGAAGTCCACATACAAGGCTTTTTTGTCCCAAAGAGACTTATTTTTTCATAATATTTTCTTTTTTCCCAATTCCATGTAAAAACAACTTTTAACAGTCATTTTTTTAACTTTCAAGTTTCAAATTCTCTCCCTCCTTCCTCTCCCCCCTCCTTGAGACAGTAAGCAATTTGTTTTAAAGTCATGCATGTGCAATCATGCAAAACATATTTCCATATTAGTCATGTTGTGAAAGAAAACAGGCCAAAAAAGGCATGAAGAAAATAAAGTGAAAAATAGTATGCTTCAATTGTTATTCAGCCTCCATCAGTTCTTTCTCTGGAGGTGGATAGCATTTTTTCATCATTAGTCCTTTGGAGTTGTCTTGGATCATTGTATTGCTGAAAGTAACTAAGTTATTCATAGTTCTTCATCATACAACATTGCTGTTACTGGGTACCATGTTCCCCTGGTTCTTCTCACTTCACTTTGCATCAGTTCATGTAAGTCTTTCCAGGTTTTTCTGAAATCATTCTCCTCATTTCTTACAGCACAATAGTATTCCATTACAATCACACAATTTATTCAGACATTCCCCACTTGATGGATATCCGCTCATTTCAAATTTAAAAAAAATTAAAAATTAAATTTAAACTTGCCACCACAAAAAAAAAGCTGCTATAAATTATAATTTTCGTACAAATATATCCTTTTCCCTCTTTTTTTAAAATCCATTTGGGATACAGACCTAGTCATGGTATTGTTGAGTCAAAGGGCATGTAAAACTTTATCACCTTTTGGGTATAACAAGAAACATTGACTGAGCACTTAACTGTGCTAGGGATAAGGATATAAGACTGAATCTCTGCCCTTACATATATACAATATTCTTGAACACTTTTTAAGCTTTAATAGCAAAAAAATGCACTAAGATTTTTTGAGATACCCTATATATAATGAAAGAGCTTACAATCTGGTTCGGAAAACAAGGTTTAGGTGATATGAGTGCTTTGCAGACTGGCAAGTGATATATAAACATATAATAAATCTATAAAAGCCATCATAATTTCATTCATCTCTATGCTCAATGGAGTTGAGGTAGGAATAGTCTTGGGACAAGTCACTATCACAATGCTTTGGTTTGGTTTGGTTTGCTGTCTAATTCTCAGCAGCCTGTTTATTACACAAGTAAATAAAATTATTGTGTTTTTATAACTGAATGAACAGTGTTGAAAAGTGAGTCCATCTTCTAGAGTTGTTGTTGTTCAGTCATTTTCAGTCATATGTGACTCTCCATGACCCCATTTGGGGTTTTCTCGGCAAAGATCCTGGGGTGGTTTGCCATTTCCTTCTCCAGCCCATTTCACAGATGAGGAAACTGAGGCAACAGGGGTAAGTGACTTGCCTTAGGTCACACAGCTACTAAGTGTCTGAGGCCACTTTTGAACTCAGGGAGATGAATCTTTCTGCTGCGCCACCAGCTGCCCTAAAAGCCTCTTATTATTGTTGCTGCCGCCGCTGCTACCATTATTAGTCCATACTCTATTTTCATTGGTTCTCAGATAGAAATGGGAGCCACTAACAACCCCATAAGGATCTCTCAGATCCCTTAGAAAACCACGATCTACTATATTTTTATTTATTTTGCTAAATATTCCCCTATTACCCTCTGGTTCGGTTCTGGAGGCATAATGGAGTGTTGTGGGCCATACCTGGCCTGCTGACCCTGTGTCTGACACCTCTGGTGTAGAGAATCCCCGGTGAGCATACACAGAGCTCTCCCAATGCAGATTCAGAATGGCAGCATTCCCTCCCTAAGCACCCTTGAACTAGTCAATGAGGCTTTGGGTCTCAGTTTCTCAACTTTAAAATGGGAGGTTGGACTAACTAAGCTCAAAGAACCATTCCAGCTCTAGGGCTATGATCTTTTGAACTGTTCAAGGTCACCAAGCAGTTAAATGTTTTACCCAGGGTCACACAGGCAATATGTGTCAGAGGCAACTTGAACCCAGATATTATAGTGACACAGACTTTGTCAGTCAGTCAACAAACATCAGGCGTTTACTATGAGTCCAGCACTGTGCTAAGTACTCAGGATGCCAGGAAGAAACAAAAACAGTCCCTGACCTCAAGGAGCTCACGTTCTAATTGGGAAGGAAAGGGGAAGAGAGAGAAAATACAAACCAAACAACTATGAACATGTATAGAGATATATAGGGTGTCCCAAAAGTCCTCATGCAGTTTAAAACTTAAAGCTTGGAACTGCACAAAGATTTTTGGGACACCTTGTGTACAGAATAAATGGAAAGCAATCTCAGAGGAAATGCACTAACTGTGGAAAGAGGTGGAAGCCAAAAAGGCCTCTTGCAAAAGATAATTGAGCTGAGTCTTGATGGAATCCAGAGAAGCCAGGAGGGGCAGGTGGGGAGGGAGCGAGAGCATTCCAGGCACAGGTTACAGCCAGCAAAAAGGCAGAGTCAGAAGGTGAGGGGGTCCTATAAGGCAAAAGTGAGGTCGTGGTTGCTGAAATGTATGTAGAAGGGGGTCAACTGTAAGAAGATGTCTGATTAAGGAGGTTCAGGATTTGCGCGAAGGGAACATTCAGCACTTCCAAAGATCCAATATAGTTTATTTACAATATAGGCAAGTGGGAAGGAAGCCAGAGATAACAGAGTAAAGGTTTAAGAATAGTAAAATAAGAGCAACTATGATTCTCATATATATATATATATATATATCTGTGTGTGTGTACGTGTGTATATATACTATATATATATATACATACATACATATCCACAATCATCACCGATGCTTCCGATGCGGGGAAGCACCAAGATCTGACCACCCATCAGGGTCCCGCTCGGGACAGGCAGGGCTCCAGCTGCATAGTAGAACATACCTATACATATTTACAGTCATCCCCGATGCAGGGAAGCACCAACACCTGACCACATAAGCTGAGGAATCCCGGGTACAGCCATCAGGGTTCCGCTCGGGAGGGTCCCCGGCAGGACGTCTCCTCCATGGGTGAGATTCCAATTTGGAGTCTGAATCTTACAGTGTAAGTAGTGCTGACAACAAAGAAGGCATCCTGCCAGGTGTTTTTTAGCAAGCATCATCTTGTGTGAGGCCGGGGAGGGAGGCCAATCCCTCCAAAGGGCCCCCCTCCCCAAGAACAATGTTTCCTTGGAATGGCTGGTTCCAGGAGTTGGGCAGTTAACCATATCTCTTTTCAAGGTCCTGGCCAGGGTCCCAGGAGAAGCGCAGCCCTCATGTTCCCAGGATTTTCTGTTCCAAAACAACTCAGGGTAATAGAAAGGTCTTATTGAGTTAGGGCCTTGGTTTGTATAATCTTATTCCTTACAGAGGGGCTTACCTTGCCCCTTCAGAAGACTAAAAAGGTAAAAAGAAGCCAAGTTGTGAAAGGCTTTAAATGCCAAATGGAGGATTTTCTATTTGATCCTGGAGATAAGAGGGAGTCACTAGGGTTAATAGAGATGGAAGGGACCTTAGTCTTCTAGCCCAAGTTCATTTTATTGTTGTTGTTGACTCATGTCTGACTCTTCGTGACTCCATGGACACCAGTAGTGTCCATGGGGTTTTCTTAGCCAAGATACTGGAGTGGTTTGACATTTCCTTCTCCTGTGCATTAAGGCAAACAGAGATTAAGTGACTTGCCCAGGGTCACACAGCCAGTAAGTGACTGAGGCCACATTTGAATTCAGGTCTTCCTGACTCCAGGCCAGGCTCTCTATCCACTGAGTCACCTAACTGCCCTTCATTTTATAGTTGAGTAAACTGAGGCCCAGAAAAGTTAAGTGACTTGCCCAGGGTCACACAGTCATCCTGGGTCAGAGGCAACTTGGACTCAGGTCTTCCTGACCCTGAGCTCTCTGTCACCTACTCTACTCTGATTCTCACTTTGTCATTTTTGGAATTAATTATTTTCATTGTCATAAAGATGGTTACAAAGATAAGATATGCAAAGTGCTGAATGGGTTGTCCCCAGGGAGCTTGTGTGGCTCAGATGCACGATTCATCTTTAATTCTTCTGTGTGAAGCAGGTCTTTCTTTCTTTCTTCCCAAGTTACATATTGAGATCCTTGAATACAGTTGGTTCTAAAGAGCCCTGACTTCATTCAGCTGTACGAGAAAATGTTGGAGAAACTTCAAGAGGCCCACCTACCCAACAGGGCTTGTGGCTGAAGAGCTGGTCTCCCAGTAGGGCAATAGTCAAGCACCCATTAGACAAGAATTCTGACAGAATTGTTCTGCCCAGGTGGATTTGCCTTTGGCCTAGATGGTGAGGGAATTCATTCTGTTCCTCCTTAAATCCACCTTATTTTGTTTAAAACAAAAAAATTCACCTTTTTTTCCATTACCAAATGAATGAATGAATGAACTCTTTCTGGACAAGGACTATCTCTTTTTTCTGTGTTACATCCTCAATACTAGGCACATAATAGATGCTTAAAGGAATGAATAATAAATAAACACTCATCCATTGATTAATTGATCAATTGTGCTTACAAGATGTTTGTCTGGGTGTCAGATGGAGAAGAGATTCCCTGCTGTGTTCAAGTCATGTCTTAAGAAAGCAAATGTTCTCCAACTGGATGGTGTTATTCAGGCTCACACGTTATCTTCCCACTCCTATCAACCCCTGTATTCAGCATTAGGAATGGAAGGGGGTCTGGGGAGGGAATGATAGAGCTCATTGGGATGGGGGAAGGGAGCAGGCACTCTGAAGAAAAGGATAAGGATCTGTCTGGACATTTGGACTTCCCCACACATAAGCTTTGCATCCCCAGTGCCTTCCAATACAGTACCCTGCACATAGGAGACAGTAATTACTAAATGGAGTTGAGATGAAATAGGAAATACTGGGAACTAAATAAGTCAGTGGCATCCTTTGGTCTGCAAAGGAGCTGCCTCCTCAAGTCTCCTCTGAGTCTGTAAGCATGCCAGGAACATCTAAATGATCCTAGAGAACTTCCCTGTCTTCTCTACCCAGCCCCCAGCGCCCCCCCATCTCTCCTAATTCATCCCACCCCACTTATTATCCTGGGTGAGGCCTGCCTCCCCACACTACCTGTATCCATTCACTTCCCCAAGGATCAGGATGCCGGGCTGAGGGATGAAGAGACCAAAAGGCTACAAGTATCCGGGTTCCCCCACCTGAATAACCTAGGAAACCTGAGTCAATCCAAGAGACTCCCAGGAAATGTAACACTTAAGCCAAATAAGAAAATGTCTTTTGTTTTCCACTCTTACTTTTACTTCTCTCCCACCAGCACATTTTAAACTGTGGTAAACAGGAAAGAACCCTGAGCTGGAGGAGGGGGTGGGAGGGAGTCAGGAAACCTGGCTTCTAGTCCTGGATCTACCACAGGCCCACTGTGCCAAACCAACTAAGTAGTCCCCTCTCTGGGCCTAAGTATTCTTCATCTGCAAAATGGGCAGATTGAAGTAGAGACCAACACGACTCAATTTCCAAAGATTCATCTCCAAGTTGACCCCAGGTTGATGAATATTTTGGCCATGGCAGTTCCCAGAGAGTTTAGTTACAGACAAGTTGTAATCTCATTGCTGGGAGTAGTATTCATCCCATGGAAATTTGGGAGCCAGTTAGGTGGCACAGTGCATAGGGCACCAGGCCTGGAGTCAGGAAGACTTATCTTCCTGAGTTCAAATGCAGCCTCAGACACTTACTAGCTGTATGACCCTGGGCAAGTCACTTCACGCTGTTTGTCTCAGTTCCTCATCTATAAAATGAGCTGGAGAAGGAAAAAGCAAACCACTCTGGTATCTTTGCCAAGAAAATTACAAATTCCTGAAAGCCCAGGTTCTGGACACCGTTCTGCCATTAGCTAACTAGGTGACCTTGAGTAAATTATTTCTCCTTCCTGGGTCTCGGTTTCCCCCTCTTTGAGAAGGAGTCAGACGAGATGATCTCGAAAGGTCCTTTCCAACTGCGATCGTCTACAGATCCTTCACTCTATGAATAAACACTTGTGTTTGTTGGAACCGAGGTCTCCGCAATTTTTGCTCGCCCTGTCAATAAGCAAGTGTACAAGAATTTTCTAAGTCTGCGAATTGCTGCCTCAGCCGGTGTTTTTTACAGGATGACAGTTCTGAGCAAGACACAAGATCTCAGTTAAGCAAATACTCAAGACACGCTTATCAAACCTTCAGAATGCCACAGAGCTGGAAAGGAAACCTGATAAAGTGGGTGACAGACGCAGCATCCGAAAATTTTTTGACAGGGAAAACAATGAGCCAAAACTAACAAGCTGAAATTTAATAGGGATAAATGGAAATTTCTGCTCATAGAGTTCAAAAAATTAACTGGGTAACTACAAGATGAGGAAGATATGGCTCTAAAACACCATTCGTGTAAAAGAACCTGTGGGTTTAGTGGGCAGGAAACACAGTACTAAGCAACAGTGAAACATCATGACTGATCAGAATTGCTCTAGCAATCCTGGGCTGTGTTAAGAGAGGTACAGAATCCAGAAATACGGGGGCAATAGTCCCACTGTGCAATGCCCTGGTCAAACACATCTAAAACATGCATCTGTTAAGTTCTAGGTACCACATCCCATTGTTGTTCAGTCATTTCAGTCATGTCTAACTCTGCAAGACCCCACTTGGGGTTTTCTTGGTAAAGATACTGAAGTGGTTTGCCATTTCCTTCTCCAGCTCATTTTACAGATAAGGAAACTGAGGCAAACAGTGTTAAGTGACTTGCCCAGGGTCATATAGCTAGTAAGTACCTGAGGCTGGATTCCCAGCCCAGTTCTATTCACTGTGTCACCTAGCTGTCACATCTTAGTAAAACACTAATAAGTTGGCAAGTATCCAGAGAAAGGTAAACAAGATGGTGAGGGGACTAGAGAGTCAGGCATTAAGGGATCATCTGAAGGAACTGGGAATGCTTACTCAGGAGAAGAGAAGACTTAGGTGGAACATGATGACTGTCTTCAAGTATTTGAAAACACATTTATTTGTCTTCCTTTTCCCCAGAGGCTAGAACTAGGAGGAAGCTGGATAGAGTCTGATTTAGGCTTACTATAAAGAAAAACTTCATACCAGTTAGAGAAGCTAGGTAGTTCAGAGTGCCAGACTTGGAGTCAGGAAGACCTGAGTTCAAATCTTTCCTCAGACATTACTAGCTGTGTGACCCTGGAAAAGTCACCTAAACCCTTCTCAGTGCCAGTTTTGGTCTGTAAAATAGGAATAAGGATAGACCCTACTTCACAAAATCATTTATAAGGATCAAGCGAGATAATATGTATAATGTATATAAAACATATAAAGATAATGTCTATCAAGTATATAAAGAAAACTCTAAAGCATCATATGTTGTTGTTGCTCAGTCATGTCCAACTCTTTGTGATACAATTGGGAGTTTTCTTGCCAAAGTACTAGAATGGTTTACAATTTCCTTCTCTAGCTCTTTTTACATATGCGAAAACTGAGATGAACAGGGTAAAGTGACTTATCCAGGGTCACACAGCTAATAAGTGTCTGGGGTCACATTTGAATTCAGGTCCTCCTGATTCCAGGGCTTGTGCTCTGTACCACCTCCAAAAAACATCATATAAATGCTAGCTATTATTATTATTAAAACAAATGGACTGCCTCAGGAGGTATTAAGCTCTCTGTTACTGAAAGTGTTCAAACAGAAACAGGATAACTGCCCGTCAGGAAAGGTTTAAAAAGGTTCGTACAAAATGTGAAAATCCAGTCCAGTTTTAGCTGCGTGATATATTAGACATAGGCAGGAAGACCTGGGTTCAGTCAAAGTCTATCACGCACGCTAACCACGTGCCCACCTCTCAGCACCCTCAGGCAACTCTTTTCTTTTAATTGTTCTGAATTGTAGAACTGTACTTTTTTTTGTACATTTTTTCCTACATTGTGCATTTTTTTCTTTTATCTCGACCTGAGATGTTATGAATATAGAGAGCTGCCAGAAAAAATTCTCTACCAGGACAGATTGGCTGCCCAATTGTGATTTATAATCTCAGAGAGGTACTTATGGGATCAAGAGGTGAAGTGACTTGCTCAGGGTCACACTTTCAGTATTTGTCAAGGGCAGGACTTGATTCTTAGACCAGCTCTCTCTGTCGCTCCATGGTGCCTTTCATCTTGTACATAAGAGCCACTTAATAAATGCTCATTGAATCCTCGTTCATTGAATTATTGAATGCAGGGTACAATAAGGGTATTCAGTTATCCCTATTGTTTGTGTTTTTTTCTCGGTAGCCGGATCCTGCTGGCAGAGATATTTCCATCCGTCCAATTCTGGAGCACTGTGAGAACAGCCACATGACAATTTGGCTGGGCATTGTCTATGCCTACAAAGGTCTCCTCATGGTAAGTTTTTCTTGTATTGTTCAGTGTTGCTGTCAGTTCCATATATACCCTTATGCATGCTCCTTGTTATAAAGCAGGGGTGAGGAGTTGTTTGCTTTTAAAAACCGAAGACCAAATATACAACAGGATTTCATTTAGATAATTAGTCAAATACAATAGCTGATCTTCTTTTAATCTTAAGAACAAGGATTATTATTTTTACATTAATAATAAACATTGTAAAAATCTGATCTCAGTTCAACACTGTGTGCTGTTCAGAGAAGCAGGGAAAGAATGAAAGGAGAGAGAGAGAGAAAAAGAAGTGGAGATGAAAGGAACCAGAAATAAAGGAGACAAGCAAAGAGAAAGTTAGCCATAAAGACGAAGGAAGAGAAGAAAAAGGAGACAGAAGGAGAGAGACACACAGAGAATGAGAAAGAGGAGAGAGGAAGAAAGAAAAAGAGGTGAGAGAGAAAAAGAAAAGAATGAGAAAGAGGAGAGGGAGAGGAAGAAAGGAAGGGAGAGGGAGAGGGAAATTAGAGAGGAGAAAAAGAGGAAAGAGAGATGTGAGAAAAAGAAGAGAAGAGAGGGAGAGAGAAGAAAGAGGAGGGGGAAGAAAGGAAAAAAAGACAACCCAGAAAGAGAAGGAGGAGGAGGAGAAGGAGGAGAAAGAGAAGAGGCTCAGTAGGTTTTAGAGTCAACATCAGTCACCTTCTGTTTCCAAGTATCACCTATTAGCAGGTAGCCCTTTGAAATGTTAGCTGATGGACCACTGTTAACAGCCCTTGAGCTGCATTGATTCTAAACTATTGAGGTCCAATGGTCAATGAAACAACCAGAGCAGTTCATCAGGGCAGAGATTAAATTCTAGGCTATGGCATCGGTGACCATTAATAGCACTCAAGAACCACTAAAATCAAGCCAAGGACCTTAGACCAAAGGTTGCCCATGCCCATGCCCCCAGTGGAGAATAATAGAGCATATTTTTCAACGAACAAGCAAATTTTGTTGTCTTCATGGTTCAAGTTCCCAGTGGTCTATGTTCCTCATTCCCCTTATTCCTGTTCCCCATAGTCCTATAGAAAGATTCCCCAAATATCAACCCCTGGACTGCCTATTGATAGACTCTGCTTACCCATTCCAGGGGCTTGTTGGTAAAGCCCCCAGACTGATCCTACTTTTATTTCAGAAAGAAAAAGTCAATTAGTCATTCCTTAAATCAGCCTACAGGTTTACAAGGTTTTATATTTGGCAAAGTTTACAAACTTACAAACCTTTGAAGCTAAAAAACTTTAAAGGTTTCTAAAGCTTATAACCACCCTGTGAGACAGATACATTCAGCTAGTATTGATCAAAGTTTTGACCAAAGTTTTGGCTTAATCCCTGTGGCCCATTGTAATTGCTCAGGGACTGCTGCAGATTCTGATGCCTTAGAACACCCTAAATACCCGCACCCTTTCACTGCTGTCCTAAGGCAGTAACTTCTCCAGCTGCCAACGAACAGGATGCCCATCCAGTCAGAAGCTCCAAGCCCGGAAGGAAGAGGAGAATTAGTGGCTTAAACAACAGCTGAGACAAAGGCTTCCACCTTCATACTAGCAATTGAGACACCCCTTTGTCCTGCCCCAAAAAAAACTTACAGGTAACTGGTGAGCTGAATAGCTTTCTGATCTAATTATATCAGGATTTTCCCACCTACCAGGGCAGTGGGCTTCCTAAAATCCAGGACTAGGTGTAGGAGTGACCTGCAGCCTCAAGGTCACGTGTGGCTGTCTATGTCCTCCAAACTTGCTACTGCTATTTCTAAGACAAAAACAAAAAACTTGAGAGCCACACTGCTGCAGTTGAGAGCATAACAAACTTACAGTGAAACAAGGAGCAGATAAAGTACTAGATGAGGAGGCAGGAAGACTGGAGCTCACATCCTACCTTAAGTACTTACTAGTTAGATAACCATTGGCAAATAACTACCTTTCTGAGCCTCAGTTTCCTCACATGCAAAATGAGGGAGTTGGATCCAATGGTAGTTGAGATGACCAGTGATAAGACTTGCCACCCACTTCCTTACAGAAAAGTGAGAGTCAAGATGTGGCATTTTCAGACATGGCCACTGTGGGATTTTGTTTTCTTAACTATACATACTTATTTGTAATAATAAAGTGCATTGTTGTTGTTTTTTAAAGTGGGTCTAAGTGGAAAGGAAAAAGAGGATAAGGTAATCAAAAAGAAAGAAAAGAATGTCATTGAATTTTTTTTTTTGCACAGAAGAGAATAGGAAGAAGGCCAGAAATTATCACAAGCAGGACTGCTTTGAAAGCCACATTGCATTTACATATTATGTCTAAATATGTAACATACGTTAATTTAATATATTATATTTTCATATTTATTATCTATTATTTATTATGGTGGGGTTTTTTTAGGGAAAAGCAAGCCATAAATAAGAAAGCTGCAGTTTTGTATATAATCCTCTTTTTTTTCCTACTATTTATAGAGAGGGGCCTATTTTATTTGGTACTTTTAAATTCAGAATAAAAATGAATAAATTTTTTCAATAAACTTCCTTCACCAGAATAAATATTGTCTTCTCCAAGCATCCCTCAGCTGTGATATAAAAACAAAAGGCATTGTATAGTTGAAGGGAATATAAATGTGTGTGTGTATATATATGTATATATATATATATATATATACATATGTATATATAGATGGGTATATATGCATATGAATACATATGTGAGTGTGTGTATGTATGTGTACATAGACAGAGGGCACAAGATCAATTGAATAGGAAGGAATGATATTTTAAAAGGTGAAATTGAGAGGTAGGAGAGGAATAGAATGAGAGGAGACAGGGAGAGACAGAATAGGGTTAATCATCTCGTATAGAAGAGGCAAGGGATAACTGTTACAGTGGAGCAGAAGAACAGGAAGGCAAAAAGGGAATGGGTCAACCTTACTCTCATTGAATTTGGCTTAGGGAAGGAATGACATACACCCTAAATTGGGTATCTTGCCCTTCAGGAGAGTAGGGGGGAAGGGGACGAGACGGGGGATGATGGAAGGGAGGGCAGGTGGGGGGGAGGGTTGTTTGAAGCACACAGTTTTGTAAAGGGACAGGAACAAAGTAGAGAATAGAACAAGTGGGTAGATGGGATAGGATGTCAGTCTTTCACAATATGTCCATTGTGGAGATGTTTCGTGTAGCTACACACGTACGGCCTATATTGAGTTGCTTGTCTTCCCAGTGGGTATGGATGATGAGGAAGGAAAGGAAAGAATCTAGAATTTAAAGTTTTAAAATCAAATGTTTAAATATATATATATATATATATATTTATCATTATTATTATTATTATTTACGTGCAACTGGAAATAAGGCACTAGGGTAGGGAGACCCATCTTGCCCTACTGGAAAGTCAAAGACAGAGGAGAGAGCAGATCAGAGGAGGGGGTATACAGTGGGATCTCTGTTTTGGGGTGATGGGTAGGGGAAAGACAGGGAGAAAATTTGTAACTCAAAATCTTGTGGAAATGAATGATGTAAGCTAAAAATAAACAAAAGTTAATTTTTTCAAAAAAAAGCATTAATGAGACTTTTAAAAAGTCTTTGACCACCATCAGTGGATCATTCCTCTCAGTCATTCTCATGAGTGGGATACTATACATTTGTTTCCATGTATACCCATCCCTTGAGGATGAATGAAAATAGGTGTGGGAGGACTTGCCTACAGCAGAGTATGAAGGTATAAGGGTAACCCTGCACATTTGTAAGCTGGGGGTTCTGGCAAAATTAAGTATGACCCAATGGGACACAGCAGGATGAACCTGTACCTGAACAAAGGACCTGGTAAAGGACCAGGATTCTTATGATCCCTCTGGTGTTTTGTCATACATAGGCCTGAACAGCTTCCTTGCATGAAATTTATAACCAGTTTGCCCCATATCAGACATCTTCCCTAGAATGGCATATTTTCTTCCTTGTTCAAGAGATCCCACTGCAATGAAAGATGCTCTCCCAGTTCCTGTAACAGATCTGGCCGGACCTGTAGGCCTGAGCACATCACTCTGGGCCATGGTCCTTATTTTCCACCCTATCAGCCACCTTACGGGTTAAAATACACCACTTCATACCCCCAATGTGTTACACAGGCAAGACAGACAAACTGTAGTCCTAGAGTTCAGATTTCTTAAAATCTTAAATTCCTTTAAAATTCTTTTCAAAATTTCTTAAATCTATTTTGTGTTATAGATCCCTCTAACAGGACTCTTCACTCTTCTGGTGGAGCCCATGGACCCATTCTCAGAATATGGTTTTAAAATGCATGAAATAAAATACATCAGACTACAAAGCCAGTCATAGTGAAATATAGTTATAAAAATATTTTTTAAAACAAATTCAAAGACCCCCTGAAATCTATCAGGATGAGGGGTCCATGAACCCTTGGATGAGAGCCTCTACCCTAGAACAACCCTCAAGTGTTCTGTTTCTCAACAACAGAACAATTGACCTATCTTATTAGCCACCAAGGAATTTTTTCTTCAACAGCTTTATGCATATCTATACCCAGAAGAAAACATTTTCTTTTTCTGAATTAGACTCCACTCTCTATTCTCACCTATATATGCTTATTCTCTGAACCACAGTCCCTATAGTTAACCCCCACTTTGGAGGAGTTGAAAACTCACTCTACATAGCACCAAGGCCCTCAGTAACTGGATACCTGCTGAGCACGTGCAGGTAGGTGATAAGGCACAGACAGCCACAAAACCTGTAAAATCTGACTATACCACCAAGAAACAAGAGCAAAGTTCCATCAGGCCCGTCTGGATTCCATAAGAAATAAGCCTATTGCCCTTCTGAATGGCGAACAGCCTTGAGTTTGAACCATAGCGACTGGGGAAATCCCCAGGTGTGGAAAAGAATGGGGAGAGATCTATTCTCAGAGCTAAACTGAGCCTATCACCAGGGTAAAATGGGGCGGGAGAGTGGAGAGGGCAGAAAGAGTTGGGGATCTATATACAAGGGTTGAGGCAGGTAGGTAAATAAGTATTGTTCAGAAGCCAAATCTATGAGATTCTACCAAAACTTAAGAAACCAAAATGTGGTGACAGAGAGTTGATATTTTGTCTCAACTCAGAAACTCAGGTCTTTCTGTTCTGGTAGCTTGACTGGAATCTACATATCCATTTCATAGCATTTTTACTAATGGTCCTGGACTGATCCTCACTTTGTCTCTGACACACCCTGGAGACAACTATTTACACTAGGCTGATCTTGTTAGCATCCCTCTGGGAGTGACTATGGTTCCCTTTAGCCAAAATTCACTTGTAGTCCCCGGGAAGCTTGGTAATGATTCAGGAATGTCTGTGTACTCTAATACTCCATCTCTGTTGGAAATTCTGATGAAATGCAGGAAACTGGCCTCATGGTGGATAAATCCACCCTAATTTTGCTGCTTTCTTTAAATAGTTTTTCTAAGCTGCTTACAACTACAAGCTAAAAGAGGCTGGTGATTTTACTAAAGCATTTCAGGAGTTCCTTCCTCTATGTACAAAGGTTTTTAGGAATTTTCTTAAACGACCAGTCATTAAACTGTAATGAAGCTACCTAAACAGCCCAACAAATTATAAACGACAACCTCTTCACTTTATAGGTGACTGACCATTTGATCAAAGCAATCAACAAAATACGAGGAACTTCTAATAATTGGGTAACTGAAGGATCAAACCCACCCTGGAGCCATTTGATAAGCAAGGGTCAGCTCTGAGAAAATCTTCACTCTTCACTTTTTCCTTTGCATCTCTTAGAGCTTGAAGCAAATAGGGGAGGAGATTTATCTCTCCTCTCCTTCCCCATAAGAAATGATAGCTTATAGTAGAAGCAATAGCAGCATCCAGTGGAGCTGGGGGCCAGATGCACCACTAAATTGAGTGAAGACATTAAGAAGAATTGAAAGTACAAGTCCTAAAGTCACATCCTTCTTGGGAGATGGCAGGCCCCAGAGCCAAGAGTCCTACTGGTCCCCCACATAGGTTACATTTCTTTCTAAATGAGCATAGCAGCACTTAGACCCAGATTTCAGGTGAACCCAAAGTTGAAGACCAAAACTAAGCATCAGAATTGAAAGCCCCCCCCAGATCTGTGCCCAGGGAGACCAGTAAAGTGACTCACTCAGCAGAGAGGTCACATCTCATCAAAGCAGCACAAAGACATCACAAGACGACATCTAGGGATGTCAGAGGTATAAATTGCCTTGGCCACACGGATGCCCTACAGGTGCACCTCTCCACTTGGGAACTCTATGGGCTTCCAGTCTTTCCCTCACTGTTGTGTGCATTTGTGGAAGAGTGCAACCCATGTTTTATGGGGGGGGGAAGTTTTGTTACTAGTTTTCTTACTATACCATTTCAGTAAATTATTCTACTTTAAGCTAATTGTGTCCTCTGCCTAGCCATCAAAATGTAAACACATCAGTTGGGGATTGCGAACTAGAATTTTAAGAGTACAGATCCACAAATCACCTTGAACCTAGAATAGTCTCACAGAGAACCTATAAGCGCAAGGTGGGGGAGGGGAGTAACCCAAAGAAGCACTATAAATATGTATGTATACATATAATACAACAGAAATTAGCTTTTTTATTAATAATTCAAAGTGAATTAATGTAACCCATCCATACACATTAAGACCCATGAGATACAAGGACATCTGCATGTGTTGTAACTGATAGAGCATTAACATTTTAAAATATCTTAATGAAAACATTTGGTTACGTGCCAAGGCTTTAAACTCCACTAAAAATTCTAAATTCCACTAAAAATACATCTTAAAGATGTAAACATAATTGACTATAACTCTAGAAAACCTGTTCATATTCCCAAATGGAAAGGCTTTATGAAAGAATCTGAAATAAAACCATTATCAAATTATATACGTATCTGTGCATATATGTGTATGCATACATGTACATATGTAGATATAGATACCTCTGTTCTAGGCCTAAGAAAAAATATTTAAAAATTAGACCAATGAGTTAAGTCTAATAAGATTAAAATTTATCAAAGCTCAATCAGTTAAGTGTTGATTACTAGTGCGTATGCTATACAGTGCTAGAAGCAGAGAAGACAAGAATGAAATAGTCCTTCCCCTCAGGGAGCTCACACTTTATCGGAGAAGAGCGCTTGTACCTTAATAAGTAAAGTCTTATACTCGGGTAAAGAAAAATCCAACTGCACAAATACTAAATGGAGAAGTTCATGTGAAAAGGATTTGGGGGGATCTGGATTGCAAGAGAGTCCAATATATTACATATCACTCCCCCCCCCCAAAAAAAAACCCCTGTCACTCTTGGACTTCATTAAAGATAATGAAAGATATGCTAGTCCTGGTGTCCCCCATCATGGTCAGAACACTTCTGGAGAGGGGTATCCAGGTCTGAGCACCATAATGATTTAGAGAAGACATTGGCAAGCCGGAACACATCCAAAGGAGGGCAACCAGGATATCGAAAGGACTCAAAACCATGCCATCCAGAGATCAGCGGAAGGAACCAGAGGTGGTTAGCCTCAGGAAGAAAAAACTTAGAGGGGACATGATTCCCATCTTCAGGTAATCAAAGAATTGGCAAAGGAATTAGGTTTGTTTTTCGTGGCCTCAGGGAGTGGAAGTAGGAGCAATGGGTAGAAAGGACAGAGACCAATTTCAGTTCCATATAAGGAAGAATTTCCTAAAGGAGCTAGGTGGTACAATGGATAGAGCACTGGGCCTGGAGTCAGAAAACCCAAGTTCAAATCCAGCCTCGGACAAACACTTGCCCTATGACCCTAGGCAAGGCATCTAAACTCTACCTGCCTCAGTTTCCTCAACTGTAAAGTGGGGGAGGAGGGGGTAATATAGCACCTCCCTTCCAGGATTGTGAGGATCAAATGAGATAACATTTGTGAGGCACTTAGCACGTTGCCTACCACATACATAATGCATAATACTTATTCCCTTCCCTAAGGGATCTGTCCAAAAATGGAATGAGCTGTCTAAGGAGAAAATGAATAGCCCATCTTGGGAAGTCTTCAGGGAAAGAAGTGGAATGACCATCAGTCAGGGGTGTTGCAGACAGGAGTTCTGCTCAGCTCCTTCCAGCTCTGAGGCTCTATTCCAGGAGGACTAGAGGAGAAAACAAAGACAACGGCCTAGGAATCCAAAGGGCCAAATCTATCCCAAGGTCACTGTGTGACCTTGAATGAGTCATTCACCTCCCCTTCTGTAAACTGAGGTAATTGGATCAGATGATCTCTGAGGTCATTTCCAGTTCTAAAATTCCTCATTTTATGATTCTTTTCTTTTCGTCATTCCTGCTAGCATGCTAACTAAGCAACTCCCTTGAACACAAAAGAGACAGAATGCCCAACATTCGCCAATGCCCTTGCTTAGCTATTCTGCCTTCCAGTCAAACCACACTTGGATGGGAAGGGTCAAATGCGAAGACATAATGCAAATGTCACTCTCAGGGCTTTACTGCTATGAGAAAGTAAGTTATCCCTAGAGATAGTAACTTCTTTGGAAATTTCTCTGACCATTGAGTCTCAGCAAGGCCCAGGAAAGGCCCAATTTATATGTAGCTGCATATTTCTACAGGAGATGAAGATATGTGGAATGAAGTTGGATAGGGCTTTTAGAGAATATATATAATCTACACAAGTACCCAAAAATCTTTTCTGAACCCCAGTAGGCTTCCTGCATTCTGAGCTGCTGAATAAAGGGAAATAGAGTGTGTATATGTATACATACACCTATATGTGTATACGTGTGTTTGTTTTCATATAAATATATAAACCTAAACATACAGACATTGTGTATTTTATGTGTGTGTATAGAGATAGAGACATATATAGGCATATATATATTATTTAGAGACAGAGACATATAGACATATGTATAGAGACAGAGATGGACATATAGATATATACATATGTGTGTGTACACATATATACACATACATGTGGCAGTACAGGAGAGAAGCAAGAAGAGAAAGGACTGTGCAGTGTAAGCAGTATATCTATGATAAAGACAGATACTTCCTGACAGAAACAGAAGATTGGCGAGAGGTAATTGGAAATAAAAGTGACAGGAATGTCATTGATCATTGCTCTGAGCAGAGCTACCTTCCCATCGGAGAGAAGACTCCCTCTATCAAGAATCTGATCCATGATAGATTTAAGAAACGTTGTGTATGGATGATTTAGTTCCAATTGTGTCTGACTCTTCATGACCTTATTTGGGGTTTTCTTGGTAAAGATACTGGTTTGTCATTTCCTTCTGCAGTTGATTTTACAGATGAGGAAACTGAGGCAAACAGAGTTAGGTGACTTACCCAGGGCCACACAGCTACTAAGTATCTGAGGCTGTATTTGAATGCAGGAATACAAGTCTGACTTCAGGCCCAGCATTCTATGTACTGAAATACCTAACTACCCATCTTTTAAACCCTAAACTGAGCCTAAAAAAAACTTGAGCTGGGGGAGGAAAGGCAGGGAGGCAATCATTTGCTGCTGCTAATATAACTTCCTAAATTCACTGCAGCTACAGCATTAGTCCTTGACCATGGAGGGTACCTAAAGAATTCCAATCATCCACTTGTGGTGTCTGAGCTAACTCTTGGGGCACCCCCTCCTACCAGCCAGGTGTGGTATATTCTACCCTATACTATCTCATACACATGGAGATTACAATCCTCAGTACAGATTTGTGTGCGAAAATGCTGTACTGAGAGCTAGCTACACAAGGCCTGCAATTTCTCACCCCTGTCTCTAACTGTTTCCTCAACCCTCCCTTCTAAAAGCTACTCCCACTTTAGTTTTCTGGGGCCCAGCTATCTGCCCCAGTGTCTATCCTGGAGGTAGAGTCGCTGCAGTGAGCATGGACTCCAGGCTTGTAGAGGGACTTGTTAACTAAGACTTCATTAATTCCTTAAGCAAATGTTCATTAAGTTCCTACTAGTTCTATGTGCCAGGTATTGGGAAGGAAGGAGGGTGTGGGCGTTTGCATGAACAGTTAAAATTAAAAGTCTCAATAAAACTTTCATTTTTTTCTTAAAGAACAAGAAAGAGCAAAAGCCATCAGGTGATCTCATTATAGTCCTTTCCTAAGGTTCAGCTTAGGAAATAGCCCGGTATGATGCCACATGTGGGTGTTCTGAAGCTCTCTCTGGTAGAGGCCTGCCCATTCCTGGGTAGTCTCCAGGAAATGCCTATCAGCACCCCAGCCTGGGAGCCATAGAGCCACCCAACTCACTTAGGTCAAGAGGGATGTAACCACTTACACTTCTGTAACACTTTAGAAATGACAAAACATTGTCAACCCTCTGAGATAGATTATGCCAGTAGCATTACCCTCATTTTGTGAACAAGGACCCTGAAGCCTTGAAAAGAGAAGTTACTTGTCCCAGACCACATAGCTAAGGGAGGATCCTAGGGAAGACTCCAACCCTAGTCTTCTGGCTCCAGTTCAGTGCCCTTTCCATAATATCACTCTTTGCATGCTTTACGACTCTGAAGGCATCTGCTATTCCTTCCATGGGTTAACACTCCTTGACTTATCCACAGGCACATACAGTTCATTTCCTAGCACCAGGAAATGGCAGAACTATACCAAATATATTAGTCTAGGATAGTGAATAGACCTGTGGTTTCAATGAGATAAAGAACTCCCAGGGAACTACCTTTTCCAAAGCAAGTCAGCACCTCATCTGAAACTTCTAGAACAGAAAATTGCTTAGACCACCGAGAGGCTAAGGGACTCGTCCAGGGGTCCCACAGCCAATTTGTGTCAGAACTGGGACTTGAACTTGGGCCTTCCTGGCTCTAAGATTGGCTCTATGTCATCACACTTTGAAAAAAAACCCTAACTAAATCATTTCTTTTTATTTCATTTCTTAGGTAGCATAAAAGGCCATGTTTGCATTTTTCTTTAAAAATTGGCCTTTAACAAAGTCCTCAGGCAATTAATACCATAAAGCCTGGACTTCTTACAGTCACCATTCCTCACCTTTGCCCTACACCCAAGAAATTGATATTAGAAGTGTAGTGGGATCAGCAATGTTCTTGGAATCAGAAACTTGAGTTGGCATCTCCACTTACCCATGTAGCTAGCTGTCTAGGTGACTTATCGAGTGTTGGACCTAGAATCAGGAAGACCTGAGTTCAAATCAGACTTCAGATTCAAATCAGACTTCAGACACTTATTAGCTGTGTGAACCTGGGCAAGTCACTTAACTCTCTTTGCCTGAATTTCCTCATCTGTAAAATGAGCTGGAAAAGAAATTGGCAAACCATGCCAGTATCCCCAAAAAAGGAATCACAAAGAGTTGGACACCACTGAAAACAACTGAACAATAACAACTGTGTGATCTTGGCCAAGTGATATCATTTCTCTAGCTCTCAATTTCCTAATCTGTAAAATGGAAGTCATACATAATCTGCCTCAGAGAGTTGTTGCAACATACTCTGTAAACCTTAGGATGTTAAATGAATGAGTGACTCCTGTAAAACTGCTCTCCAGCTTCCCTCCATTCATCTTGCTCAGGAATCTTGTTTAAGGACTGTAGTGGGTAAGAGAGATTAAACTTGTTCTGTTTGGCCCAGAGCCAGAGGCAGTGGGTGGAACCAACCCAACAAATAAATAAATGAATGAATGAGTGAATGAATAAGCAAACAAATTAATAGTTAAATAGCTCGATAATAAATGGATGGATTAGCTCATGAATGGATGAATGAACAAATAAATAAACTGATGAATAAAAAAGTAAACAAATGAATAAATAAATAGATAAATGAAGATTAGGCAATGTCAGAAACAGCTTCCAATAATTCCAACTGTCCAAAAGCAGAACAGGCTGCCTCCAGAAATAATAGATCCTCTCTCGCTGTGGGTCTTCAAGTAGTCTGGAGTCACATGTTGTAACTGGGATTCTTTTTCAGGTATGGATTAGACTAGATAGCTGTTAAGGTCTGTTACAGGAATTCGAAGATCTCCCCTGCCCCAGGCCCTTTGATAGGCTTAAGTGGCTCTGAGAACCTTCCCTGATTTGAAAGTATACTCTGCCCCCTAAGAGGCGGAATGTGGTCACATGGAGCCTGTGGCGGGAGGCTTGTTCTTCAGGAATGCCCATGCCTTATTACTTTGTGATTGGGCAGTGGGTCAGGAGGGCTGTGACATTCTCGGAGCCAGGAGAAGGCTATATATACCCTGATGTGAGTTTTTGTTTTGGGGGCTCACTTTGGAAAGAGTTGAAAACCCAGATGTTGGTGCTTCCCTCTCTGGTAACTGACTAGGTATGGAAGCAATGGTCAGACGGCTGGAAGCCCGCCTGCTGATCTGTGTCTTTGTCTGCTTGTAACTTATGTTTGTATTCTCTGAAGTTCAGGGTGCTGACTTTTTCCCCCTGAACTAGGTAAATGATATTTGTTTGATTGATTAAAGTGAGATCATTAACCCATTTTGAGTTGCTTTCCATTAGAAAAGCAGATCTAAGAACCTGTGCTAGCAGCCACCCTGGGTATGCTGGGGTGCTTGCTGATACAAGGTCCCTTGTGACTCTGAACTTCTATGCTTCTGTTCTCCAGTAGGAATTGTTTATACTACGTTCTAATGTTAAACTCATCAAAAGGAACACCAGGACATAGCTAAGGATAGACTTTCCAAGCTGGATTTACCCCAAAGGCTATTAAATGCATTGACATTTACGAGATTGCATCAGAGGTAAAACTCTTCCAGAAGATCCTCAGTTTTCCTCCCCTTCCATACCACAGTAGAACACAGTGGATAGGAAAGGAATTGACCAAACACTAGTGCACGTGACGGGCACGCACACGCGCATGTGCACACACACACACACACACACACACACACACACTAGCTGAGCAATAATAGCAATAATAATCTTCCCTTTCTATTTCCTATTTCAGCTGTTTGGTTGTTTCCTAGCTTGGGAGACTCGCAATGTCAGCATTCCAGCCTTGAATGACAGCAAATACATTGGAATGAGTGTCTACAATGTGGGGATCATGTGTATCATTGGGGCCGCAGTCTCATTCCTCACCAGAGACCAGCCCAATGTGCAATTCTGTATCGTAGCACTGGTCATCATATTCTGCAGCACCATCACACTCTGCCTCGTGTTTGTGCCAAAGGTAGGTTGTTTGTTTCAGCCAGAACTTTGTTTCCTCGTCTTTGATGAAGTCTATGTCAACAACTTTTATTTCTGTTGCAGCTTGGTTTTCCAGAATTGTAAGTCACCTTTCTGAATCAAATAAATATCTATATTTAGGGGAACTTTCAAAAATACAGAAAATAAAATATATGAAAATGAAAGAAAATTTCATTGAAAATATAAAAAACCATATGGGTGCCTCCATTTCTGGAAGGTGATGTGAGAGGGGCCTTTTTCTGCCTCAATAAATGTGTTTCTAAGGAGAAAGAAGAGGACAAAAAAAAAGTGTCTGGTGGTTTTGAAAGAGCTATCCTGTCTTTAGAGGAACAAATGTGTTCCAGAGTACTGTAAATTTAATTTATGTTAAGTAAATTCTATTTGTTCATTGACTCCCATCATAAAAAATTACAGTTATATTATATTAGGGGGACAAAAGATTCCTCCATAATTGCACTAACATCACACTTATGCTTGTAGAAAGTTTTTACAAATCACAGATTTAAGGGGAAATGCTAACTTTCTGATAAAAATGAAAGTCATCTCATGGCACTGAGGGCTAGAAACTGATTTGCTGGGATCAACCTCTTACTGGCTCAAAAGCCTATTTGCTAAATTTTCAGTGTGAGCATTTACACCTCAGGCTTCAAAGCAGAGCTTGATTTTTGTTGTTGTTGTTGCTAATGGTCTAGACTTAAGAAAATGATAGAGAAACTACTAATAATACGAAGCAAATTTTAAAGTGTGTCTGTCTAGCTTCTCAGAGAGTTGGCTGCTAAACACTGACCGGCATGACCCTGACTGGAAAGGACCTTAGGACTTTCTAACTTAATCCCTTGTTTTATAGATAAGAAAACTGGCAGAGTGCTCAAGGTCTTATCTTCTGTCCCATGTAGTTTCAGCTATGATTTCTTGAAACTGAGCTGTGGAAAACCAGGCCTTGAATAAAACCCACTGAGATTCAAACAGTGCTTCTTGACTATGGCCAAATCCCTTTGGCTCTCACTGATTGGCCAATAAGAGGTCCCAGCCCAAGCCTCACTAGGTCAGTGTTTGGGTTTTGATGGCTCAGAGTGAATGTAAACAGCAATTGGAATTGTTTCTCTTCTGGTCAGAAACCCTAAAGGTCTTCCCTTCCCTGACTGATTTTTTTTTTAAGTAGGCAAATTAGGCCATCTTCTGGGTCATTTCTTTCTTTTTTTTTTTTTTGGAGGGGGAAGGCTGGGCAATTGAGGTTAAGTGACTTGCCCAAGGTCATATGGCTAGTAAGTGTTAAGTGTCTGAGGCTGGATTTGAATTCAGGTCCTCCTGACTCCACGGCCGGTGCTCTATTTACTGTCACACCTAGCTGCCCCTCTTTTCTTTACCTAGCCTTAAATCACTGAATGGGTGTTGCCTCAGACAAACTGAGACCTGGAAAAAATCTTAGCTTAAAAAGATCAAGATCTTCCATTACGTCTGGGACCATCTCCAGTCGACTTGATTTTTATCTTGCCACTGGACTCTGATGACTCTGGAGGAGAAAGTAAGGCTAATGACTCTGCACAGCCCTGCCTCACTTAAATCCAGTACACGTGCAAATCAAGACATCACCATCCCAACATCATTGGTCCTTTTGGAGAATAAAGGACAAACAACAATCAAGGTCCTATAGGTTGTGCTGATTATTGTTATTGAGTACTTTCAGTCATACCCTACTCAGAACTGGTAGTCAAACCCAAGACTGGTCAGAATCCAAACCCCACCCCTCTGATTGCTTCACCTTACCTATCTCAGATAGTGTTCCTACTGTCTCTTCTAAATTTACATCTATAATAATTCTTTTTTCCCCAATTTTCTAAGCAACTTAGAATGCTAGATTTAAAGAATATTAGAGCTCAGAGGATCCTTAGAACATAGAATGTCAGAGCTAAAAGAGGTCTTAGAAATCATTTGGTCTTACCCATTCATTTCACAGAGAGGGAGACTGAGGGAAAGACAGCAGGGAAAGGTGACTTTGCCTAATTGCACTCAGCAAGTTAGTAACAGAGCCAGCACTAAAACCTAAGTTTCTTGGGGCATCAGGGTGGCACAGTGGACATTTACTAGATGTGTGACCCTGGGCAAGTCACTTAATCTCTGCCTGCTTCAATATTCTTGACTGTAAAATAGGGATAATAAGAGTTACCTACTTCCTAGGGCTGTTCTTTTCATTTTCTCAAGTGAGATATCTGTGAAATGCTTATCACAGTGCCTGATATATAGTAGACACTCAATCAGTACTTGTTTTATTCCTTCCTGACCTATATTCCAGCCTTAATTCATTCCACCATGTTGGCCTCTCCAATCTCATGAGGTTATATATACACTATTCACGATGCATTATCTTCAAACCAAAAATTACATTAAATAACATGACCCCTGATTTTTTTAAAATTAGGAGTTTAAAGATAGCAAGTACTTTAAGTTATTTGTTCAGTACTGAATTACTAAGCTATCTACACTCTCTTCCCTTTCTCAACTCTTTCCAAATATACCTGCCTTGTATCACTTAATTAGTTTATTATTGTTAAGATGACTGGTTGAAGAAGAGGCTACAATATATAAGCCAAGGGCAACCCAACCAAATCCAATTTAGTAATTTAAGCTCAACCCAGCGTTGGGATGTATAATCACACCCAACGAATGTTCAACGATATTCAGCAAATTGGTAGATTATGTCTTTGTTACATTATATTTCCAACTGAAAGCTTTGTTCATTTAAGTGATGACTGCTGTCCTCATTAGAATATCAAAATGGTGTTTCTTATGCTGGGCAAAACACTAATTATTATCAGACATTAGCCAGTTGCTAAAGTTTAACCATAATACATACAGTGGGTGTGCCAGGCACTCCAGCTGGCAGAAGCAGCTGGGACAAGATAGTAAATGAAATCTGGTGACCATTCATTCTTTCAAGAGAAAATCATTCTCTCGGACCACGTGTGGGACAGAAAGTTGTACAAATTGAAACAAATTTCAAGAAGCAGGGCATGAGAAGACAATCATGGCAATGGTATTGAGGAATCAAGAACAATGAGGGCTAAGAGAGTGAAACTGGATTGTGATTAGGAAGGCATTGCTGACTTTCAAAAGAACAGTTTCAGTTCAGTGGTGGCCAAGAAGGTAGATTACAAGGGGTTGAATCATGAGTGGGTAGGGAGACAGAACGGACACAGAAAATGTAGGTTGTGTTTTCTGGATCTTTGCCAGTAAGGAAGATAAAGCAGTAACAGAAGGGCATTATAGGGTCAAAGAAAGGTTTTTAGTTGGTTTTTTTAGTTTGTGTTTTGCTTAGTATTTAGTTCATTTTAGTATTTTGCACATGGTAGCTGTCCCTAGCTATTTTTTGAACAGCATCATATTAGGGGAAACTCAACCACATTTGTCGACAAAGGAAAGTGGAAGGGGGGAAAGGAAAATAGACTGAGAATTCCAGAAAAAGAGGTGATAAAGGAACAAGGCATAGGGAAAGGAAAGGGACTGAATGGAATATGGGAATTTCTTCCAGAGGATTTATTATTTAACTCATTATTTAGAATTCTGTTAAGCTCATTTCTGTTAATCAAGTGATTTGTTGTTGTTCAGTGTCCGACTCTTTGTAGCCCCATTTGGGGTTTTCTTGGCAAAGATCCTGGAATGGTTTGCCATTTCCTTCTCCAATTCATTTTACAGATGAGGAGACTGAGGCAAACAGGGTGAAGTGACTTGCCCAGGGTCCCACAGCTAGTAAGTGTCTGAGGTCCGATTTGAACTCAGGAAGAGTCTTCCCGACTCCAGATTGGGCGCTATATGTACTATGGCGCCACCTAGCTGCCCTCTGAATATAATAGTCCACTTTCATTTTACAGATGGGAAAACGGGTTTCATGGAGAGAAGCAATTTGCCCCCAGTCGCTTTGATAGAATGTTATGGGGCCAGGATTTCAACCTCACTCCTCTGAAATAAGTCCAGCATTGATTCCATTACATGCAGTTGCCTGTAGCTAGCCTAAAATATGCATGGATGTTCATGTCAGTTCTGTTTCTCCACATTTGTTCCATCTCCCACCTGAGGCACAGAACTTCTCAAAGGCACCAACTGTCTTCTTTATCACCCGATAGAATCCCATTCCGTGTGATGTAGGGAAGGGACATGGCCTTTATTTTCTGCGGGGTCCAACTGGCACAGGGTTTTTCATGCAAGGGGTAGTCAATCAACGTTATTGACTGAGAGCTTCGTTCTTGTGAAGAATGGTTAAGGTAACAGCATTTCACCTAACCCCAAAAATCCCCTGAAGGGAATCCTGCTTTCACATTTGGTCTCATATGGGTCACTCTGATGAGGGCTGCTACATTTTGCTGTCTGAGAGAATAAGACCACCCCCTCAGGTTGTAGAGAAAGAACTAGTCATCCCTCCATTCCCTCCCCTCCCTAACAACGTACACATCCAGCCTCAGACACCTACCAGATAGTTAGCTGTGTGACCCTGGACAAGTCACTTAACCTCTATCAGCCTTGGTTTCCTCAACGATAAAATGGGGATAGCAATAGTACCTGACTCTCAGGGTTGTTGTGAGCCCTCAAATGAAGTAATAACTGTAAAGTGCTTAGTACGGGGCCTGACACATAGTAGGCCTTGATAAATGCTTTCCAGTTTCAATTGTTTTGTCACTGTTCTTCCTACGTCTGTTTTTATAATCACTGTGTAAATTGTTTCCTGGTTCTGCTCACTTCCTTTTGCATCAGTTCATGTAAGTCTTCTCACAACTCTCCACACTCATCAGCATGCATTTATTAAGCATGTTGTGGGAGTTTCCCAGGTTGGGCTCCTCGAGAGTCTGATGAGCATCTCACCCACCATCTTGTCTATAAGACTGGGGGCGAGTAGCCAGACTGAAAAAAAGTGACAAGAGCACTGGGGAAGACCACTTGGTCTAGTGGCAGGGTCAAGCTCTTAGACTGGGTTGTTGCAGCTTTTTTAGGCTTACTTAAAGGACACAGGATTCTGTTGGCAGAATAGAATGGGGGAAAGGTAGAAGCCTTAAGGTCACAGGAATTGCTAAAGGTCAGGTTTGTTTCTATGGGAAAACACATTTCTGGGCAGTTAACCTTGTGAGAATGTCCTGTGTTGGGTATTAATCTCTAAGATGATGGAGGCCCCTTTCAAGACAGAATCAGTCAGATTCATCCTATTATTTCTAGTAAGGAGGAGAATAAAATATAGCCTGAAGGTCTTCATTTGCAGAACCCATTGCTCTGTTTCTTTGACCTCTGAGGTTACCTTTTCTGAGAATCAGATGTTTCCCCAAAACTCACAGTACTTGTGTTCATCCTCCTCCACAAGTGCCTACTATGTGCAAGGGACTATGCTAGGTTATTGAGGATAATAGATGCTAGTCAACAGTCAGGCACACACCAGGAAAGAGGATTATTTATAGCTAATCTTATGAGTCCAGATAGGTTGTGTAGTGAATAGAACACTGGGACTGGAGTCAGAAAGATCTGAGTTCAAATTTAGGCTCAGACACTTATGTAACACCAATACAATATCCACAGCACCAACTGTGACTGTAAATATGCCGACATAATTGTCAATTGCAAAATGTAACCGACTCTTCATATAGAAGACAGAAGCAAAATATTTATTCAGATGCCAGAAAACTGAATCCCAAAACCAAAAAGCCAAATCCATCATAGTAGCAAAGAAGTTAATACACCATAGCACACATCATCCTTTAGCCTTCCCACAAACCAACACTCACAAGCTTAGCTGTCACAGCAGGCGGCAAACAAACACTCACAAGCCTAGCTGCCTTCCTGGCTGCATCCTCTTCTCCCTCCAGCTCTAACTGCTCTGACTCCCAGCTTTCTGTGGGCTCTGCTCCACCCTTCAGCAAACTCCTCCCACCACAGGTTCCATGTGATTACAATCAGTCTATTAAGGGACAGGGAAGATCTTCAAATTCCCATTACCATCACAACTTACTAGCTGTGTGACCCTGGGTAAGTCATTTAATCCCTATTTCCCTCAGTTTCTCATCTGTGAAAAGAGTTGGAAAAGGAAATGAAAAGCATTTATCAAATCCAGTCTTCTTGCCAAGAAAACGCCATAGACAAAGTACACAAAGTTGGACATGACTGAACAACCGAATGATGACAATCATATTAGTAAAGCCCCCCCCAAAAAAACCCTGCTATTTATTATTATCTTTATTCCAAAAGTGTAGGGCAAACTCACTAACTAGAATATTTTCTTTTCTTTTTTTGTTTTTTTTTAATTTGCAAATAGTCCTTTATTTATTTATTTTTGGAGGGGGGAAGGCAAGGCAATTGGGGTTAAGTGACTTATCCAAGGTCACATAGCTAGTAAGTATGTCAAGTGTTTGAGCCCAGATTTGAACTCAGATACTCCTGACTCCAGGGCCAGTGCTCTATTCACTGCACCACCTAGATGCCCCTAGAATATTTTCTTTTCTAAGTCCAAAACTTAGTCTCCTCAGTAATCCCAGTTTCATACCAAAAAATTGTCAACATACACCCTGAAAAATATAACTTTGCCCTCTCTAAACAATGTAAAATCCACTCACCTTTATCTAAATGCTACTATTACATCCCCCACAGCCTCAGCTGCTCAGCATTAGCAGGAGGCAACTGGAAGGTTCTAGATGGAGAAGACCTAGGCTGGAGACAAGTTGCTGAGACTCTCACTCTGAATACAGAGTGAAGCATACTTTTTTCACTTCCTTTGTTTTTCTTGTTTGGTTTTTTTTTTGGGTCTGTGTTTTCTTTTGCAACACAGCTAATATGGAAATATGTTTTACATGACTTCAATGTGTAATATATATCAAATTGCTTGCCTCCTCAAGGAAGGAGAGGGGAAAGAAGGATGGAGAGAATCTAGAACTTAAATTTTTTTTAAATTAATGTTAAAATTTTTTTAATTTTTTATATGTAAAAATGTAAACTGATCATCAATAAACATATAAATATGTTTTTAAAAACACATTAAGTCAGGAGCCAAGATGGCGGTGTAGCAGCAGCAACATATCGCAGCTCTCACATAGCCACCCCAAAATACCCATAAAATAGGACTCTAAACCAATCCTAGAACTCCAAAACGCACACAAAGATACTTCCCACTAAAGTCAGCTCGGCTACGAGGAACCATGTCAGCAGTGCGGAACCGAAACCAGCCTGGCCTGAAGCCGCTGCTGAGCCCTGGGGGCGGCCAGCCGGGAGGAGCCGAGGAGCCTCGGATTAGCGGCAGCTGCGATCAGCATTCAGAACTAGGTCAGTGGGACTTGTGAAATCGAGGGAGAAAAGCCTCTGCCAAAACACCTCCAGGGTGGGAAAGCAAAAGGCAGAGATTTTGCACCCTCCTCTGCATTGCAGCTTCTGTGCCCGTGGCCTGCAGACAGAAGGGGGACCAGGCGATTGTTCAGAGGCCAGTGCTCTAGCGTTGAGCAGCCTGGATCCAGATCGCGGTCTTGGGCTTTCGGTCCTGGAGTCTTCATTATCCCGTGAGCCAGAAGTAAGTAGGAAGGGACCCAGCACCTTCCTGAGAGCTACGGCAGCCGGGAGGACCCCAGCGATTTGGGACAGAGCTTTCCCTTCTGGAAGCAGAGCCCCCCCAGAGATTAAAAAAAAAAAATCACAGACTGACCAACCACGAGTAAGAATAAGTAAGAACAGCACCCAAACCCTAGATTTCTTCTTTGGGGAAAAGAAAGATCATGGGAGAGAGAGGGAGGAGGAGAGCACAGCCAGAGCACCGCCACCAGAGGCCTCCAATAAACATGAAGAATGCCTTAAAGCTACAGATGAGCTGAAGAAGGATTTTCAAAACCAAATAAGGGAAGTGGAAGAAAAATTGGGAAGAGAAATAAGAATGTTGCAGGAAAATCATGAAAAGAAAGTCAGCAGTATG
>CM053590.1:190427752-190463515 GCA_028646515.1 Pseudochirops corinnae | reverse complement strand
CTCATTATTAGGGTAGTTGGAGGGAATATATATAAATAGAGGGCACACAGAGAGTTGAATATAAATGGATGTGTTCCATAAAATAAAATTAAGGGATGAGAGAGGAATGTACTAGGAGAAGGAGAAAGGGAAAGGTGGAATGGAGTAAATTATCTCACATAAAAGAGGCAAGAAAACTTTTATAGTAGAGAGGAAGAGGTGGAAGATGACACAGAATGAGTGAACCTTACTCTCATCAGAATTGGTTTAAGAAGGGAATAACAAGCACTCAATTGGGTATAGAAATCTATCTCACCCTACAGGAAAGTAAGGGAGAAGGGGATAAGAAGTAAGGGTGGGAGTGATAAAAGGAAGGGCAGAATGGGGGAAGGGGCAGTCAGAAGCAAACACTTGAGGAGGGACAGGGTCAAAGGAGAGAATAGAATAAACAGGGGGTGGGATAGGATGGAGGGCAATAAAATTAGTCTTTCTTTTTTGGAGGGGGGAAAGCAGAGCAATTGAGGTTAAGTGACTTGCCCAAGATCACACAGCTAATAAGTGTGTCAAGTGTCTGAGGCTAGACTTGAACTCAGGTCCTTCTGACTCCAGGGCTGGTGCTCTATTCGCTGTGCCACCTAGCTGCCCTTAAAGTTAGTCTTTCACGACATGACTATTATGGGAGTGTTTTGCATGACTACACATGTATAACCTATATGGAATTACTTGTCTTCTCAATGAGGGTAGGTGGGGAGGGAAGAAAAGAAAGAATTCGGAACTCAAAGTTTTAAAAATGAATGTTAAAATTGTTTTTACATGCAACTAGGAAATAAGATATATAGGCAATGGGGTATAGAAATCTATTTTACCCTACAGGAAAATCGAAGGGAAAGGGGATAAGAGAAAGGGGGTGGAGGAATAGAAGGGAGGGCAGATTTGGGGAAGAGGTAATCCAAATGCATAAGATATTGTGGTGGGGGAGGGGAGAGATGGTGAGAAAACTTAAAACTCAAAATCTTGCGGAAGTGAATGTTGAAAACTAAAAAGAAATAAATTTTTTTTAAAAAGGAAAATAAATAAAATTGCTATCCTTATTTACCAAATATTAAATAAAGGACTAGTCTTTTTAATAGCTCGTTTTCAAACATTGTGGACTTGGTTTTTAGTAGATTCCTTACTATATATGATAGTTGTGTATTTAATTGAATAGCACCTTATTTGGCAGTGTTCATTCACTAAATATAAATTCATTCTTCATCCACTAAATTTACTTTAGATTTTACTGTAAAAAAAAATAGAAGAAACATAAATGTAGATAAGTAAATACAAAGTAAAATGCACATTTGGAAAAAGCTCTAATATTTGAGGAAATACGCAGACGATCAGTGTCCCCTACGCCTCTGCTCTGGGCCCTCTTCTCTTCCTACGCCCTCTTTCTTGGTGTTCTCATCAACTCTCGCAGGTTCAGTTATAGGCTTTCCACTCAACTCCTTCCTGAGCTCTGTACCTGTACGAGCTGTAGGCTTCTCAAACTTCCTTGAAGGTCCAGCTCAGATGCTCCCACCTAGATGAAGCCTTTCTCATGCCCCTCCTCAGGTGTTAATGCTCTCTCCCTCCTCAAGTATCTACAAATTCACCAGAACGTTAGACCATTAACTCCTCAAGGGCAAGGACGGTATTTGGCCTTTCTTTGTGTCCCTCCACACTTAGCACAGTGCCTGGCACTTAGTAAATGCTAGTTGACTTGACACCATGCTGGGCTTTGGCGATTCAAAGATAGAGCCCTGCACTCAAGGGGCCTACATTTTAGTAGAATTTATTTGCTTTTCTTTTTACATAATCTCTAAGAATGTAAGTTCCTTGAGGTCAGGAACTGTTACTCTTTTTCATATTCTTAGATTTTAGCACAGTGCCCTGTACATAGTAGGAGCTTAATAAATACTTGTTGAGTTGTTGAAATGAAAATGTTGCTAGCTTTATGGAAAGATGTTTTAAGAAGAAGATATTTAAGAACCAATGTATAGGAAATGTCTATGTTTGGCCTCTGAGGAAGTATGGGGAAATATATGGCTAGGAAGTGGATCATGATCAAACAGGGGTTAAATCTCATTCTTCTCTTTTACCATTCTGTCCAAGGCTCAGCCTCTGCAATGGATTCCTATTGGACATACTCCACTCCACTGACCTCCAGCTTAATCACTTTCTACCTCCCAGGGCACTTGACACTTAGTACCTCCCTAAACAGCCATCGCCGGGCATTAAAGTTTATGTTCCTTCCATGAGATAGATATGTACACTCCTATATTTTCTACTCTTCTATTAGACTGTGAACTCCTTGTAGAGGGATTACTTCCATTTTCATTCTTACTCTTTACCAAGCACAGTTCAACAACAATTTTCACTGACTAATTAATAAATGAATCATTAAGAGCTTGAGAAGGGTTTGCTCTGTTTAACTAAAAACTGCTGATAGTTTCCTAAAAAAAAAAAAAAAAAAAAACAGTGATCAAATTTCAGAGGGTTTAAAGCAATATATTTGTTTAAAATGGTCACCTTTTTACTTGAGTAATTAATAATGACAACAAAAATAATAATAGATGAAACATTATACTTTGCAGTGCATGAAGTACTTCACATTAGATTCATAGGATGAGTAGGATTATCCCCATTTTAAAGATGAGAAAGCTGAGGCCCAGAAAAGTTAAGTCATGCAGTTTTAGGGTTACCCAACTACATGACAAAGTCAGAACTCAAACCCAGATCTTCTGATTCTAAATCTAGCACTCTTTCCATTATGCTAAGACTATCCAAGAGTCTCCCAACTTCTTGGTTACTTTTACTGATGAAACTTCCATGAAACTGATTATGAAGGTTTGAGGAGCAGAGTGGGGAGCAGCCAAACAACCTTCCTCAGGTCTCTTTTCAGCTCTGTTACCCACCTTTCAGCTCATCACACTGAGGACCAACCCAGACGCAGCAACACAGAACAGACGATTCCAGTTCACTCAAAATCAAAAGAAAGAAGATTCTAAAACATCTACATCGGTCACTAGTGTGAACCAGGCCAGCACATCACGACTAGAAGGGCTACAATCTGAAAATCATCGCCTGAGAATGAAAATCACAGAGGTATCACTTCTGACATCTAATAGTGCAGTAGGGGGAGGGGGAGCTTTAGGACCTAACTCTAAACCTTCTGGAGTTTTACATTGCAGAGGGGACCTGCAAAACGCCTATCTGAGTTGATTTACCATTTTGGGTTCTAGAATCTTAAAACTAGAAGGGAGGTCATCCAGTCCAATCTCTGTTCTCCAGTATTCCTAACAGGAGGGAAGAAATGTGTCACCAAAACTCTGCTGGAACACTTCCAATGTCTCACTTCTCTTCCTCCCTAAGGCCACCCATTCCACTTCAGGATATCTCATAGTACCAGGGAAAGTCTGACTCCCTATCAGGAGAAGAATTTCCTCGTGTAACAGGGAATAACTACTCCATTGTCATCATGTCACGAGTAAGATCATGAGTGCCTTCCATTTCTTTCTTCCTGAAGGCCATAACACTTGGTGGACTTTCCTTCTGAGTGTATAAGCTATAGAGCAGGAAAGAATCTTAGAGAACATCTAGGCTAGTGGGGTCAAACCCAAACAGAAAGAGGGGCCACTAACTTGTACATACGGATCCCTGTGGGTCCCCTATTGACTTAGTTTTAGAATGTAATAAATAAATTTATTGTATTTTATTTGTTTTGCTAAACATTTCCCAATTACCTTTTAATCTGGGTTGCATGTTTAACATCTCTCATCTAATCTAACCCCTTCATTTCATAGAGGAGAATTTGTCCGATGTCACACAGCGATAAATAGGATTCAAACCCAGGGCCCCCAACTATAAGTCCAGGCATTCTTGAAGGCAAACAACCCTATAGGGAGCCGCGTTGCTTCTAGACGAGTAGCTGAGTGGTTTACTTGACCATGCACACGGGACCATGTTCAACCATGAGTAGTTCTGCCTGTTTAACTTGATGTAATGCTCTTATTTTCTAGCTGGACAAAGATTTAGAAGAAGTCACCATGCAGCTACAAGACACGCCAGAGAAGACGACATACATTAAGCAAAACCACTATCAGGAACTCAATGACATCCTCAATATAAGGAACTTCACAGAGAGCACTGGTAAGATGGGAGCTATCCGTTCAGCACCTGACAAAATAAGTGCATTGCCATTCTTTCCCAGGCCCATCTCTGGCCTCTCCAAGCTCTACCTAGACAAAACTGCATCTTGGGACAAGACAGGATAAGGACCTCTGTGGAGATGTAAAGGACAGTCCAGTGGGGAGATGGACAAAATGGAATAGAGGATAGTCCTACTGCAGGTGCTCTTCTACAGGGAAGGGGTGGCCTGTCCCAAAGAGCCATTTGCCCAAAGCCACTGGAAGGCTAGGAGTCCAGGGTTGAGGAACTAGAGTAGTCATCAGGTGCAGAAAGCCTTCTTCTCCCTAGAAAACTCATGTGCCATGTCGGTATCTGAGACAAAGCCCCGTGGACACCATGCTAGGTTAGTTCTGAGCTCTCTCTTTCAGTGCCATTTACTCATCAACAGGGGTTTTACTGCTTTAGAAAGGTGAGATGTAAGCAAAATCCTCAAGACTTATGGTTGTGCTTTCTAAATTTCATTTTCATTTCTGCCTAAACTAAACACTTTATTTTTTTCTCTCTGGAGTAGCAAGATTAACAGTTAATATATCTTTTTTTTAGTTGTCTTTATACATTTTCTTAAAATCTGGATGTTATTTATAGACCACATTATTTCTAGCTTACAATTCTTAAATTCAATAGACTCCATTTTCCCTTGAATCTTGAAGGTCAGGAAAGAAAGAGTAATATTTGGTTCCATGCCACAAGGTGCCATATTTGGAGCCCTCATTTCTTCTCCACCCCAAACCCTGAGTGAACCATTCAGCCTGAGTGTTTAATGGGCAAGGCCACTGAGAAAGCAGAGGCAGGAAGCAAATCTCTCTCTCTCTTTCTTTTTTTTTAAATTTTATTTATTTATTTACTTTTAGTTTACAACATTCAGTTCCACAAGCTTTTGAGCTCCAAATTTTCTCCCCTTCCCCCCTATGGAAGCATGCAATCTCATATAGGTTCTACAAATACCTTCACATTAAACATTAGTCAAGTTGTAAAAAAAGGATTATAACCAATGGAATGAATATCTCTCTCTCTCTCTTTCACACACACACACACACACACACACACATACACACACAGAATTCTTCATTGAAGGAAAAATATTTGCAAAACTAGGAAGAATGCCACATTGGGCAGAGTCAAAGATAAGTCTAAATATAGGCAGAACTTCTACAATGAGAGCTTTCTGACAGGAAAACATGATTTATATATACACCGAAAAATAACTCCAGTTATCAACCATACAGGTTTTATAGGGGATAGGACCTTAATTTGTGATTTCATTGGTCTAGGGAGCTCCCAGATAAGGAAATTCGTTCTAACAATGCAGTTTGGCACCTTCTCTGGGCATCACTTAATCTTTGTGTACTTCTGTCTCCTCATCTGTTAAATGGGAATAATAATAGTACCTTGGGAGGTAGTCCCAAGATCAAATGAGATCATGTATGTAAAGTGCTTGGAGAAGCTGGGTGGTGCAGTGGATGGAGCCCTGGGCCTAGAATCAGTTCAAATCTGACCACAGACACTTACTAGCTATGTGACTCTGGGCAAGTCACTTCATCCTATTTCCCTCGACTTCCTCATCTGTAAAAGGAGCTGGAGAAGGAAATGGCAAAGTACTCCAGTATATTTACTAAGAAAACCCCAAATGGGATCACAAAGAGTCAGACACAACTAACAGCAACAAATGTGAAGTGCTTTGCAAATCTTAAAGGGTTATGTAAATGCTAGTGATGATGATGATGATGATGATGCTCTGTAACTTAGAGTCTTAAAAACTTGCCTAGAGCACCAAAAGGTTAAGTGACTTGCCCAGGGTCTCACAGCCAGCCTGTGTCAAAGACTAGACCAGAACCCAGGTCTTTCTAATACCAAAGTTGACTCTATACACCAGTCACAAGGCAGATTTGGGAAAATAAGCTTATCTTCCAACCAACATGGTGTCCTGGTGACTATTTCACTTTAAAGATGTATGTACCTATTTTTAAAGATTGCATTCTCAGTACAAAAAAAAAGTTGAATGGCATTTTGTTTGTTTTTCACTCAGATGGTGAAAAAGCTATTTTAAAAAATCACCTTGATCAAAATACCCAGTTACAGTGGAACACAACAGAGCCTTCACGATCAAGCCAAGATCCTAGAGAAGATATCAACTCCCCAGAACAGTGAGTACTGTCCAGTTAAAACCTAGAGAAACAAAAAGAACAGCCAGGTCCCTCTACTCAAAGACTCCCAGGCATGATGGGAACGAGAGGTGGCCCCTGATTACACAGAGACTGTCAGGACAGGACTAACTCATATACTCTATTGCCTGTTTATTTTCCATTTGTCATAACCTTTGAGATAGATGCACAGTCTCCAGCACATGTAAATCTTTAATAAGTGCTTGTTTACTGACTGACATGTGTCCTGCAAACCTGATTCTCCCTTGTACTTTCTGTACCCTCTTCCTCCTGGTGAAAGAGTTGGAATGAATAGAGGTTCTTTGATCTGGGCCTGTGATTTCATTGCTATGGGGAGCTCCCTCTGTATCCCTTTTCTGCCATTTACAATCTCCTAGAGTTGACTGGGGCACTATGAGGTTAAGGGATTTACCCCAGTATGTGTCTAAGTCAGAATCTGAACTCTTCCTAACACTGCCTCTTTTGAAAAAATTATATTTAAATACATATATTAGAATATAATAAGAGACAGTAAATGACATAGTGCGTGGAACCAGTTGGAAACCCTAGGGTCAAATCCAGCTCTTTACACATATTAACTATGTGACCCTGGGCAAGTCACTGAAACTCTCAGTGTGCCCAAGCAACTTTCTAAAAGTACAAGGTAAAGAGTAATTGCCATCTGCATTGATAGAAAGATGACTCTCCTGAGAAATCCATTTTGTTATTGTTGTTGTTCCATTGTTTAAGTCGTGTCTGACTCTCCATGACCTTTTTGGGGGTTTTCTTGGCTGAGATACTAGAGTGGTTTGCCATTTCCTTCTCCAGCTCATTTTACAGATAAGGAAACTGAGGCAAGCAGGGTTAAGTGACTTGCCCAGAGTCACACTGCTAGTAAATGCCTGAGGACAGATCTGAACTTAGAAAGATGAGTCTCTGACTCCAGACCCAGCACTCTATACACTGTGCCACCTAGCTGCCTAAGAGATCCATACACCAGTGAAATTACAGAGCTAAATAAATGAAGACAGAAACAGAGACAGAGAGGAGAGAGATAGAGAGAGACAGAGACAGAGAGAGAGGAGAGAGACAGAGAAAGAGAGACACAGAGAGAGGGAGGGAGGGAGGCAGGCAGCATGGTGTGGTACAAAGAAAACCATCCTGAGACTCAGGCATAGACGGAGTTCAAGTTCTGCCTCTGACACACACACTGACCTGTGTCATCCTGGGGAAGTCGCTTCCTCTCTCAGTGCCCCAGGCAACTCTCTATGCCTTGAAGTTGTGGAACAGAACCCAATTAGCACTGATACAGGGGATTTCCTCCCAGGAATGTCTATGTACCAATGAAATCATGGGTTAAATGATTAAAAAAAAAAAAAAAAACCAAGGAGAGTTTCAGTGGCCCTGAGTCTGAAAGGACAGATGGAGAGGACTAAGATAAGCAAATAGGGGTAAGGAATGTGTTCCAGGCAAAGAGAAGAAAAATGAGCAGAGACCCGGAGGTCCCCCTGCACTCTCGGGTTGTGATCTATCTGGAACTAATAGCACGTCTTTCTGTAGCAATTTAAGGTTATGATGTATTTTGGCCACAATCACCCTGGGAATCAGCACAAATGGCATTAACCTCATCTTTAGATTAGGAAACTGAGGCACAGATAGGTAGTGTAATTTGTTCAAGGTTATGCAACTAGTTAATGTTGAAGCCTGGGTTCAAATCCAAGTCCCCTGACTGTAAGACCAACACCTTTGCCATTACACCACAGGCCCCTATTCAATGCCAGGGATGTGAGGCAGCGAGGTGGCACAGTACATAGAGAGCCGGCCCTGGAGTCAGGAAGAGTTCAAATCCAGCCTCAGACACTTACTAGCTGTGTGACCCTGGAAAAGTCACTTAACCTCTGATTGCCTAAAAAAATCAAAATAAATGCCAGGGATGGGGATGCCAGGAATCCTTAGGCTATAGGGAACCTTTGACAGATATCAGGGCTTGAGTGTGATGATTCAAGCCTAGGATTCAAGCCTGCTACTGGGGGAAGCTGAGGCTGGAGGATTCCTTGAATTTGGGGATTCTGAGCTATAGAAAGGCTAAAACAGGTATCCACACTAAATTGGGCAAGCACCCTGGAGCACCAGGCTGCCTAAGGAGGGATGAACCAGCCCAAAGCAGAAAAAAAAGAGCAAACTAAAGTTTCCATACTGATCACAGGATGATACACTTCCAACCTAGATGACTTACAAAAAAAAAAAGTCATGTATGTATGTGTGATACATATGTGTATATTGTGTATGTGTATATATGTTTTACATGTATATATGCCTACATCTCTGTGTATGTGTATACATAAACACACATGCACATGTATACATACAAGTATACAATATTATATCAATTATATACTATATTAACTATATTACATTATTTATATTATATATTATATTAATTATATTATATTGTATACATTTTTATTATGTTATATTTTAATATTGTATCATATTTAATCTAATCTTATATTTATATATTTATATTACGTATATGCTTAAATGGATGTGTGTTGTATATATGTATGTGTACATGTGTATATGCATGTACACATATATACACATGTGGATGTGTATTATGCATGTGCGTTATGGCAGGGGGGAGGGGTGTCACAGCTAAGTCACAGGCAGCCATAAAGCACAGTCATCCAGGACAAGAAGAGCTTAGCCCAGTGGAAGGTTTCTGGGCACAATACAGGCAAGGGATTGTTGTGAAACTCAGTAATCTCGGGGCAGGAATGTGTGGACCATGTAGGAAACAGGCTGTCAGTGAGCAAGTCAGAATGGGTATATAAGGACTCAGGAAAAAGAAGGGCACATGGAGAGGTAGCATAGGTAGCCTAGTGCACAGAGTGCTGGAATCAGGCCTGGAGTCGGGAAGATTCCTCTCCCTGAGTTCAAATCTAACCTCAGACACTTACTAGCTTTGTAACCCTGGGCAAGTCACTTCACCCTGTTTGCCTCAGTTTGCTCATCTGTAAAATGAGCTGGAGAAGGCAATGGCAAACCACTCCAGTGTCTTTACCAAGAAAACCCCAAATGGAGTCACAAAGAGCTAGACACAACTGAACGACAGAACATAGTATGATGGAAAGGAGCATTGAACCTGGTGTGAGAACACTTGGGCTCTAATCCCTGCTCTGACACTTAGTGGCTGTATAATCATAGGCATGTCAGCCTAACTCTCTGAGCCTCTGTTTCCTCATCTGTAAAAGGGGAAAATAATATTTGTACTATCTTCCTCACAGGTGTGCGCCTGTGAGTGGTTATTAATAAGGAAACACAAGCTCAGCTGAAAGGGACCTTAGAGGCAGGGATGTGACTCAGGTGAGCTTAGTGTTAAATTTTCAGTGTGAGCATTGACACCTAGGAAATCAACAAAAGTCAGAAGTCGGGGCTTGATTTATTCTTCTGTTGATCATTGACATTTATAAGTGCAGGAGAAAACATTCAAATGACCAGCTTAAAGGTCATTTATTTCAACTTGTTCATTTTACAGATGAGGGAGCTGAGGCCCAGCAGTTGTAACTTACCCAGCACATCCAATTGTGAGAAAATGGCTCATACATAAAGGCTTAAGCAGAGCCCTGATTCTATCTAGTCTTAGGGGCAGATAACAACACAGATGAGGAACAGGTCCACACCCATGGTACAACAGACTAAAATCCCTGATTTTAGCAATCCCGGTGGATGGCAGTAAACGAGTTAGCAGTTGTGACCCAGGCAGCATCCCAGGCGGTTATAGCATTAGGTGAAGGCAAGGCTCGCCTCCCCTTTCAGCTGATCCGACTTCTATTCCCCCCTCTCTGCAGCATACAGCGTCGGCTGTCCTTACAACTCCCCATTCTCCACCATGCCTACTTACCATCGATAGGGGGCGTGGATGCCAGCTGTGCCAGCCCATGCGTGAGCCCCACTGCCAGTCCTCGGCACAGACACGTCCAGCCACCTTTCCGAGTCATGGTTTCGGGCCTGTAAGTGTGGAAAACAGTGCTTCCTAAACTGTGGGTTAATGACTCAAGGACTAGACAACACATCGAACACAGAAGTCTACTCAGAGGAGACTATCGGCTCTTACCCCGGAGAAGCTGGATGCTGAGGCTGCCCTCATGCGTAACTCAGGTGGAGGGGAGAGTAAGCTGCCTTGAGTCTGCCCTGTAGCCTTAGGCATGGAATTTTTATTTCTTCACAACGAAGATCAATGGAAATTATCTCTTCCCAAATTTCCATCAACAAGGAGCTGGGAAATTTGAATCTTGCAAAAAAATTGAAAAAAAAAACAAAAAATGAAATATATCTGCTAGAATAGGGACAATAGAAAAACTCCTTTAAAGTCACTGAGCATTTCAAGGCTGCTAAACAGGTGGAAGCATCTGCCCAACCCCACAATAAGGAAAAGAAGATGAAAAATCTACCCGGTATTTATCGAACTGCAGGCACTGCCTTTGACAAGAGCAGTATCAAACTGTTGAAACCATTCTGCTTCTGACCAGTTGAAGCTGGTTTCAGTTGACAGAGGAATCCCAGGCTCCGGGGAAACAGTCTCTTAAGACTCACCATTGCGCATTGTTCAGGGGACCTTGTCACTGAAACCTGATCTTCCAGGGAGAAGCAGAGCTGCCCTCAGCCCTGAGTGTGGCCAATTCATCACCAGCTCCCCTTTCAGCCTAGGCTCTTTGCTGGTTGGACCTCAGAGGGGGGACATGTAGCAATGGCCAGGTCCCATTGCTACCTATTTGGGACTTTTTGATAAAGGGTCTGCATCTATTGGCAGAAAAAATGTTAAAAATAAATAAATAAATAAGCAAAAACCCACCTGGGTATACAGAAGTAGCCAAAGGGTACTGAGGGCTCATCAGTCAAAAAGCTGGGGGACCTTGGGTGAGAAAGACAATGCCACTTGATGACACGTTTGTTACTGTTTGATAGATGCCACATCTTAGCACAATAACACCTAATTTCACATCACTCTGGGGATCTGGGGCACACACAACCACCTTTGCAGGTAAATTCTGCTACTTTCACCGAGAGTCTGTCATTCACTGCATTGGCCGTGCACTTATGTTCCTATCAGTATAACCTGGTAACCCTGGGCTAGATGCCGAGCTTACCTTAGAATGTCTGTTCTGATCAGAAAAAAAAAAAAAGAAGGAATGAAAGATGGAAGGAAGGAAAGGAGAGAGAAACAGAAGGAGGAAGAGAGAAGGGAAGAAGAGAGAGACAGTGATAGAGGGAGATTAGGAAGGAAGGAAGGAAGGAAGGAAGGAAGGAAGGAAGGAAGGAAAGAAGGGAGGGAGGGAGGGAAGAAAGAAGGAAGGAAGAAGGGAAGGAAGGAAGGAAGGAAGGAAGGAAGGAAGGAAGGAAGGAAGGAAAGAAAACTGAGCACTTTAACCTCTCTCAAGGCACAGGGTCCAAGGGCTGGCTTGAATTTTTTGTCGCTGATTTTTTTAACCCGACCAAAGTGAATTGGAGGCATTCAGCTAAAAGGTGCCACTCTAATTATACAGCAGTAAGACGGGAGAGTCCAAGTAGGAGAGAATTTCTCTGCCCTTCCAAGCTTTCAGGGGATTCACAACCACCCTGGTACAATTCTAAAGGATGCCAATATATAGCATCCTGGAGTGGTCACAGGCTGACATGCTAATTTTTCATAAGCAAAAGCAAATTCGGTTCCATTTCAGTTCCCCCACAAGGCCCTAATTACTTTCATTCTTTCTATCATCGGAAGTATTGTACAACAGAAGCAAACCAAGGATGAGCCAGTGCCAGTCCCTGGCCATCCTCCAAAGCCAATCCTCTATTAACATTCCTTAGAAGGTGGCTTCTTTGCTAGAGAAGTCACTGGGCAGTGACTTGCACAGTATGTGCACCATATACTGGTTTGCTCTCTAATGAAGGAATTTGACTGGCAGCTTCAGCAGGTAGGCAATAATCCCTCCCCCTATGTCCCCGAGGTCAGGAATACTGCTGTCACAGCAACTTTTCCAAAAGACGCCATCCGAATATCACAGCCATAAGCAACAGAAGACAAACATAATTCGCTTAGAGAGAGGTGCCAGGGGTCCCATAGCTTTTAGGAGAGAAAAAATCCAACAAACCAACTGTGTACAGTACATCGCAGGTTAGAGTGGAGACCATCACTCTGTTTTCAGCACTCAAGATTGATGTCGTCACTGACTGTATGTTTCCAGTATTGAATTGCTTTCTTGATCCCACCAAGACCAGATTTAATTTAAAGGACCATGTTAATTTTTTCAAAGGGAACAGGACAATTGTACATAATGTATACACACATGCAAAAAAAAAAAATCTCTGTAGACATATTATTCCAGCATAGCAGGACAAAACCAATCCAAAGTGTTGGACCGTCAGAGTTGAGTGTGTCTGTCTGTACTTTGTGAATACTGACTGTGTGCAGTCTATTAGGTTTAAACCATGCAGTACATTCTCTGTCCTAACAATATAGTAGTTCCTCCCATTAAAAAAAAAAATCCTGCAAATAACAAGACCCACAGAAGTGACTCTAGCTGTCTAATTGTTCTGTTCTTTTATACAGCAGCAAAAAACGAAACTGTCCATTTATCACGCGGCTGTGCTCCAATGGCATTTCCCAATGATGTTAGTGCACAAATGCTTTCAATTAGAATGGAACTGCCAGGATCCAATGTAAATGAAGAATTTCTTGTATCCTTACTGCATGAGGTCAATTTTTAATAAATTGTTGCAAAATTTGTTTTTATGAATAAAATATCAAAATCAGACTCTCTTTCTTAGCATCTGGCTCTTCTCTCTTTCCTCCCTGCACTGACACAGACACATTAGATGATAGTGCAGTCTAATGACTGCAAAGAATCAGAAGAACTAGGTTGGAGTCCCTGCTTTGCCATTTTCTAGTTGACTGATAACATACATGTCAATAAAAATTGTTGTTGTTCAGTCATATCTGATTCTTCATGACTTCCTTTGGGGTTTTCTTGGCAAAGATACTGGAGTGGTTTGTCATTTCATTCTCCAGCTCATTTTTAAAGATGAAGAAACTGAGGTAAACAGGGTTAAGTGACTATTACCAGTTAGTAAGAGCCCAGATTTGAACTCAGGAAAATAAGTCTTCCTGACTCCAGGCTCAGCACTCCATCCACTGAGCCACCTAGTTGTTCCCATAAGCACAGTATTGGTGTCCTGATTTGGGTCCTGTTTTGAGTCCTGACTTGTGATTTCATTGGATAAGGAATTCCCAATGAGGAAATTCTCCCAACTACTGAAGATTTGCAACTGTCATGCACCATTGAGAGAAGGGGTTCTTTCACTGTACTTGTGTCCCCAGTGCCTGGAAAATAGAAGCATGAGCAGTAGTTGCCTGGGTCATAAAGAAGTTAAGTAACTTACCCACAGTCACCCATCCTGTATATGTCAGAAACAGAACTCAAATCCAGACCTTCTGGACTCCAAGAGTCTCTATTAATGTTGCCTCTAATTGGTCATTCATTTATTCAATAAACATCAGTAAGTGCCTACTGTGTGGAGAGTAGGCGCTAGGTGGCGCCATAGTGCACAGAGTGCTGGGCCTGGAGTCAGGAGGACTTCTCTTCCTGAGTTCAAATCTATTCTCAGACATTTATTAGCTGTGTGACCCTGGGCATGTCACTTAACCCCATTTGCCTCAGTTTCTTCATCTGTAAAATGATCTGGAGAAGGAAATAGCAAACCTTTCCAGCATCTTTGCCAAGAAAATGAGGTCACGAAGAGTTGGACACAACTGAAAAATATGCAGAGAATTGTGCTAGGTGCTGGGGGAACTATAAAACTTAAACAAGGCATGATCCCTGCTCTGACACAACTCATAGTCTAGTAGGAGAGTTGAGGATTAAATATATTTAATTAATTAATTTAATTAAGCACATTGAGGAAGCTTCAGTTTACATCTTCTAAACATACAAATTCAATTTGAAATGAATTGGCTGATTCTGATCAGGTACAGGCTCAAAGCTGTAGTCCTCAATAAATGGTGTTGGGGTTTTTTTCAACCCAAAGGAAAGAAACAGTCAAATGACAAAGATCACTGAAACCTCAATGCCATGCATGGATGGCACTCATGCCCTCGGCAAAGAAGTTGCAGCTCTGTCGCTCAGATCCCAACCTCAGCATGGTAATTCCCATATGAATTGGTATCAGTCCTGTGCAATGTCCCAAGAAGCTACTTTTCTATTGTTTGGGCTAAATAAAACACTTACTATTCCACTGTTGCATTCAGTACGATAACAGGTCACATCTACATAGCTCTTTTGTGTGCGAGGGCATTTTCCTCACAATAGCTCTACGCAATAAGGAGGGTTATATCATATTCATTATCCCTGAGATAAGCAGGGGTCACCATTATCCCCATTTAACAAATGAGGAAACCACGATCCAGAGGGGTTAAGTGACTTCCTTGTAGTCACATAACTCATTAGTATTAGAATCAGAACTCAAAATTGAGGTTCTCTTAGGGTTCTTCAAATCTTGCATTTTTTTCCACTAAGTGATGGCCACTAGGCGATCTATTGGTTAGAGCACAGGAGTCTGGAGTTCAAATGTGACCTCAGATATTTACTAGCTGTGTGGCTCTAAGCGAGTCCCTTAACTTCTTTTTTTGCCTCAGTTTTCTGGTAATAATAGCACCTACTTCCCAGAGCTGTTATGAGGAATAAATTCAGACCCCAGGTTAAGAACCTCTAATTGAAAGCAACCCAACAAGCCTTCTCCCACCCCCACGCATTCTCACAGACTAACTGCCATGTCTGGACTATTCTACCTTCAACTTTTCACCTTCCAAATTCCTCCTCTTCTTTCAAGGCTCATCTCAGGGGCCGCCTTCTCTGCCAATTAGCTTGTTGATCCAGTAAATAGAGCCCAGAGTAAGCCATTTTACTTCTATCTGCCTCGGTTTCCTTGGCTATGAAATGGGGATAATAACATGTGCTCCCAGGGTTGTCGTGAGGATCAGATAAGAGAATATTTGTAAAGCGAACTTAATAAGCGCTTGTTTCCTTCCTTCCTTTATCCTGTGAGCAGAAAGCGATCTTTCCCCCTCCGACCTTCTTAGAGTACTCTTTCCAGGTCTCTCCTTGGCCCTCAGAACTATCTGATTTGTATTTTATTTATCTGTGTATATACATCCCATGGGGCAGGGGTTGTGTCCTGTAGTCTTTGTACCATAAAATAGTAGTTCTATAGCTGGAAGGGACCTCAGAGCCATCTAGCCCACCCACCCATTTTACAGATGAGGAACCTCAGACCAAGGGAGGCTTAGTGAGTTGCCTAAGGCTATATATGAGCAAACAAATAGCAAATATTGAATGGGATTTGAACTCAGGTTCTTTCTAAAGAGGAAGCACTGTATTAAGATGCCTGCTCTATCACCAGCATCTGGCAAAATACCTTCCTTTCAGTTGTATCCGACTCTTTGTGATCCCATTTGGGATTTTCTTGACAAAGTTCCTAAAGAGATTTACCATTTCCTTCTTTGGCTCATTTTATAAAGGAGGAAACTGAGGCAAACAGGGGTAAGTGACTTGCCCAGGGTAAGTGTCTGAGGCTGGATTTCAAGTCATGAGGATGAGTTTTCCTAGTTCCAAGCCCAGTAGTCTATCCACTGTACTACCTAGCTGCCCTTCTTTGAACATAGTAAGCACCTGATAGATGTCTCATGGAACTGAATTCAACCAACTATAAGATCAAGATTAACTCATAAGACATCAACTCTGAAATTATCTCCTTCCACTGTGTTTTTACACCTCCAAACCCTACCCTTCACACCACAGTCTTCTGCCATTTTTCCCTATAGTGCTTAGTAGCAAACCTCAAAAGAAGGCTGTTTTCAGGGAGCAAGGGAGGGGAAACGTCCCCTCCTACGTCCAGTCCAGCTGGCTGGGTACAAAGTGAAGCCCCACTCCAAGAACATGGGTAGTAACAGTGAGACATTCACAGGGAAGCAAGTTCTGGAATTTACTGATGAAAGACAAGAGTTAGGAATCCCTGATGTCAGCAGATGATTTCTCCCTTCTTCCCCTTCTCCCCCCTATATAAAAACTGATGTTCAGATAAAATAGCCAGTGGTAAAGTGTATATACTCTTAGAGTTGAAGTGAAGAAGCTGAGTTCAAATCCAGTCTCAGACACTCTCCAGCTATGTGACCTTGAGCAAATCACTTCACCTCCATCGCCTAAAAAAATAAGAAGAGGCTATGCGCCACTTAAGCACGTCCACTGTTTTAAGAACAATGGAGAGACCCAAACACACTGGAATGAGAAATTGGAAGAGGGTAGAATCTAGTTTTGTTCTGGTAAATTTCACAACTAGCTCTCTGGGAGAAAAAATATATATACATAGGTCATACAAGCTTAATCTATACTGGTAATGATGGTGGATGGGATTCACCCAGGACCCCTAAAAGAAAAAGACCATGTCTTTGGGACCTGGACCCCAAAGTCCTTAAACCCAGATCTCTGGTGTTTGCCTGAGACACTCAGCCCCTGGCTTTTAACTACCCTTTCACTGTGGCACTCATTGTCTGCACCTAGCCCACTGGCCCACCCCAGGCTACTTGCTACTCCTTAATCCCATCCAGATCTTCCCACAATCTTTCTGTATTAAAAAAAAAAAAAGCATTCATTGTACCCCTATTAAGTTGCTCAGATTCTTAAAATCCCTACTCCTACCCGACCCCCCAGCTTGTATTGGTGTCACAAATGCACAGATTCTTAAAATCCAGCCCTCTTCTATTGGTGACACAGTAAACCTTGTCTCTGACTGAAAGAAGATTTGAGGGGTTGAATTCTTTTGGGACAGACCCATGCCCTTTGTCCTTGCATTTCATGGTTCCCAAGCACCCCTAGAACACAACAGTAAGACTTCCTCCATTGCTTTCATAAATCTAGACAATAAACAAAACAATAAATCAAGCCTTTATTTATAGCTTTGGTTGGTTTCCAAGGTGTTTGCTCATAATGAAAATTTCACAATCTATTCTCTGAGTCAATACCAGCTGGCTCCAGCATAGCCCTTGATGGAATCCCTTACACTTGAGGTGGAGGATAACAGGGTAGAGAGGCATAAGGGGATCAGAAAATAATGAGGAGTCCAATTATGTTGGTATTTCCAACCAACAAGAAAAATTAAAATAAGAAGCAATTTCTAGACGCCTAGTCCAACTCCCTCATTTGAGAGAGAAAAATAAAGCTCAAAGACCCAATGGAATATAATCTCCTGGAGGCAGAGGCTATTTTACTTTTGTCTTTTTCTATCTAACACTTAATGCAGCTCATGGCTGTCATATAATAACTGCTTGGTTGAGTGACTGATTGATTGATTGGCTTACCCAAGGTTATACATAGAGCTAGAGTCGGAGCCAGAACTCGAACCCAGGTCATCTGACTTGCAGGCCAGTGTTTCTTTCTCCTGGTTACCTTTTATTCTTCGTAAACTAGACAATTCAATTAACTAAAATACTGTCATAATCCAACAAGCATTCAGGTTATATTCAGTAAATTAAGAGTCTGTGAAAGGCTGAGGTCCAGGATGAGCCCATCCCAGGCCTGAGGGACAGTTTGTGTATATGTGAACACCCAAAGGCAAAAGATGGAATGTCAGGTTCAGAGAACAGCTGGTCCTCCCATCCTGCTGGAACACAAAGTTCTCGAAGAGGAGGAATATGAAATCAGGCTAGGAGTCAGATTACAGAAGATTTCTAGTTGACAAGAATTGGCCCATTCAAAGCCTCAAGTCAGATTTGCCCAGGCAGTGAGCATGGAAACTCCACTGCACACATCTTAGATTTACTTTATTCTGCTATAAAAACTTCAGTGAACAGCTCTGAAGAACCCTGTGAAACATGTTGTTTCTTCCAAATACCAGAAAGAGGATAAGTAACAGCAAGACTTCCTCTGTATTCTGATAGTATGTATTACATACACTTATTGGGAAAATGAATTTTTCATTTTTAACAGTTTCTTTTACAGCAGCGGTTCTCAACCTGCAAGTTAAGTTCAATTTGTAACAATGAAAATACAACCTGCATATCAGATATTTACGTAACAATTCATAACAGTAGCAAAATTACAGTTATGAAGTAGCAACGAAAATAATTTTATGGTTGGGGGTCACCACAACATGAGAAACTGTATTAAAGGGTCGCAGCATTAGGAAGGTTGAGAACCACTGGTTTACAGTGTCTGGCATATAGAAGATCCTAAATAAAGAGATTGTATTCCCTCTAAGTGAAACAATTTATCTGTAAAATTAACAAACCACAGCTAGGTCACAGTATACATAAAGCGGACCCCCTGCTTTGAACTAAGGCATGCAGTATGTACTGGGTTCAATCCTAAGGGAACCAGGCCTCTAAAGGGGGGAGAGGGGAATTAGGTTCCCTTTTCTCACATTCTTTAACTTGTTACATACATGCACACGCACACATACATGTACATACACATACACACACATACATACATACATGCACACACACCAGGTGAAATTGCTTAAGTATTAGATTTTTAGCTCATGTCTACCTTCTCCAGAAAAAAAAAAAGTAGAGAATAGAAAGAGAGTGTACAATGTAAATCAGGAAGGGACATGATACCTTTACATCAGGAATTAATTTCCTACACAGAAAAGCAATACCAAAGGCAGTGGTTCTCAACCTGTGGGTTATGTTCAATTTGGAACAATGAAAATACATCCTGTATATCAGATATTTACATTATGATTCATAACAGTAGCAAAATTACAGTTATGAAGTGACAACGAAAATAATTTTATGGTTGGGGGTCACCACAACTTGAGGAACCGTATTAAGGGGTCGCAGCATTAGGAAGGATGAGAACCACTGCCAAAGGACACAAAAGATATTAATAGAAAGATACAAAGCAGAATTAAGTAACTATTCTATTTCAATCTTTTGGGAAGCTAATAATAATAAGGTTGCGTTTTGCATTTCACCTCAGTTCTGCACTGTCTCTCTCAAAGTCCTCATCCTGCGACAAGCCAGGCAAGGACCTTGGGCTCTTTCCCTTGTTGGTGGTTGTCTCTTCCAATGCAGAAGCTTCCTTTGCAGCCAATGAGATCTACTTATTGGATCCAAGACCCCCTGACCTCTTGAACTCCCAAGGTTACCTCCAAACTTAGACATGTGCACCTTAAGAACAATATTCGGTAATCTACTGAGGAAAGGAAGCTCAAAGCAGAAGAGACCGTCAAGGGCTCAGGTTTAAGCTCACCTAGCTAAGTCCATCCTTAAGTCCTTCTTAGCTGAGTCCCATCCACATGGGAGTAACCTCAAGCAAGGTGGAAAGAATAACTTTCTTCTAGGAAGACTAGAAACAGAGGGCATTACTTGCCATACAAGAGAATTAAAGGAAGTTGTCTCTTCTTTCTAACTGATGCAGCACTTCTCCCTCCTGCCCCTGTCACAGGGCAGGGAGAGGACCAAGGGACCACCATGTAACTTCCATGTTACACCAAATCCCCAATTCTTTTAACACGGAGGTCTAGAAGCAGCCTCTGAGTACTTCATCTCCAACATACCCAAACAATGAGTCACACATGTTGTTGGCCAAAAGCAGAAAATGCTCTCATTACATATTAAAAAATGGAACTATTCTTGTTGCTCATGCTGGCCCTGGAAGGTGATGAATCCACTGTACTCATCACTGTCAAAACTCCATCTGTCCTATTGTGCCTAGTCCCAGGCATTGCATTTTAGGAAAGACATGGGCAAGCTACAGTGTGTCCAGAGAAAAGCTGCCAGAATGGCAAAGGGATTGGAGAATGAGACTCTAAAAAAAAGACCAATGAGCACGTGGACTCCAAGTATTTCAAGGGTGAAAAGAGAGATTGCACTTGTTTTGCTTACACTCAGAGGGTAGAACTAGGAAAGATGAGCAGGAGTTGCAGAGAGACTAATTTAGACTGTACCAAAGGAAAAGCTTCCTGATATTTGGAGCTAAACCAAAGGGAACTAAACTACCTTGGAACTGGGTTTTGGCAGGTGCAAGCTGAATGAGTGATTGTTGAGAATGTTAAAGGGGATTCTTGCCCTGCTATAGGTTGGATGAGATTGTCTCTGAAACCCCTCTCAGATCTGCAATTCTCTTACCCAAATTCTTACATTCCTTCACTATCAGGACCTAGTTTGATTCCTATGGAATGAGCAATTTTTAACTAAACCGATAGAACTAGGAGAAAAGGCGGGTAGTGCATAGAGAGCTGCCTGAGAGTCTGCAGGACCTCGGTTCTGCTTCTTAGATATACTAGCTGGGTAACCATTAGCAAATCACTTAATCTGTGTACCGCAAATTAGGGACAAGTTGTCAGTCTGCATGGGGAAGGAGTCTCCATATTAGGAATTCCTCCACACCAGTGAAACCTCATGTTAGTTCATTAACTTCTCAAGGCTAAAGCTCAGCAGCTGCAGGAGATGCCTCAGACTAGTTGTCATCATTACTCAATGTGTCTGCCTCTTTGTGACCCAGTTTGGGGTTTTCTTGGCAAAGATATGGGAGTGGTTTGCCATTTCCTTCTCCAGCTCATTTTACTCATGGGGAAACTGAGACAAATGGGGTGATGTGACTTGCCCAGGGTCACACAAATAGTAAGTGTCTAAAGTTGGATTTGAACTCAGGAAGATAAACTCAGGCCCAGCCCTCTCTCTACTGTAATGTCTAGCTGCCATATCTCCAGTGGAACTCAGAAGAAGAAAAAAATGGAGCTAATGTGAGCACTGGACTTGAAGCTAGAAGGCCTAGGCTTGAACTCTGGCTTACTGGCTGGGTGACCTTCACTTTCAGGACTCTGGTTATAATGCTGCATCCATTCAGCCCCTGCACTGTGCTTAAGCAGGTCACACCCTAAAACCACCCTATGCCCATCTGAGATGACAACGAACAGATACCCCCAAAATATATTTAATATGATTGTATATGTACAGTCTATATCTGATTGCTTGCCATCTTGGGGAGTTGGGAAGGGAGGAAGAAAAAAATTTGGAACTGAAAATCTTATAAAAGGGAATGTTGAAAAATTAATTTAAAAAATGATATCCCCAGCTACCTATAGCAGCTGAATTTCAGTGTTGAGGAATTAATGAACATGTGGAGAAATAGTTCTCAAAAGAAGTTCAAACTACCTATGACTATCTTTTTAAAAAGTGCACCAAATCACTATTAATCAGAGAAATACAAATCAAAACCACTCTGAAGTATCCCTCCCAACCCATCAAATAGGCACATATGGAAAGATCCATTGTTGTTAGAGATACAGGAAAACAGGCACACTAATTGACTGCTGGCAGAGTTGTGAATCAGCCCAACTGTCTCAGAAAACAATTCAGAATTATACAAGGAAAATGGCAATATTATTTATACCCTCTGATCCAGAAATCCTCCTATTGCTTTTACATACCCCAAGGAGGTTAAGCAAGAAAAATGATGTGTCTATGAAAAAAATCTGGAGTTTGCTCTTTTTAGGGAAGTAATTGGATTTAAGTGATGTATCTAGGATCACATAGCCAGTGTCTGAGACAAGATTTGAACTCAGATGCTGCTGACTCCAGGGCCGATAATCTATCCACTGTAACTCCTAGCTGCCCCCATGAGAATATTCTTCGCATTCTCTATAAGAAAGGGCAAGTGGTGGCAGTGGACAGAAAACTGGCCTCTGAGCCAAGAAGATGAGTCTAACCATTGTGCCGCCCAGCTGCCCAACGCATGGTGCTTAGGTATCTGTTTTCAGCTTTGTTTTTCTTGGGCTAGCAGCCTTTCTGTTCTTTCCACATTTCTATTGTGTTGCTGATTATCAGATCACCAGTAGGGTAAGGATGTAACCTGTCAATCCTACTGATGTCCACTGAGTAGTCACATGCCTGGTGGCAAATGCTTTCCTAGAGTCAGTCAATAAATATGTATTAAGCACCCTGTGTCAGGTGCCAGGCACTGGGAATGGGCAAAACACAGTGCTTGTTGTCAAGGAGCTTATAGGGGGTTCAGGCGCTGACCTTGAGGAAGCTTGCACATGTTTCAAGGAGGTTTGCTATGTATGGCAAGGCAAATAAGGATCTCTCACTTACCTGGTAGTGCTGGGTTTCTAAATTATTTTAAGGAAAGTTTGTGTTAGAATAATCCAAGCCCATGCTTATTATTCCTGTTGTTATTAATGTATTGTATCATGGGCCCCAAAATGGATGTAATCAAAGTCAAAGGAACATATATTCTGCATCCGAATGAAGTCACAGGACAATGCCAATTGTTCAGCATCTCTAGGGTAGCTGAGAATTTTAGACTGAATGAGGAAGGCTGTGAAGGAGACTTTTGATAGGAAATATTAGATTGGCTAGAGGCAGGGACAGGTAAAAAATATATGATTCTACTAATAGTTCACATTTATATGTGCAGTGGATAGAGTGCTGGGTCTGGACCCAGAAAGACTTAACTTCAAATCCAGCTTCAGACACTTAGTAGCTATGTGATCCTGGACAAGTCACTTAATCCCATTTGCCTCAGTTTCTTCCTCTGTCCAAATGAACTGAAGAAGGAAATGGCAAATCACTCCAGGATCTTTGTCAAGAAAACGCCAAATAGGGTCATGAAGAAAAGCACCATGGAACACAAAAAGCACCAAGAAAATTCAGAACAGTTGTACCTTGCACAGCCACACTGGGAAGTCTTGGGAACACATAAAGAGAATGCAAATGATTGGTATCCTTCTCCCCAAACCCATTTTCCTCTCAAAGGAACCACCACTCTTCCAGTAACCTAGATTTGGCACCTAAGAGTCTTCCTTAATTCTTGTTTGAGAGTCTATTACACTTCCTGCCAGAATTCATTTCATAGTGTCTACTCTGTGGTTTCTTATGATGTATATGAGGATATGTTTGATTCTTAGAGTGTTATTACTGCATCATCCTTCCTCTGAGAGACACAATTGGACTAATAGTGTTGGCTGGAGTTAAATACTTGGGTATATGGGAGTTATGGTGATTCAGTGACCATTGTTCCCAGTCCTGCTTGTTATTCAGTATTGGGGAACAAGTCACCCAGTTCTCTGATATTCATCATGTAGCCAAGTCACCCCCCCACCTGTGACCTTTGTAGCCCTACCTGCAAATCGTCTCGTTCTTTCTACTTTGGGGAAGAAGTGAGATGTAAGGGCTCAAACGCTTTTGCTAATGTTGATCTGAGTTATTTTAAAATTACCTATATAAGTTAGTTCCACCTTGAAGCTATTGCTGATCTCCAGGGACTAGCCTATCAACGTGTCTCTTGATGTATTTCTAATAAACTCATTTTACTTCTCTTTGTCCTGAGTTTTGCTTCGTTAATCAGAGTGAAAGGCCAAATGAAGAATTTTCTTTTCAACACCCCAAATCAGCCAGCACTGGAGATCTCATTGGAAGAAATGTTTTGAATGATGGGCAAGCATCTTGGGAATTATATTTCCCCTCTTCCCCCTTCCTCCACCCTCACTCTCAAGCCCTAAAAGAAGAAAAAGAAAAATCAAGATTCCACAAGACTAAAGATAAAGCATTCCACTCAGCTCGCAACAAAGGAATGATGCACAGAATGAGACATCTATTCGGGGAGGACATGACCAATATGGGTATTCATTTTGCTTAACTCTGCCTGTTTGTTCCAAGGGTTTTGCTTTGCTGTCTTTTCTTTTTTCACTGGGGAAGAGGAGAGGTTATAGATAGGTTCCTCGCCATAAAAAAGAAAAAAGAACAGAAGGAAAGCCAGAAGGCATGACAGACAAACTGGACATCTTTGAAAGTTACATGTCAAATTACTCTATACACTAAATGAATAAAGCAAGCTGTATATAATAGAGGTTTGCAGTTTCACATGCAACCCTCTTGTTCTGGGCTATGGATCAGAAACAGATGGATATGTTTGTTTTATTTGGTGTCTATTAGCATCAGGGTAAAAAATAAAATGAAATGAAAGGGGGGAAGGTAGAGAAAACATTGTAGGGGACTGGAGATTGGGGAGAAGAAATATAATGCTAGTAGCCCATGGAGAGCCCGGGTGCTTTTCAACCCACTGAAGAGTCTTTCACCTGCTTCCCAGTCTCCAGGGACAGACTCTCCTCCTCCCCTAACACAACCCTCTCCAAGCTCTTCCTTGCTCAAGCTCCTTCACAGATCTCATGTCCCTAATCCCAAATCCTAGCAATATTTCTCTGTTTTCTCCTGGGCCAAGGAGGGGGAAATGGGGGACAATTCCCAAATGTCCCTCTGTCATTCCAAAATGTTTGTCCCAGTGAATGCGTTACACTTATATACATACATCTATACATTATTAAGAACTGAGACCATTTCCCCCATGTTAAATCTTTGTGTACGGGAAGTTTATTCCCCTCCTTTCCCTACAGAATCTGAGATAACTGTATTTAACATTAATAACCCCTACTGGGACTCAAGGGTTTGGGGCACTGAACCCACTCCCCTCTCCACTAAGCAGCCTTTCTGCTTTGGACCTGGGCATGTAGTCTAGACTGGGTTCAGTCCTGAACGATACTGACCTCTTATGAGAGGGGTGCCTAGTTTACCTTTCTCTTAACTCTTTAACTCCTTGAATGCCCCACCCCTCTGCTGTAGGGAGAAATTGCTTAAGGCTTAGATTGTTAGTTTGTGCCTAGGACTCTCTAAAGTGGGGAATAAAAAGATGTTCAACATAAAATGTCAATCAGGTCTGGGACAGGTATTTTATTTCTTCTTCTTGTCGTTGTTCAGTCACATCCAACTCTTCATGACCCCAGGAACCATACTGTCCATGGGGTTTTCTTGATAAAGACTCTGGAGTGGTTTGCCTTTTCCTTCTCTGGTGAATTAAGGCAAAAGAGGTTAAGTGACTTGTCCAGGGTCACACAGCTCATAAGTGTATGAGGTCAGATTTGAACTCAGATTTTCCTGACTCCAAGCTCTGTTTGGTTATCTTTGCCAATTGAAGAAGCTCGTCTTGCTTCATTGAGCTTCACTCAGTGGACACAAGACCCCTTGAATTCATGAAGTCCACGTCCAGACATGTCTGCCCCAGGGTCATCTACATGCTCAGTCATCTACTCAGAAAAGGAAAGACAAAACAGAAAAGCCAAGGAACAAAGGCACAACCATTTCTTAGTGGGGTTCCACTACTCTAGCTGCCATGTGGAGGAGCTGCCATGGGGTCCAGGTGGGGAAGGGCCCATTTATTCCCCATTCCTCACTGAAAGTCTCAGAGCTAGGTGATGCTATCTGCAAGATGGAAGAACAGTGATCCAAAAGCTGTTTCTCCTTCTAAGTAATGCAACAACCCACAGCTTCTGCTACTGTTGTGTGGTAAGGGAAGAGGAAGAGAATGCTCTTGGATTCCTGTGTCATTCTAAAGCAACAAGTCTTTCCACATTGAGAAATCACATGGCTAGAAAGAAGCAAGAAAAGTCCCAAGTATAGAGTCCCCATGTCCCTGAAATCTCCAGAAGTTTTCAGAGAAACTCTTGGCAACCACTCCCTGGGATGACCCCTACAAGTCAATTCAACCACTGATGCTTGTCCAACTCCAAGGGGAAAAGTCAGTCAAATATCCATTAAGGGGCAGCTATGTGGCACAGTGAATAAAGCACCCGCCCTGGAGTCAGGAGGACCTGAGTTCAAATCTGGCCTCAGACACTTAACACTTACTAGCCATGTGACTTTGGGCAAGTCACTTAACTCCAATTGCCCTGCTCTCCCAACTACAAAAAGCAAAAACAAACAAACAAACAAGCAACAAACAAATAAATATTCATTAAGCACCTACTACTTGCCAGGTACTGTGCCAAGTGCTAAGGATACTAAAAAGAAAAAAAGTCCAAATACAGTCTTTGCTCAAGGGGCTAAGTACAAACAAGTTATATACAGGACCTCCATCAGAGGACCTTCAATTCTCCCTTGAAAGAACTCAACACTCAGCTTCTGGGATAAGAACTCACTATTTGACAAAAACTGCTGGGAAAACTGGGAAACAATATGGCAGAAACTAGACATAGACCAACATCTTAAACCACATACCAAGATAAGGTCGAAATGGATACATAATTTAGATATAAAGGGTGAAACTATAATCAAATTAGGAGAGCAAGGAATAGTTTACCTGTCAGTTCTGTGGAGAAGGGAAGAATTTATGACCAGACAAGAGATAGAGAACATTATGAAATGCAAAATGGATGGTTTTGATTACACTAAATTAAAGGGGTTTTGCACAAACAAAGCCAATGCAACCAAGATTAGAAAGGAAGCAGAAAGCTGGGAAACAATTTTTACAGCCAGAGTCTCTGATAGAGGCCTCATTTCTAAAATATATAGAGGACTAAGTCAAACCTGTAAGAATATAAGTCATTTCCCAATTGATAAATGGTCAAAGGATATGAAGAGACAGTTTTCAGATGAAGAAATTAAAGCTATCAATAGTCATACCAAAAAAAATACTCTGAATCACTATTGATTAGAAAAACATCAATTAAAACAACTCTGAGGTACTACCTCACAAGCATCAGATTGGCTAACACGACAAACAGAAAATGGAAAATGTTGAAGAAGATGTAGGTAAATTGGAACACTAAAGCAATGTTGTGGAGGAGTTGCAAACTGATCTAGCCATTCTGGAGAGCAATTTGGAATTATGCCCAAAGGGCGATAAAACTGTGCCCCACTACTAGGTCTGTATCCTAAAGAGATCATCAAAAAGGGAAAAGGAACCAAATGTACAAAAATATTTATAGCAACTCTTTTTGTGGTAGCAAAGAACTAGAAATTGAGGAGACTACCATCAAATGGGGAATGGCTGAACAAGTTATGGTACAAGAATGTAATGAAATACTATTGTACAATAAGAAGTGATGAGCAGGTGGATTTCAGAAAAACCTGAAAAGACTTACATGAACTGATGCTGAGTGAAGTGAGCAGAACCAGGAGAACATCATATACAGTAGCAGCAATATTGTGGGATGACTGTCTTCCTTAGACTTATCTCTTCTGAGCAATACAATGATCTAAGACAATTCTAAAAGACTTATGATAGAAAATCTTATCCACATCCAGAGAAAGAACTATGGGGTCGGAATAAGATCAAAGCATACTATTTTCTCTTCTCTTGTTTTTCCTTTCTCATGTTTTTTCCCATTTGTTCTGATTCTTCTTTCATAACATGACTGACGTGGAAATATGTTTAATACTGATTGTACATGTATAGCCTATATTAGATTGCATGCCATGTTGGGGAGGGAGGGAAAAATTTAGAACTCAAAATCTTATAAAAGTGAATGTTGAAAACTAAAAATAAATAAAGAAAAAATTAAAAAAGAAAAGAAAGAATTCAACACCATCTTCCTGACAATGGGCAGGAACTTTAGAGGCAGAACTCCCTGAGAAGAATCTTGCAAACATAGACTGGCTATTAGCCTGTATACCTGGTCAATTTTAATTGTATGTCACCCCTAAATTCAGCCAAGGTCTCTCATCTCCCCAATTATAACTCCATAGATAAGTATTCACATGGGCCCCAATAGATCCATAGTCACATTAGTAATATCAGCTCCATTCTGCTTGTTAGCTGAACTCAAGTAGAAGGAAGAACATTGACAATCAATCCTATGACTCTCATCCCCTATAGTACCCAAGGATACCAAAATGCACATTTGGAGGTGGAGGCAGCCAATTAAAACTTATTCCACATCAATCACCGATCAGGAACCAAGAAAAAGAGGGAGCATTCCTAAAATACATCATAGTTGGGACTTGTCTGTACAAAAGGGATATGATGGGCAGTCATCTCAGAGCTGCCATACCATGAACTCAATTTGACTACAGATTTCAAGAACTGTAACACCTCTTGTAATCTCCAGCCTTCCTGAGGCCTTAGTTTACTGTACAGAATAACCCTTAACCAATATCTCTTGATCAGGTAAGTGGTACATGGGTTTCCTCCCTTTTTCCTTTCCTTGTGCCAATGCTTGGTTGGCATAATCATTCACTTGGATAGGCCTTTGCCACCAAATGTGGGAAATGAAATGGGTAGGAGAAAATGAGCATCTCCTTCCCACACCAAAACTCAGAACTCAAGCAGAGGGCCCACTTCAACCTGCTGCAGTGAAAGACTTCCATTCAACTCTTCATTGTTCTTCCTTCCTGATATTCAATCATTATATCTTGCCAATTCTACCTCTATAGCATCTCTCTCATGAGTCTTTTCCAGCATTCACGTGACCTATTTCAGGCCCTGGAGGCCTCTCATTTGGCCTATAGTCTTCTAATTAGTCTCTCCCTTCTCCAAATTTCATATGCACAAAGTTGCCAAAGGGATGTCCCTAAAGCACAGGTCTGAAGGTGTCACTCCCCTCCTCAAGATACTCCAATGGTGGTTCCTCCCATTTGTTCTAATTCTTCTTCACAACATGACTAATGTGAAAATTTGTTTAATAGCAATATATGTGTAGAGCCTGTATCAGATTGCATGCCCTCCTGGGGAGGGAGAGAAAACTTAAAACTTATGGAAGTGAATGTTGAAAACTAAAAATAAATAAATTAACTTTAAAAAAAAAGATACTCCAGTGGCTCCCTACTACTCCCTCAATATAAACTACAAACTGCTTTGGCGTTTAAAACCCTTCATAATCCAGCCCCAGCCTACCTTTCCAGATTGGTTACATATTACTCCCTTTCACATGCTTTCCGTTCTAGCCAAAGTGGCCTTCTTGTTACTTCTCACATATGACTTACCATCCCCATGCTTTTCTAAAAGGACCCCCATTCCTTAAATGCCCTTCCTCCTTATCTCTATGTCTTAGAAATTCCAGCTTCCTTCAAGGTTCACCTCAAGTACCACCTGTTACAGGAAGCCTCTCCTGACCCCTCCAAATGTTAACCACTCTACTCTCCCTCCCTCAAAAAATTGCCTTACATTGATTTTGCATATATTTTGTGTATTCTTATGTGTGTACATGCCATCTCTCCTCATAGAATGGAAGTGTCTCCAGGGCAAGCATTGCTTAATTTTTGTCTTTTTGCCCCCAGTTTGCCCCCAGTTCCCTGTACAATGTCTGGCACATAGGCTCTTAATACATAATTGTTGATTGGTTCATTAGTATAAGAAATTGCCTCCAGAGATTTTTCTTTTATTGCTAAGACCCCACAGCCGACTTGCTCAAATACCCTCAAATAACAAAAAATTTTGGTGGCTCTCTCTTGCCTTCCATTCAAGGTCCCCCACAGCCTGGTGCCACCCTAACTTTCCAGACTTAACTTGCATCAGTCTCTTCCACATATCCTTTGCTCCAGTCACATTGAACTATTCTGCCCCTCTAACAGGCATGGGGATTTCCTGTCTCAGCGCCATTATTTATACTGTTTTAGCTACTTGAACTAGAATGCCTATTACTTATACAGTGCCTTTAGGTTTGCAAAGGGCTTTACAAATACTGTCTCATTTTATCCTTGCAACAACAATGGGAGGAAGGTTCTATTATTATCCCATTTTATAAAGGAGGAAACTGAGGCAGACAGGGGTTATGGGACTTACCCAGGGTCATACTGCCAATTTAGTGTTTGAACTCATCTTCCTGACTCTAGCCTGCTTTCCCTTCTTCCATTGTTGAATTCCTACTCATCCTTTAAAAGCTAACCCAAATACCAGGGAAGCAATCCCTGATATCCCCAAGCAGTAATGACTTTTTCCTCTTTGCACTCAACATAGAACTTTGCTCTGTGGAAGTACCTCTGAGATTAATATGTCTGTTTTCTATGAGTTACCTTGCCACACAGGTGCACTGGACACAGTATAAGCCCGTTTGTTGAAAGGAGCTAATCAGGAGCCTGCAGAGAGCCAAAGTCTTGCTTATTCCCAGGTGCCTTTGCTCATATTCACTGGCTGACCTTGCTGAGCTGTGCCCCTGCCTCCCACCCCCAGGCTGACCCAAACTAGTCTTGCAGTCAATTGTTCTTGCAAAACATCCTGCTTCTGTGTCCACTCGTTCCTGGGACAGATTTTCCATTCTTTTTCCCAACCTCTCCTTGAACTTGCCCTTTGTGGTTTTCAAGCATAAATCTGCCCTGCCTGTCCTGGGCTATGGGCTCCTTTGTACTTTGTACTGGGGGTCTTGGAACTAGTGTTTGATTTTCCGCCTAATAAAACTCCTGCTTTCAATTCAGTTTGGACTCCTCTGAATTTTGAGGAGTGAGCTTTGTCTGGCTGACAGCTCTCACTTCTCTAACTCACTTCTTCAATATTTCAATGGATTATTGATGATCTGATCAACTCAAGTCCTCTCTCCAGAGGATCACAACCCACCCACACCTTCTCTTCCTAGCTGATCTTTCTCCATGTTGTTCTTTAAATCCTCCACAGGGGTACTACAACCATGCTAGGGCCTTCTCCTAGATCTAGAAAATGTACTTAATCATGGGCTCTTCCTCCTTGTTGAGGTACTTGATGAGTCAGTATCCATTCAAAAATACAGCTCATAAATCCCATCCCAAATTGGCCCATGGCTCAGAACCCAAGGCTCTGGGCTTATATATGGAGCAGTCCCCCAAAGTTGGGGGTACAGGAAGGGAGGGTGGAAGAGAAAAAAATACATCCTACCTCCCCTACAGGCAAAATTGCTTGGACTTGCACAGAATTCTGGGAACGTTGAGTTTTTGCTCATTTTTTGGGCCAGGGAAATAATAGTACAGTTTTGAGATAGGAAAGGGAGCTGGAGATACAAAAACGGCCATTCAAATCCTTATTTCCTCTATGTATCACCTTGTGGTCTTGAGCAAATTGCCTCACCTCTCTGGGCCTCAGTTTTCTCCTCTGTAAAACAATGGAGTTGGACTAGAAATCCACCACTGTGTTAAACTCAAACAGAAACACATCCCTGCCGGCCGCATACTTGGATGATTGCAAGTTAACATCGTCTGTGCTGTACTTTTATTGGTTTTGTTTACCATTTTCCAATTACATTTTAATCTGCTTCAGGCCTCACTCCAGAGTTTGGGGACTGCTTGTGGCTATGAGCTCGACACCTCTAGTCGGGAAGACCACCAAGGCACTTGTGCTTTAATGCTATGAAGATCTAATGAGCAGAGGTGTGCAGGGGAACATGCTGGTTAGTTATTAGCACTAGGGGGCGCTCACAAGCTAAACTCAAAAGACCTGGATGAACTGCCAGGAATCCAGAATCATTGTCTAAAACTCAGTTTTTCACACCAAACCATTTTCCTCTCCAATTGCCCAAGTATTTTTGTTTGTTTGTTTTGTGAGGCAATCAAGGTTAAGTGACTTGCCCAAGGTCACACAGCTAGTAAGGGTCAAGTCTCTCAGGCCACATTTGAACTCAGGCCCTCCTGATTCCAGGGCTCCTGCTCTACCCACTGCATGACCCAGCTGCTCCCCCAGTCAAGTTTTAATGGACCACCAGTTCTCCCAGTTACCAAGGCTTCAGAGTCATCTTTGGCCACCACCACTGCCACCTCCACTTAAAAAAAGAAAATATATGTATATATGTATGTGTTTACGTATATATCTTTAGCTATAGAGAAACATATCTAAACTTTGTTGTAGCCTTCTGGGGGAAGGAAAAATGAACAAAGCAAAAAAGTGCACAGCAGAGAACAAAAGAAAACTCACAAGGAAGAAAAGAGAAGGTGGACAGTTCTCAACACATACAGGCTTTTTTGAAATGAAAATTTATTGTTACATCTTTTGAATCCTCTCATGTTCTGCGATGCACACGACATGCTTTTTTTTCTTCCTAACTTTGTAGTGAAGTTCCAGCATTTAAGTTTATGGCGTGTTTTTGTTTCTATTTTCTATTCTGCATTTGTGTTCTAGCGTTTGAGTGTAAAACAAAATTTGGGGAAAAAAAAGAAACTATCCAATACTCCAATCTCTAACCCTTCCCGATGATTCTCAGATTTCTCCACCCCTTTTTCTCTAACCCACCCTAATCCAGACATTCATTACCACCCATCTCAACTATTATAGGATCCTTCTAATTTAGCTCCCTGACCTGAGTCTCCATCTAACTACCACTGCCAGATTGCTTTCCTAAAATTCCATTTTTGTTGTTTCCTATAAAATGTGTCAGTAATGTCTTCTACCTTTTTTATCGGTCTCCTCCCTCAAAAATCCTTTTTTAACAAAAACGAGCAAAAATATCCAATATAATGACTATCTAGCAACGTATACAGCCCTAGGAGTTTCTGTCTCCTACTGTTAGAGAGAGGTACAATTCGTTATCTGTTCTTTAAGTTTCCTTCATGTCCCCAGTTCCACCCTAGTCTTAACCCACTTATGTCCACTCTCATAAACTACCTACCCCTTCCTCAATAATCTGAGATGTGAGGGAGAAACCTGTTGACCAAATGTCAGGCTACATCAGTCCCTGGGTCAAGGTGAGCTCCCTAGAGGGGAATGCTTGGGGATTTCCACCCTCTGTGGTCCATCATCTCCAGTATCCTGTTACATATATTTGACCTTCGTTTCTAGGTTTGACTTCCTTAGGCTATCTGCTCAGTGGATCAATGAGTCAAAGAATATGAATGTTTTGTCACTTTTTTGCATAATTCTAAATATCAAATGATTATCCAGACCAGTTTCCAACTCTACCAATGGGGATTTTTTTTGGTTGAGTTTCTTTTTTGCTTTTGGGAGGGGGAAGGCAGGTAATTGGGGTTAAGTGACTTGCCCAAGGTCACATGGCTAGTTTTGTGTCAGGTGTCTGAGGCCTGGATTTTAACTCAGGTCCTCCTGACTCCAGGGCCAGTGCTCTATTCACTGTGCCACCCAGCCGCCCCATGCCAATGGTATTTTCACATACTCATCATTCCACAGCCACCCCATCATTTACTGTTGCCATTTTTTGTCTGCTCTGATAGTTCATAGGATGTGAAAGGAAACTTCAGGTTGTTTTCATTTGCATTTTTCTTACTGTGAGCTGAAGCATGTTTTCATGTGATCATTTACAATGTACAATTCTTTTGAAGACGATTAATATCCTTTGGTCCCTTATCTGCTAGGAAATATGGTATCACTTTTGTATCAGTTCCCTATATATCTTTAGTAGCAGACTTTTACTAGTGATATTTCATGCAACCATTTTCCCACCCTGTTGTTTCTCTTCTTATTCTAGCATCATTTATTTTATTCATACAAAAGCTTTTTAAATTTTTATAATGAAAACCCACTCTAAATCTGTAATCTGTGACCTCTTTATATCAGGAAGCTATTAATCATGTGTGTTTATACTTTCTCTTCCTAACTAGATTTTGAGCTCCTTGAGGATAAAAAGCATATCTTTATTTATATCCATATCCTCCATTGCACCTAGAACAGCTCTAAGCATGCACTATAGCAAGAGATTAATAAATGTTTGTTGACTAAATGCCTTTTCATTTTTTTTCTCCATTAAATTTTTTGTCTCAGAAAATCCCTAATCGGGGCAGAGTCAAGATGGTGGCATAGAAGCAGGAAAATTCCATGAGCTCCCCCCATAACCACCTCAAATATCTAGAAAATAGGACGCTAAACAAATTTTAGAGCTCCAGGACCCACAAAGTGACAGAGAAACAAATCTCCTGCTGAAGGCAGCCTGGCAGCCAGACAGGAAGGGTTCATTGCAGCACGCTGGGAGCCTAACCCAGTCTGCATGAACTTGTGGTTTTAGTCCCAGGGCAGCCAGGAGCAGCCAGGACCAGCCATGGCTGGAGCATTCAGGAGAGTGGATCACCAGCAGCTGTGGCAGTTTCCAGAATTATCAACCCATAAATGCCAAAGACAAAGTGAAAGGTTAGTAGAACTCCACTGAATTTGGGGAGTACAGAGGAGTGGGTCCGGCTCTCTGCCCCCAGAGTCAGAAGCAGCGGAAGCAGTGGCCATGCAGCCACCTCTACATGGCTGCTTCAGAGCTCCCAGCCTGCAAATTGCAGGCGAGCCAAGCTATCATTCAGAGGCTAAGTGCTCTTGCCTTAACCTGCCTGGATCAGGATCGTGGTCTTGGGTAGTAGTCCTGAGGTGTGTGACCAGTAAGCCAAAGCTAGTGGGGGCTGTAGAGAGGACAGCCTCCTAATAGCTCTGGCAGCTGCAAAAACCCCAGCGATTTGGGATAAAGCTCTCGCCTCTGGAAGCAGAGTTCTACTGTGGCAAAGAAATCAAAATTCAAGCCAGTTGACTGGAAACATGAGCAGGTAAAGGAAGCAAAGCAAGCACAGCAATTCAACTTTAGATTCCTTTTTTAGGGACAAAACAGGAGGAAGAAAACACAGTCAGAACTCCCGCACCAAAAGCTTCCAAGAAAAATACAAACTGGTTACAGGCCATAAAGGAGCTTAAGAAGGATTTTGAAACCCAAATAAGGGAAGTGGAGGAAAAATTGGGAAGAGAAATGAGAATGATGCAAGACAATCATGAAAATAGAGTCAACAACCTGACTGAATGTGAGGGTTAGGAAATATGCAGGCTGCAGGCTGTAATGTTTGAGGCACAGAGTATGTCTAAGGCCCTGGAATTAGCTGGGTCATGTAGAGGTCAGAGCATACTGCACTGCCCCTGGTCACTTAGAGGCCACAGGGTACTGCATTGCTCAAGATTCTCTTACATGGGGTTACCTGATGTTCCAGATAAGTGTCTCCACACCCTGGGGTCTTGATGCCCTTATGACTGCACCTTCCCTCTCCTATTTTTGTTTCATCCTGTTTTAGGCAGCTGGGCTCTGTTGTTTGTCATTTATGGTATGAGGGTCTGGTCTAGATAAGACTCAAACTGATGAGGCAGATTGGAAGTCTGCCTTAAGATCTAGCTGTAAGGCTTCCCCATGGAGAGGACTCAATAAACTTTCTCTCCTTGCACCTTCGAGCCTTGACTCTTCTGTTCTTGAGAATGCCCTGGCGCCTTCCTTGCTGAGGTAAGTAATTGGCTGCCCCTGCAGTTAAGTTAGGGTACCTTGACAGAGAACCCTGACAACTGAAGAAAATAACACTTTAAAAAACAGACTAACTCAAATGGCAAAAGAGGCCCAAAAAGCCAATCAGGAGAAGAATGCCTTAAAAAACCAAATTTCCCAGATGGAAAAAGAATCTCCAAAGCTCACTGAAGAGAATAATTCCTTCAGAATTAGAGTGGAGCAAACAGAAGCTAATGAGTTTATGAAAAATCAAGACACTATTAAACAGATCCAAACAAATGAAAAAATAGAAGGCAATGTGAAATATCTCATTGAAAAAAACACTAACCTGGAAAATAGATCTGGGAGAGACAATTTTTAAATTATTGGACTACCTGAAAGCCATGATCAAAAAAAGAACCTAGAAAGCATCCTTCAAGAAATTCTTAAGGAAAATTTCCCTGATATTTTAGAAACAGAGGGCAAAATA
>CM053590.1:190363652-190427252 GCA_028646515.1 Pseudochirops corinnae | reverse complement strand
GTTTTTTTTTGTTTTTTTTTGTTTTTTTTTTTATTTTCCCAGTGATCGCTCATTGGTTACAGCCCTTCTATATGACCAAACTATTGTACAATGTGAAAGTATTTGCAGATCCTATACACGATTGCACGCCACCATGGGGGGGGGGGAAGGGAGGGGAGAAAATTTGTAACTCAAGTGATTGTGGAACTGAATCTTGTAAATAAAAAGTAAATGAGCAAATAAAAAAAAAAAAAGATATATTCACATTCAGGTGGCGAAGTGGCTGGAGCATAGGACTTAGAGTCAGGAAGCCCTGGGCAAACTTTGTGACCCGGGGCAAGTCGATTAACGTTTTAATGTTATCTACCTCTGTTTCCTCAATTGTAAAGTAGGAATAATACCATTACTTCCAAGATTGCTGTGAGGATACAGTAAGATAATAATTGTAAAGTGCTTAGCACAGTATCTGGCATGTTGTGAAACATAATACAAACATTTATTTCTTTCCCCTCTTCAAACTCTCTCCATTACACTACCCAGTTTTGTAACTGGTGATCTCTTCCCATGAGTAAAACGGTGATACTCCGGTAATCCCTCTTTTTTGTCTATTCTGTTTCTTTAAAAAAAAAAAAGTTGTATTTCATAGGCATATTGCAGTCATGAATTCTACCCCAGTAAGTCTCAGTGAAGAAAATGAGGGGGGCACACAGAGCAAACCGAAAAGTAGACAAAGATGGGGATAGTTAAGAAGAGTAAATGAACTAGAGAGAGAGAAAATCAGAGTTAAGACTGCAAGGAACCTTTGACTAGAGCAAGGATTCTTAACCTGACGTGCATGAATTTGTTTTGTTTGTTTGTTTGCTTACATTTTGATGATAGTATTTCAGTACCTCTGGTGAGAGGGTACTCATTACCTTCTGGGGAAACCCATAGTACAAGTATGTTCTTTTTTGCATTAAAAAAACATTGTTTAAGTGTTGCGTTATAAGAAATGATAAGCACACGGATTTCAGAAAAATCTGGAAAGACTTACATGCACTAATACAAACCAGGAAAACATTGTACATAGTAACAGCAACACTGTGTGATGATCAACAATGACTGACTTAGCTCTTCTCAGCAGTACGGTGATCCAAGACAATTCCAAAGGATTCACGATGGAAAATGCTATCCAGCTCCACAGAAAAAGTTAATGAATTCTGAATGCAGATCAAAGCATATTATTTTCACTTTATTTTGGTTGGAGGTGAGGTTTCCCCTTTTGGTCTGTTTCTTCTTTCACAACATGACTAATATGGAAATGTTTTACATAATTGCATATATATAACCTATATCAAATTGCTTACCATTTTAGGAAGGGGGAGGTAAGGAAGGAAAGGAAGGAAAGGAAGTAGAAAAATTTGGAACTCAAAATTTTTTTTAAATGAATGTTAAAAATTGTCTTTATGTGTAATTGGAAAAAATAAATACTATTTTCTTTTTTTTTAGGAGGGGGCGGGCAGGGCAATTGGGGTTAAGTGACTTGCCCAAGGTCACACGGCTAATAAGTATTAAGTATCTGATACCAGATTTGATCTCAGGTCCTCCTGACTCCAGGGACCAGTGCTCTATTCAGTGTGCCGCTTAACTGCTCCAATAAATACTATTTTCAAAAAAATTTTAATTAAAAATAAATAAAAACATTATTCAGAGAAGGAGCCCATAAGGACTCACTAAACTACCACAGGGGTCCATGACACAAAGAGTTAAGAATCTTTGCCTTTGGGGGTGGCTAGGTGGCGAAGTGAATAGACCACCGGCCTTGGAGTCAGGAGGACCAGAGTTCAAATTCGACCTCTGACCAGACTCTTGATACGTCCTAGCTGTGTGACCCTGGGCAAGTCACTTAACCCCAACTGACTCACACACAAAAAAAAGAATTTTTGCCTTAGACTTATTTAATCCAGCCCCCTTGATTTACAGAAGAGAAACATGAGACCTAGAAAGGTTAAACGACATATCCAGATTTTGCTCAAGTATTGAGTGACAGAGGTAGGATTTGAATGTAGGTCCCCTACACCAAGCTGAGCGTGTTTCCCACTATACCAACCTAAGAACAGACCACTTGAACAAGAACAGAGAGGTGATAAAAAAAAATTTTTTTAAACACCTAAGAGTAAGCAAGTGAGAAGAAACTAGGGAGGCTGGATGGAGAGGAGAGGGCAGAAACAAGCAGGAAGAAAGGGGGGGGGGGGGGGCCCAGAAGAAAAGATAAAGACAAAAGTGAAGCGATGTCAAGCAGGCTCTGAGTTCAGTGAGTTCATTATGAATTGCTTTGGTTCATTCACCTTATGGGCTCCATCTCTGAATAATGTTTTTATTTATTTTTTAATTAAAATTTTTTTGAAAATAGTATTTATTGGAGCAGCTAGGTGGCACAGTGAATAGAGCACTGGCCCTGGAGTCAGGAGGACCTGAGATCAAATCTGGGAATGAATGAAATGTGGGATGTCAGAGTAAGTGATTACCTGTTATCACTGCCCTCTGAACTTATGTATTTGTCTAAGCTGGGAGGCAGTTTATCTTGTCTTCTTTTCAAACTTCAAAATGCAATTTTGAACAAAACTTTGTCTTCCTCCCTGGAATTTTAAGCCTGGAGGGGCACTGTGTCCTTTATGTAGAGCAAAACTCATAAATCAGCAGTATATACCAATGAACTCATTCTTCAATGTTGAGGAGGCCTGAATTTGACAACTATCTTCCCAAAAAGAAAGCCTGGAGACTTCCACAGGCTTGGCTTGTGAGCACAAAAAGTGCAGGGCAGTGAGTGGCTGAGAGAGGGAGGTACGGTATCCTTCATTCCATTCTTGACATAAGGGCTGCCATTTTAGAATGTTTCCACTTCAAGTGTAAATGGGCCGTCACATTTAACCCCTATGCTTGGCCTTCCTTTATCCAATATAAGGCCAACCAAAATGCAAACTATCAAACTAATAACAGAATAACAGATTAGAAAACTGCTGTATCCTCTACCCCTATACATACTTTCTTAAATGCCAAATAGTGTTTCTCTTTGCCTTTGCCTTGTAAATTATGCACGAAATAAAGCCTTTTTCTCACTAGTATTCTAAATTGTAAATAGGAGGTTTTCTTGCCACAAGAGAGGAGTTCCAAATTTGGTGTCTTAGAGAAAAGCAGAGTAGAAACAAAAACCTCAGTTGGGCTTCTGACTTACCTCATCTTTCTACTAAATTCCCCTCTCCAAAGGGAGCAGTAATCTCTTCGTTGTCAAATCTAATGGCTTTTTTTCAGTCCTCATCCTTCTTAACTTCTCTGTAGCCTTGGACACTGTCAATCATCTTCCTGATACTGTCTTTTGGCTCTTCTCCCAATTCAATCCAATCCTATCAACATTGAACTAGTTGGTTATTGTCCTTGGCTCTCCAAGAGGACCAAAATGACATCACTATGTTGGGGTCAGATTGATGAATGTTACTTGTAAGACCTCTGTTCTGCTCCTGGCATTTCTCCTGGAGTTGTCAGGCAGCACACACCATATCAACTGTTCCTTGGCCTTTTCTGAAGTCACACTGGCTCTCGGGTAGATGACCATCTCCCAAATGAAGGATCAGCCTATAAAGGAGGACTCTGGCAATTGTCTTGCCAGCAATGACTAAGAGAAAGACCCACTCACTCCAGCCCACGACTGTCACAGGAGAATCTGTTTCCTTTCCTTTATAGAGATGGACAATGGAGGCATCCTTGAATTCTCGGGGGAGGTCATCCCTGAACTTTTCATATAACCCAGAACATTTCAGTCAGTTTTTGCATGAGCAGTGGACTCCTTGCCTTGTAAATTTCAGTTGGAATGGAATTAGCACCAGGTGCTTTGCCACATGAGAGGAGCCTAAGCATATTTAAAAAAAAACTTCTTCAGTTGGAAGTTTGGCTAGAGAATGATTGATTTCAACCTGAGGTCTGTGGTCAGTGACTTCAGCACTGACTATTGATGGTCTGTTAAGAGCGCTATGGAAGTGTTCAGCCTATCTCACCAGGATCATGTCTTTATCACTAATCAATGTGGCTCTGATACTGAGTAGCAGCTCTTTCTTTTTCCTTTTTTGGCAAGGCAATTGGGGTTAAGTGACTTGCCCAAGGTCACACAGCTAGTAAGAGTGTCGAGCGTGTGAAGCTGTATTTGAACTCAGGTCCTCCTGACTCCAGGGCCAGTGCTCTATTCACTTCACTGCCTAGTTGTCCCTAAATGAAATTTTTCTTTTTTTTTTTATGGGGGAGGTGAGGCAATCAGGGTTAAGTGACCTACCCACAGTCACATAGCTAGTAAGTGTTAAGTGTCTGAGATGAGATTTTAACTATAGGTCTTTGACTTATATATAAATAGCCTTCAGGGAATCACAGAAAGTGCTTTGGATTGTTACTATCCGCATAAAATGGAATCTGGTTAGGACTAGATAAATAGATATGAGAAACATCTGCATACAGATGATAATTGAATCCTTTGGAAAGAGAAAGTGGGGCAGGGAAGGCCCAGGAAAGAAGCTTGGAGGAAATCATCTCTTAGTGGGCCAGACCTAGAAGAGGGTCCAGCAAAGAAGACTGTGATGGGGCAGTCAGGCCGCACCTGTTGCTCTTCAGGGTTTCAACTCCACAGAATACGATGTCCCTTCCAGGTTAAGCTCCTCATCTCTAAGCACCAGTCTGCTCATTCAAACCTTAATTGACATCACTTCCCACAGCCTCCTCACTCCTATGCTTGGAGGTTGGAAAGTGGAGTACCAAACCTATCCCATATATAAAAGAACTGCTGCCTTACTTTGGAGAGGGCAGAAACTGGGCCTTCAGCTCACTTGCTCCACTCTGCATCTACTGCCCTGCCAGGAGTTTCAAGTCCATGGAACAAATTATTCCCCTCTCTTCCTCCTCTGTGCCAGTACCTCCTGATCTCTCCCTCCCCATTCCTCCCTCCTTTTGTTTGTCTTCTTCCTCCATTAGATTGGAAGCTCCTCGAAGGCAAGGACTATCTTTTTCTAAAATAAATGTCCAGTGCTCAGTACCTGCTGACCTCGTTGCTGTTGTTGTTTGATATTTGTGAAACGAGTACCAGAAACTGAATTGCTTCTGTTTGAATCGTCCCATGAAGATCCCCCGGCAAAATAAGGAACTATAGTAGCTCAAAAGAAATGTGAGATGCACAAATTTAAGAGACATCACCACTCGAAATGTTCTTATGGACTATTTGTGCCTGACCTATAGGTAGAGCCTTCCAAAGTTGTATTGGTCTGATCAGCCACAGGTGGACACATTGCACCTTGACCCCAACATAGTGATGTCATTTTGATCTTCGTCAAGAACAAAGGACAACCAACCAAACAACACATCCAAAACAAAACTCATTATCTTTCCTCTCATACTCCAAATTCTCCTCTCTTCCTAGCTTTTCCTTATTAGTGTTAAGGGAACCACTTTCCTCCCAGTCATCCAAGCTCAAAACTTAAGTCTTATCCCTCTATTTCACAGTCTCTTACCCCCACATAACAAATCTGTTTCCAAATGAATGTTGCCATTTTTACCTTAACAGCTTCTCTCATGTGTCCACCTTGTCTCTGGCCCTGCTACCTCCCTGGTCCAGGCCCTCTTCACTTCAGGCCTGCCCTGTTGCATATCCTGTTCCATCTCCCTGCCTCAAGGCCCTTGTCACTTCAGTCCAGTCTCCACTCATCCACCAAAAACCTTCCTAACCAGATCTGTGGATCTGACCGTATCCCTATTCCTACTCAAACTCTAGTAGTTATACATTAACTTCAGGATCAAATATAAAATCCTCTTTTATTACCTAACCCCTTCCTATCTTTCTAGTTTCTCACACTTCATTCTCTTCAACTTAAGTGTGTGATCCAATATTGTTCCTTGCAACACTTCATACTTTTTTGATATTTCATACCTTTTCACTGGCTGTCCCCCTTAACTAGAATGCTCTCCTTCTTCACTTCTTCCTCCAGGCTCCAGGTCTCAGTTCAAATGCTACCTTTTCCATGAGGGCTTTCCTTGTACCCTTAAATGTTAAGACTCTCCCTTTGAGATTACCTCCAATTTACCCTGTATGTGTCTTGAATGTATTTTGAGGTTTGCATGTTGTTTCTCCAATTAGAATATTAGTTCCTTCAGGGAAGGGATATATTTTTGCTTTTCTTTGCAGCTCCAACATTAGCACAGTGTCTGGCAAACACTAAGTGCTTAATAAATGCTTATTGACCTGACCATAGAAATCTATTTATAACCCTGGTCCCAGCCAATTATGTCCCATCAACCCCTTTCAACTGTCACATCTGAGATAAGATTAAACCCTACAGTAAGGTTAGGGTCATAGGGAATAGGAAAGGTGAATTCCAGAATGACTGCCCATTTGTAAATGCTCCATTCTTCTGATTGACAGAGTTCCCGAAGCTTCATGCAAATCAGGCTGGGCCTATAGGGAGGGGGCTATTTGCTGCAAAATATTCCCTCTAGCACCACATGGTGTCACTCTTTGCCATGTCCCATTCACTATACTAGACCAATCATTCTCAAACTTCTTGGTTTCAGGACCCCTTCACACTCTTCAATATTATGAGGACACCAAAGAGCTTTTGTTCATGTGGGCTACATCTACTGATATTTAGCAAGTTAAAAATCAAAACTGGCAGATTTTAAAAAAACATTTGTGTAAAATAATAATAAATCAATTATCTTTTATTTTTTAAACTATTTTTTCCAAAGCAAAAAAAAAGCGAGAAGAATGGTATTATTTTACGTATTTTTGCAAATCTCTTTCATATTTCACAATAGAAGACAGCTGGAGTCTCATCTGTTGTATCTCATGTGGCTTGTGGCCCTTTCCTCACAGTAACCACAATGATATATCTTTATTACCGTTTTATCAGTGGGGAAAATAGAGATTGAGATGTTAAGCAACTTGGCCATAGGGCACAGGCATTGTCAGAAGTCTGCGGAGCTCCAGGTCCAGCACTCAATTGTGGTGAGAAAAATGCAAATACAGTGAAACAAAGGCTCTTTTTTAGGCGGGGAGGAGGGAATGGCAAGATAAGTTTACTAACAGTGACAGTTATACCTATTAATAAAGTGGATGAGATTGACCTCAATTTAGGTCAGTGACCCAAATGGTACGGAAAAATAAAATGTCTATTGAGACACTGGGAAGGCGGGGATACATGGGGTGGTTGGGAAAGCTTTACAATTAGCTCCAGCTGGGGAAAGTGGGTTGGCCTTCAGGTGTGGCAGATGACTCCTCTCCTACAATAAAAGAATGTTAATTGCTTTATAGGCCTCAACAGCCTCTAGTAATCTTTCCTAGAAAATCAAAACCATCCAATCAGGATCATCCAAGTCTCCTTTTGAGGAGACCAAACCACACATTTTTTTTTACAGGAGAAAACGCAGAGAATTGTCTTTTGGGGAGGTGCTCAGCCTAAACTGGCTTCTGTTTACAGGTAAATAAAACAGGAGGACCACGTAAAACTGGTTAGTAAGGAAATGGATGGGGGGGGGGTTGGAGTAATCATATAATTCAACCATATCTTTAGTTCTGGGAGAGGCCACACTTTTGAGCTTAACTGAGAAATGAGACTTGACAAAAATGAGAATAGGGTCTATTACAGAGTAAAATCATCTATTAAATGACACAGCATCACTTTAGTTTTTCCTCAGTATTCATTGTATAATGCTGTCATTCCCATTCATCTCCTATAGCCTAAATTAATCCTATTCTTAACTCCTATCCTTTACTAACCAACAGGATGCTGTTACCCTTTGCTTAAATGTGAGCTATAGCTCAGTGCTTGTGCAGGAGTTTCTATATACTATCTATCAGTTCACATAATGTCATCTATCTTGAGCTTTACAAAATTCTAAAGCAGGAGTTGGGAAACTATAGCCTTAGCATCCTCATTTGTCTTTTGTTGGTCTTGTCACACACAAAAGCTATCCAACAAGTGAGTAGTTCTTGTTCTCCAAATGAAAGGAATTGCAAGGTGGGAGAGCTGCATGTGGAGAACGATGAGGTGCAGACTTTGGGAGCCCCTTGAGCTCTTCTTGAATCTTCCCAGGTAAGGCATTTGCCTGCTCTGCCCAAGTCTTTAGCCAACTCCTTCGTCCAGCAATTTCCCACCTTTGATTCTCTTGTCCCACCACCCTTGAACTGGCCTGGCCCACCATGGTCCAGGTAGCCTCCAGCAACTTCCCACCCTTATTCACTCATTACTGGAGTCTGACCTCATCTGACTCCTCCTGGAGACCCTCCCCAAACTCCTCCTCCAGACCACCCCTACATTCCTCCCACAACCTTTCTGTATACAAGACCACTTCTTGCCCCCATGTGGGTGAGAGTTCCATAGAATTTTCCAATACAAGCCTTACAGATATCAAGGCTCCTTAAGAGTCTACCCAATATGGTGAACCTTTAATAAACTTTACTTTTCTTTGGCTGAGAGAAGACTTGAGTTGAATTCATTTGGCAGGATCAGGCGTGTTGGTATTTTGGGGTTTCGAGCAACCCTACCCTATACCACTTCAGAGAATAGTTGGAGACATTGCATCCAGAGTAGAATACAGACATGCAAAGAAGAAAGCAATTTTAAAGAGTTAGACATCTTGCAATCAAGAGTAAAGCTGAGCAGGGCAGACCCTGGAAACTTAGCTAAGCAAAATATCCAGCAGATACTTTGAGTACCTCAAGGGAAATGGATGAAGGTTCCTCAAAGAAAGGACTTCCAAAGTCTGCAGTGAAGGCCTAACAATAGCAATTAGCAAAATAAAATTAGCTGCAAATAACTTTTGAAGAGGCAAGTCTCCATGAACTATATAATATTAGGAGTACAGCTACAATCATGCTGGCACTTTCCCCTATCTGATGACATGAGATTGGCTCTTGCTAGTTAAAGTGTATTGAGGCTATACCATTGCAGTACCAGTCAAGTCCCTTACTTTGGCAGCCACTGTCAGAACTTTACTTTTTGTTTCCCCACAACCCAGTGAGGGATAACCATTTTGCTTAGGGAAGGTACAGGATTGGACCACCATCAGTCAATTTTCTCTCATATCATCCAAAGGTAACATTGTTTTAACACTACAATGGACTCCTGAAAAAAACAGCTTTGATATTATAGTCCTATCAGAGTTAAGAACCCCACTTCTGAGCTCAGCTCTACTCTTTGAAGAGAGGCCTCTAATTCTTAGGGGAAGCTAGGTGATTCAGTAAATGGAGCTGAAATCAGGGCCTGAGTTCAAATGCAACCTCAAACACCTAACACTAGCCATGTGACCTTGGGGAAGTCACTTAACCCCCAATTGCCCTGCCTACTTACCTGATAAAGATGCAGTACTTTTAAACACAATCCTAATCAACCATCCTCCTCTCTCCAGTCCTTTCTTATTCCATCCCATGCATGAAATTGCCAGGGCCCTTACCACCTATACATGCCAGAGGATCAGTTCAGGACCCCCTTAATTGACCAGTCTCCTTTTCCAGGTAATGGTTTAGTCAGCTCCTTCCTAAAAACGTGATGGGGAACCAGAGTGGAGAAAAGTGTTGCTTTCTAATAATATGGGTGAAGTAAAACTTTTTAGTTTACAGAAAACATGAACTAAAAGGTAATCTCCTAGCTAATATAATAATATTGCGTCCCTGGATAAAAGTGAGAGGGATTCTTCCATCAGCTCCTACAGAATAACAAGCTCTAAAGGGGCAGGAATTTGGAAAGGTCCACCTGATGGGTCTCCCAAGAAGGGGTAGGTTTTGACTGATGGACCAGGAAATGCTAAATAGTCATGATACAAGGTACCCATCACTAACAAACTTAGCTCCTGGACAGATTGCATGCAAGGGAGATTATGAACTGTTAATTTATTTGACCATGAGCTGTGCTAGTGGTATCATCAGGTACTAAGGTTGCTATTTATCATCACCACTTGGCACCAGTGAATTGTCCAGGATTGTTACCCCCACACCCACCCCATGAACTATTTTCAGAGATCTTTATATATTATCTACTTGCGTTAGGATCTCTAGGTCACCCGGGTTGTTACTGTTTGAGTGCAGACCTCTGAGGTCATGGGATTTTTTTCTTTGATTTTGCCTTCTGTGAGTTTCTGGGTATCTTAACTATTCCATACTGTAGCTACTCCCCATGGTATACAGCTTGGTGGATATGTACTATTTCCACTCTCCCTTTTATCAGTTTAAAACCCCTTTGATCGGGGGCAGCTAGATGGTGAAGTAAATACATCAGCTCTGGAGTAAGGACCCGAGTTCAAATTCAGCCTCGGACACCTCACAATAGTTGTGTGACTTTAGGCAAGTCACTTAATCCCAATTGCCTTGCATTTCCCCTCCCCCCCTCCTTAAAACCCCTTTGATTACATCATTCTCTGTAAAGATTTTGCCTTGTACTTCACAAATGGAGCCAATTCCTGGCCAAGAACCTGTATTTAATCCTCATTTCCAGTCAGTCTTTCCAAAAAGTCAAATTCCATTCTGAGAAACCATTCTCCTAACTAGCTTTCTAAATCTGCCTTACCTACTAGGACACTTCTAAAGCAGCAAAATCGAGTTTTCACAATCTCATTAGGTTCTTTATGCATCCTGAATATATGTATGGGGAAGATAACAGATCTTTTCATCCTTACTACCCAGCTGACCCCTCACCAAGCTCCCAAAGACTAATAATCCTCTTTTCTTCCTCTTATGTATCTTTTACTCGACAACCCATGCATTTGTATCACCATTCCTTAGAGAACTATTAACTTTGTTGAACCCAGTTCCACTTACATAAAAATTCCAATTTGACTCCTTTTTTTGCATCACATTCTTCAAGCCTTTATCCTACGGCCAGTTTATGATCCCCTATTGATTCTTCAGACCTTTTTTCTTCTTAAATTATTGAAACCCTTCAATTTTCTTAAAAGTATTCTTTATTACCCTTGATACCCCTAAAGCCTGGAGTATTTCATCAACTCTCTATCTCCTCTTTCCAAGTTTTGCAAAAGTAAACTTAGGGGTTATTTTTTTTTAATCATTCTTGCTAATAGCTATAAGTGTGCAGAGTATGAACTGGATGTTCAGGTCACACTAGTTTTCACAAATAACTTCTAAGGCCAAACACCCTGAAAAACAGGATGTTAAAGAACGGAAGTTCAATTGCCATTGGTTAATTTCATAACCTAAGGAACCGTCTTCTGACAAATTCCTTACTTTCCAGGCATGCAATTAATTAAAACTATTTGGGTTATTAAATAGGGAGACATATGTAAAAGCTACCGTAAATTTTGATACAGAATCAAGCCCCTTGTTACTTTTAACTGGGTTACATCGCATTTTTGTCTTTGGCAGATGTTTGGAATAGTCTTTGATATGGGAGCTATTTCAACTATGAGATTGCCAACTATATTTCAAGTCTGATATTACTCTCCCTTTGGGAGAAATCTTTTCCAAGATGACCAGTAGAGTCTATCTTTATTTTATCCTCTGGTTCAGATGGAAGTTTTCATTTATGACTTCTTCAGTGTCCAAAATTAAGAGACAGCAATCGGAGGTTCCAATGATTCTCAATGAATTGTTTGGTCTCGTTCTAACACTCACTGCTTTCTGTTCTACTCTAGAGCTCGTTATTTGGGCAAAGTTTACCAGTTTTCTAAGTTATAGGTATTCACTTTCCAATCTTTCCTTACGTTTTCTTCTTTCATTTCTTCTACATATTCATATAGTCCTCATGCAATCCTTTTTTTACCTTTGTCTTCTTCCTGTATATATTCTCTCCTCCAAACTTTTATACTGTTTTCTTTCATCTACTTCTCCATGTTTAATTCCTGAATTTAGGTTTTGTGCAAGCCGTTTGTTCTCACTTTGGGTCTTTGGTTCCTGTGCTCAACACCTCCCACAGCAAGGTTCCCATGGATTTTGAAATGAATCTTCAGGGCCCTATATCACTAGACAAGGAACAGGGAGCTACTGGGTACCTCAGCTATAATAAAGTCTTAACTCAGGAGCACTATAATGGCGACAGGTGCCTCGATACAGAATCTTCCAAGTTGTTAGTATCTCTGGCCCGTCTCTGGCTGAGCTGGAAGGCTAGTCTATTCTCCCCCTTCTTATTACCCTTGGGTTTCTGCCTCATGTTCTGGCATGGAAAATCACTGCAGTTTCTCATTGGGTTTCTTGTATTTAGTCTAGTGCAAACTTCTAGGTTTTGCTGAAGTAGGTATGTAGCAGATAGGCAGTCTTCAGATAGCCATCTTGCCCATTAAGTCCCACCTTCTGACAACTTTCTATGGAGCAAAATCTACTATCATGTCACCCAACCTCTATGCCTTGAACTTCTTTTTCTATCCCCCAGTGGCCCCTCACTCCAGATGTTCAGTTCCTTCTATCAAAAGGTGGTTCCATAATGGTCAGAGTCCAAAGTCAGAAACACAAGGCGTACTTCAGCATTCCTAAAGAACTAAAGGGAGGAGGGGGGTTAAAAGAGAAGATGTAGGATAGGGTGATCTTTTATCACTGATGCAAATTCCAAGTACTCAGAAAAGCCAACAAAGAATAAGAACAGCTGGCTGAATAGAAGTTGCTAGGGAACAGATGCTTAAGATGCACAGAAATGAGAAGAACCTAATAGGATGGTGAAAACTTAACTTGCCCTAGAGACTGAATGAGAAAAAGGTGCCCACACTAAAACTACTAAGACAAATATCAGAGACTAGGAAGTCAAAGTTTGCAGTAATGCAAAAGAAAACGAGAAAGGCAGGTAGAAACAATGCTCTTCCTCAGCTATCAAAATTAACCAGGGATTTTAATGCAAAATAGTACACCTAAACTCTTAGCATACGCATTGAGATGACTCAGGATTGAATAAGGCAAGAGGACCTTTCTACTGACAATTATTTTCCAAAAATACTTTTCCAAACCTTTCTTCAGGTTCTTCCTGTTCCCAACCACCCTTTTTTAGGGCCCTCATCTCTTAAAATCATGTGCTTTTAGGGTCCAGAAAATACTCCAGATGAGGAAACTGCCTAGACTAGTTAAGCCTTATAGATCCCAACTCGCATCTTACCTCAATTCTTCACACTACTTACCGCATAATTCCTCTATTCATAACTTTCAGCAGCTCATTTTGTATTCCTGATCCTGTCAAGGTCCTCCCAATCTGGATACAAACTACTTTTCAAAGCTCATCTCTGAATAATCCCCATTCACATTTCAAATAAGACTTATGGTGCTCTACCTCCTCCTCTCCTACTTTATTTTATTTGGTCCTTTGCTCAAGTTCCCATTTCAATTTAATTTCCCTTTTCCCTACTTCCATCTATTTAAATTCCCCTTGCCTTTCCTTCAGTTCTCATTATAGTTAGCCTCTGGAGTTACCACTCAGAATAGGTATGTATGCACCTCTATTTATGTTACAAGCTCACATATCCCCATCATCTACTGTAGTACACCTTGCTTGCATGCAGCAGATTTGTTAGATGGAAAGGCTTATACTGTTATGCAGCAGGTGGCCAAGTCACAACACATTTTTAAGAGACATAAGAAAATCACAAAGGAGAAAGTTGGGGCAGCTAGGTGGCACAGTGAATTGAGGACTTAAGTGAAAAACAGGATTCAGACACTTAACACGCTTACTGTGTTACCCTGGGCAAGTCACTTCACCCCAATTGCCTTGCCTTCCCCCCCCCCCCAAAAAAAAGCACAGAGTACAATATGGTGAACACCAACTGAGAATGAAATAATTGAACATTATAATTTGGGGGCAGGGATGAACCTGCAATCTTAACAGCATTAAATCTGACCTCGGAAGGTTGACAACTTTAAAAGGACAACAGGAACAAGCCAAATGTCCTTTTACACAACAAAGCAAACCTATCTTCTTCAAGCTCATTTTCTCCCTCTCCTCAGGCCCCTCCCTCCCCATGATATTCCAGGTTATGGGGCCAGAAAGACTCATTCCTAAGTATTATTAGTGTAACAATAGTTTAACAGATTACACGTTTACAGATTTAACAGGTTACAAAGCTACTAAAGTAGCAGGGGGCTATCCAGGTTCTCTGAAAGATGAGTATCAACTTGGGTAGCAAAACTAGGAGATAAGTAACCAATTATCTGCAGAACTTTGCTAAAACTAGCAAAATAATTTACCATGTCAATAATTCCACTTTTCAGAAAGTAGAAGCAATGACACTATTCTGAACCTGATTCTCACCAATTAAGAAATAAAGTAGAAAGGATGAGCTTGGGGGGAAAAACTTTTGTTACTCTAATCTCAAAACTTTACAAGAGCAGATTTCAGGGTTGAAAGAAAGGGTTAAGTATCTGGCTTATTATATATTCCCAAAGTTCTAAAAGCAGTTTATACAATAGGCAAGAAAGGATGTTAAAATCAAGTGTCTCACTATCAAAAAAAAAAAAATCACAAAATGATTTTAAGTACCTAAAGAACCTTTTATCTACATAAGATGTTCTGATGAACTTATATAATCTACTTCTATTTTGCTTCTATTTTTCAACAAGGAAAACAGCTTTACATTTAAGTTATTAGTGTGAAAACTCCCTTTGAAACAATCATGCGATTGTTTTCATATTTTCCATAAAGAACCTACCAAAACATGCTTAAGCAAAAGTGGTTCAATAAAATCAAGATTAATAACCCAGTTAGCGAATACAAATCACCAAGTCTAAATGCTATTAAAAGTTACATGTAAATGGTTGCTAAAACTCCTGTAATTTAAAAAAAAAACCCTAAGCAAGTAAATGCTACAGAAATGGAGGCCAGAAAACACATGTTTTCTAGATTCAAAGAATCTAGTTGAAAAGTTTTGTGAAATACAGCTGTCACCAATACATGGGATGATTTGAGCACAATAAAAGAAACTGTAGTTATCAAGACTATAATCAAGTATCAGTGGTAAGCTTTCCTATTATAAGGGATGGCTTGCCAAGTAGGTGAAGAAAAAGATATATGCTGAAACAATAAGCATCAATATTTTTTAATAAGAATAAAGAGTAATGACCCCATGAACCAGCATGGGTTCACAATGCCAACCCATTAAGCTCCACAATACGGGAAGAGACCATGGAAATGAAAAACTCATTTTCCAGAAGCAAATTTCAACATATAAAAAGATCCCTAAAAGTACATTACGCTGAACTTTTAATAACACAAAACTAATGAAGATCCTACAGAATCAGTGTATTTAGTTCTAACTTCATAGCTGTCGTAAAACTCCCTATGACAGAATACCACATCATCCAATAGGTTTGGATACAACTTGTTCTTGCCAAGAGGATGCAATCTGGAGGTTGGCAGGATGGAGAAGACCTGATCTAAAAATGAAAACATTTTAAATATCATGCCAGACTAACATCCTTCTTTTTGACAGGCTCATTACTAGCCTACTAGATGTGGGAATGTCTTAAGTCTATCTATATTCAACATGGTTGTCTAAGAATCTTAGAATACCCAAATGACTACAATTGGGTAGATTCAGAATCAACTGAACTCAAAAAGTAGTGATCAATGGGTTCTTCATGGCCATAGGAAGATCTCTAATAGGCTCAATTCTAAAGCAAAGTCCTTTACTTGGATCCAAAAATATATCAACTGCAAGACACATTGCTCACGTAAAATTGACCTGGAGAATTTGGTAGACTTCAAAACCAAACAATTTAGGTGATATAATTCCCTTTAGCAATACAGATCATTTTTTCAGATCAGTTGTTCAGAATATCAAGTTTAAAAGTGACCTTCCCTATAACTGACATAGCATCACAGCCGACTAGGGGATTCCCTCTCAATCCTTTCTCAATCTTAAAAATCTTGAGCCGGGGGTAGAAAGAGGTGGGAAAAGCTTTCGATTGGAAAAAAAACAGAAAAATTGCATTAACATTGAAGCACTTAAGGATAATCAATTTCCCTTCTTACTCCATCTGGAGAATTATCTGCAGTTTTAGGCATTCTAGGAAGATCCCTGAAAAGCTGACCACAGGATAGGTTAAGACTTAAAACCACACCAGGATTACTTTAAGGACTAGTTAATTTTTAGTGGGGGGGAAAAGGGTGGGAGAATAACCTGCAACACTTTTTCTCATTGTAAAAAGTAACTACAGGATCTGACAGCCAGATTTGTTTCTTTTCATAGCCTAGGTCAGTAACTTCCTCTTACAGCTGTGCATTAATAAAAGGTGTTGTGTTCTCTTTTAAGTCTTCCAAAAAAGGCATGACAGTTGGGATCCCACAGAGAAGATTGATAGTTGCATTCTATTAATAGTCTCAAAACAAAACTAATAGAAACTAAGAATCTGGGGCTTCTAGTCCCACACTACAAACTAAACCCCTATACCATCCTTGTCATTCCAAAGTCCTCCTAAATATCTGGTTCCTTTCCATTCACAATGGCTTACATCAGATTAAAAGCCAGGAGGGAAAGCTTCCAATAGCCAGATAACCATTCGTTCTCTTCCTTCCCTTCCTCCTCAGCATACAGACTTTAAAATCTTTGCATTCAGGTTAGCACTACAGAATTTTGTTCAATTAATTATTTATTTGCTCCTTCCTTTTCCCTATAACCATAACTCCCTGAACATTCACTTGTCATTTCCAAGATAAAATGATCCAACAGTTGTCCAATTATGAAACCCTTCACCCCATTAGGGTCCAGTTCAGTTATTGCTTACTAAAAGGAAATATCTATATATTATATAACCATTACAACAAAATGTTAGTAATATTTTGCATTTATCAGCAGAGGCTTCTACCATAAAAAGCACTAATGCATTAAAAGCACTCGGACTGAAAGCTGCTACTGAGAAATGGCTCAAGCTCAGGTACACGTGAGCAGAGAATAAAGAACCAACATATCTGTTCCTGGTCCTCAGTTGTGCCTCTTTCTAAGCTCTGCTGAAACATGATGGCTCTGACAAAGAGTGAGGAAGTAGGAAGACAAGACTCTCCCTCCCACATTCTGATGAGGACAACTTTCTCAGTTCAAAGGAGACAGATTGATGAGGGACAGGACAAACAGACAGCCCTCCAGGAGTTCAGAGAGGGGAAGAGACAACAATAGGCAAGGGACCTTGTTGCTTTTTCCTGCCTTATCTAATGCTCAAAAAAAACCGACAAAAAGACGGGGAGGAACAAATTCTTGATAACCTGGGTCTTTCTCAACTCCTCCCTGCACAGCCCCTGCCACTACCATACAATTTGGCCAGGCCAAAACACTTTCATAAAGAAACACCTAAAAATCATTTGATAGCTTATGTGATTAACCCAATATGCACACAAAACCCTAATTTAGAACTTTATATAAAGCCTTTGGAGGTCTAAAGCAAATGCTTTTGAGATGAGTAATTAAAAGTTGTTACTAATCAAATCCCTGTTTGCCTCCTAAGGGAGGAACTGATTTTCTGCCTCAGATACTTACCCAGCTCAGGTGGGTAGCTAAGAGATCAAGAAATGGATAGGGAGTGTCTACTCCTCTCTTCCAGGAGAGGAACAATAATTTCATAACTAAAACAATGGCATTTAATGGGAGCTGGGGACATGGTTACAATTACAAAGTCCGACACAAAACAAGGATAGGGAACTGGGTGGGAAGGTTACAAAATAAAGGGACCAAATCTTTTCATCTGGAAGAAAAGATGGTCCAGAGACGCCTCGGCCAGGCTAATACGGCCTCTCCCGTCTGTCTTGTCTGTGTTCACCCCTGCAAGAATCAGAATGAAAAATGACCATCACTAAAGTCATTATCATCTTCATTCCCATTTTCCCTATAGTAAGAAACAGGACTATAATAAGACTTCCCTCCACCCACCTTTACCCTCCCCATTCCACAGAACAGGATGTGTCTGGTGTGCGATTCTGTGAACAACTCTAGCCTTGTAACTTTACATTATAGGACATCATTGATGTCTGTTTCTTTCAATCACATCCCAATAATTAAAACTCTTTTTTATAACCTTCTAAGTCACTCACCTTGAGTCCATCTTGCCAGGTCCAAAGCCACCTCTGTCCCCGCCACCCCGGCCCCCTCGGAATCCCCCACGGTCCCCGCCTCTGCCTCGGTACCCTCCACGGTCATAGCCACCTCTGCCACCTCTCCGATCATCTCCAAAATTACCCCCTGGAAATAAAAAGTGAACAAGGGGATAGGCTTAGAATATTCCTCCCATCCTATCCTTCCCTTTCCCCTTGCCCTTCCTCCAGACCAATTCATCTTTTTTTCCCTACTACAACCCTTACCCATATGAGAGCCTCCAGGGCCCCCTCCAGGTCCATCAGGTTTAGGTGCCTTACACTGGTTACATTCATTCCTCCAAGAAAAGTTCATATTCTCACATATCCTGAGGATAAAAATGACGGTTTGTATAAATGTTTGAAACAGCGTAAGTAAGAGTTTGGGAATACGGTGGATTAAGAGTTTAACGAATGAAAAAATCATGTAAGTATTACATGTCAATCTATGTGCTAAGTGATAAATTTTAAAAGATCAACAGGGATCCAGAGTTTCCTCCAGCAAGGGAGGGAAAAGAGCAAGAAACATAAAATAATAAGACTATTTTTAAAGATTAGGAACAATAGACTTAACCATATCACAGTAAGAGAGATTCAGGAAAGAATCCTTAAATAAGAATTGAGTTTTTACTCACGGATTAGGACACTTCCAATCTCCAGCTCGCTGCTGCCCTCCACCACCACCCCCTCCACTGGGGAATCCTCCTCGGCTACCACCACCACTGCCACCACCTCCAAAGCCTCCACGGCCCATGGGTCCTACAAATAATTTAGGGAAGGATAGTCAGTTTTGCACTGCCCCAGTTTCTGAAAACCTACCGCCAATGATTTTTAAAAGTTTCCCCATTTTAATTCTTGTTTGTAGCAATCATTTCCCAAAATAATCCTTGCCCCTTCCCTTTTTTAGCACTTAAGCATAAGTACAGTGCCTGGCAATTAGGACATTTGACATGACACTCTGTTCTGCACCCGTACCCATCAAAAATCTCTCTACCAAAAGAGCTTCTTCAGAATTAAAGCTGCCTTGACTCATGTTCCATGCCAAACCTCCCACATGAATCATCCACCCTGTATTAAGTATCAGCTTCACCTCCACGACCACGGCCACCTCGGCCATTGCCACCTCCTCTGTTAAAGTCTGCTCTTCGAGTAGCAAAGGAGACTTTAATGGGGTTTCCAGAAAAATCTTTGCCTAAAGGAAGAAAAAAAGGAAAATTTAAGTCCAAGAATCTTAAGCATAGGTCGCGTTTTCAAGACATTTACTAATAGAAGTAAGGATTTTTATATACCCAGAAGTGAAACTACAGGGGAGCTAAAAGGGAAAAGGATTTCTAACCTTAAATAATATAATCAAGCCAAGAAGACAAAAAAGTAATAAAATAGGAAGAGTACTGACAGTCTATTGGATTTGAAAATAATCAACTTCTTATTTAGATAGATGAGTCAATCCCTTTTTATATCCTTTTCCCACTTACCATCAAACCAATCAATGGCTGCCTTGGCAGAGGGGGGATCATCAAATGATACTGTAGCTTCTCCTTTTAGTTTTCCTGTCTCTCTGTCTGTATACAAGTTGATCATAGGCTGCCCTGTCTTCTTATTAGTCTAAAAGAGTCAACACAGAAATTAAAATTCTCCCAGGATTCGCAAACTGATGCTTTACTTTCCCCAAAGCTTTCTCCCTCATATCCAGGTGGTCTTTCTCCATTCCCTTGTGCTCCCTCTAGTACCTTAATAATGCCAATCTGCTTGAAGTAATCTGCCACAGACTCAATGGTAACATTCTCACCCAAGCCTTGGACGAAGATGGTATTATTATCAGAATTATCCTGTTCTGCTAAGGAAACACATATACACAAAGAAGTGCAGGGAAGAAATAGAAGACAAAAAGAAACCAAAAAAAAACTTAATTAACACTTAACACTTAATCCAACATCCATAAATTTCCTACCTAAGGCAATGACATTCAAGTATAGAAGAAAAAGGCTTAACTGAAAAACAGCTAACTCTGCACCAACCACCTTGTTCTAATAGAATACCATAAAGCTCTTCTCTCTACTCAAAATTCCCATTTCTTGCCCTATACCCAGGAATTACCTTCACTGGCCCTTTTATCCCCTAACCTCATGGCCCTAGGTTTCTTAACCCCAAAATTCTAGTTACCATCTCAAACCATTAAGGACCTCTGCTCTTTTTTTGTTAAACTCCACCCCCTCTCCTCTTGTGGATTGTAGCTCACCAGAGTCATGGCGTGATCCTTGGTCCCTGGGCCCTTGAATGACATGAAAAAAAGGAAAACAAGATACCCATTAGTCAGGAGAGAGGAACAGAAATAAAGTCAGACAAAAACACCAAATCCAAACACACTCTTGCAAACTGTAACCAGGTTATGTGCTCACAGCCTCACCCCAAACCCTGTTCTGAGTTTGGTGCCCAGAGGAGAAAACCCTGAGCAGGGGTGGGGAGGAGACAAGCCCCTCCCTGTCTTTTAAGATCTGTAACCTGAGCCCCACAGGGGTAACTCCACACTCTAGAAAACAATGCCTCCCCAGCACAGGCTGGTTGAGGTGAGGGGGGAGGAAACCCCACTGTATTTACCAGACCAAATGCTATAAGCTTAGCCCCATTCTCTCAACCCAGAGAGATGAGGGCATTCACCACCGGCGCATGATGCGCATCCAACTTCTCCAAAACTTTTTAACCAAGATATTTGCCCTCTTGAAAACCATTTTCTATTGCTTCAGCTTTTAGAAACCATTTTCTTAAACCATGTAAGTTTTCCAAAGTCACATACATTCACATATTATCTGTGTGTATTTTTAAAATAGCATGTCCCAGGGAACAGACCAGAAAAATCTTTGATTTCCATGTTTACAGCCTCTATTTCTTTCCAGAGACCATTGTGACCAGTATTTATCTGAATTCACCATGTACAGAAAAATCATATACACACACTGAATGCACACCTAATTCATAAACACATGAGCCTTTGGTTTTAAATGTTGAGTAACAGTTCAAGAAACCATGTGTCAACCAGACCAGAAAGTTTCCAGCTTAATGGGAGACTTTTTAAAATTTCCATTTTTTCATTAAGTCACATTATTGTTTTTTAAAGACCTGGTTATTTCCCATGAGCCACACATACACTCAGTTTTCCTGAAGTAGTCCACACCTTCCTTCCCAAACTAGCTGCTAGTCCCACCTGGGGAAAGCTAGAGTACGTATCTTACAATTTGAGTAATACCATTCAGTACCTAATAAAATATACGCAGCTATGTTCTACCCAGGCCAGGCAGTGTTTCATAGCCCTCCCCCAGAAGTTAAAGACATTTAGGTTGTCATTTTCCTAACCTCAGAAACACAGGTCAAAAGATCCTAAAGCCAGTTTGGCACCATATTATCACTTTCTCTCCAGAGGATCTCATAAGTTGTCCCTAAATGGGTGTTCTTATAACCCACCCTCCTCCATGTCTATTAGAAATCCTCAACCTTTGAGAAAGTCAGCCAGTCAGACCAATTTGGTACCAGGCAACTGTTTCACCCTCTCCAGAGGTTATAACACAATCTGGCAGTAGGTGGCACTCTATATCCCAACCCTGCTGGAGGTGATTCTGGACACTTCAAACCTCTTTGACACTTAAAAAAACACGAAGACATCTGCAAATGAACAATCAGACAAAGCATTGCCGGGGGTTGGGAATTTTGGAAACTCTGTTCACTTACCACCAAATTTATTGAAGCCACCACGGTCACTTCCGCTGGAGAAGACAAGTTAGAAGAAAGGACATGAAGCTTCCAACGGCTACAACAGGGTGTTTGGGCTTTTTTTTTGTTTGTTTTTTGTACACTCTCCCCAATGTGGATATTTGTTTTGGGAGAACAAACAAGTGGCTACTAAGATACATTCCTTCCTGACCACCCCTCAATCTGACCTTTGAGCATGTCACACACATGTGTGCAGTTTCTCAGACACAGTTTAAGATTTTGGTTTTTGGTGTTTTGTTTTTTTTTTAGTGTTTTATATATAAATATATATGTATATATCTCCATTTCCTCTGGAAAAAATGACCCGTTTTCCTTTGTCGTTCTTCCGATGTGGCAGCTGTTTTTTTTTCCTCTTGTAGTAAGTGGTTTCGACAAACCGAGAACTTGGTTTAAAAACCCTGTCCCCAATTTACCCAGAAGACACTTCACACCAGGCTGGGATAGCCCTGAACACAAGTGATTTTTGTGGTTTTGCTTTGAAAGCAGCAAGCAAACCCAACCCCCATCCACGAAGTCAAAACCAAAGGCGATTTCCCCTTAAAGCGAGACAAACTCTTAGCTAAGCCCTGTCCTAACTACTGAGCTGTTTTTGGTCTTTCCCCCCCACGGGTCACCCCTTCTACACTGTGAGAAGAGCGGAGTATTTGCAATGTCACCTTTCATACCTGTGGCACATAAAATGCAGAGCAAGTTAACAGTCACATTAACAGTTGCTTTTTTTTTTTAAGTTTTGCATCAAACACACAGATTTCCTGATTTTTTTGGACGGTTTTTTTTAAATTGCCCCCGCCCACCCATGAAAAATACTTACCTGGTGTAAGTACAACTCATAAAAAGTTCTGTTTTGTTTTTAAAGACAAAAACACACTGACAATACTTTCCCCATTTCAAAGGATAGACATTGAGACAGTGGGGTCACTTGGACCATGTTATCACCAGGTTTGACAGATGTTTTTTAATGTCAAGTCTGACGTTTTTCTTTAAAGAAACTATGTGGGGGGAAAAGGGCAGAAGGGAAATCCAAAATCCAGCCTGACACACTGATCACATTCGAGAAAGAAAACAGCCAAGGGAGAAGGGGAAAAGTGGTGAATAGGACCAGAAACCACTGTGTCAAGAGCTTTTGCTCTAAGGCCTGCAACTCAGTGAGCACAGCTAATTCCAGTTACAAGGTCATTCATACACATAGTGATCAGGAAGGATCAGTCAGTTGTGAGGGTTGCTAAATTCTTATCAACCAATTCTCAGAAAAGAAAGGTCATGTGGGATGATGGGTATAAAGGAAGAGTCCCCACCCACCTCATTTCCTGGCAGAGGAAGAAGATACCATCCCTCTCTAAAATTTCTGCCAAAGGCTGGCCAAGTCCTTTACAATGACAGTATACATGGTAACTACAATCCAGACCATTTAAACCAGTTTTTTCCCCCGGAGTTGAAACTATAAGTTTCCTCTTGCCCTTTGTTCAGTAGGGTCAAGGAAAGGTAAGAAAGGCATCAGCGCCTACTCCTAAGTCCCCCACAAAAATCAAACTAGCACAGTGGGGTAAGATGAGAACCCCCAAACCAAACAACCCTCCCCCAAATCCCTGAAAACTAACCCATGCATCCCTGGGGACTAGATTTGAGGAAAGGGAAGATCCATGCAACCCTTACCACCCATTGAAAAATATTCCCTAAGCTCCCCACAAGACACCTACCCCATGCCACCTCTGCCTCCACGGCCACCTCCACGACCTCTGGGCTCATAGCCACCACTGCTACGGTTGTAGCCGCTGCCACCACTGCCACCGCCACTGCCGCCACCCCGTCCTCTTCCCCCTCGGTCTTGCTGGCCACCCCCATAGCTGCTGCTGCTACCACCTCCACTCTGGTCCTGGCTGCCATAGCCGCCACCACTTCCACCACTCATAGATGATTGATCTTGGCCATAGCTACCTGTTATGAAGGAAAAGAAGGATATCCAGATTCTGGGCATAGGAGATTGAAAAGTCTTAGGTTAAAATTAAAGGTGAATTTAGGGATGGTTATATCAACTGACAAAAACTAGAAACCACCCTCTTAAGTTTTAGGATCAACAACAGAACTGTAAGGTAGACAACAGTGAGCCTTAGAAAAGGGTGTTGGCAAGGGCTAGAGGCATGAGAAAGATAAAGAGAGAGGGTCTTACCTCCACCGCTCCCTCCACCGCCCCCACTGCTGCTGTTATACTGGTTCTGTTGGCCATATCCCTGAGGTGGATTGTAGGAGCTTTGTTGCTGTCCATAGGAGCTTTGTTGTCCACCATAGCCAGACTGCTGACCATAGCCCCCACTCTGGGGCTGCCCATAGCTACTGCTCTGGGAGCTGCTACCATAGCTAAGAAGGAGAGAAAATAATTTAAAACCTAGGTCACCCTTCCTTATCTCCATTTCCATTTTCTTAACTTCTACCCCATACGATCTTTAATGCAAGAACCAATGCTAAATTCTTTTCCTACTTTCTCCAAACTTACCTCCCTGAAGTGCTACTAGGGGCTGGCTGCTGGCTGTAGCCAGGATAGGATGATTGCTGACCGTAAGAAGGCTGGGAACTCTGGCTGCTGCCATAGCCACTTGTAGAACCATATCCTTGGGGAGCTGACTGAGTACCATAGCCTGCTTAAAAAAAACACAAGTTATTCAAGGATCAAAATTCATGCTGAGCCTAGTAAAGAAATAAGTGGGTCAAGTAAAACATAAGAAAGGTTTACTAAAGGTTTTCTCCAAACTTTTAACAGCCAAGGTTTTATAATCCCCTTTCAACATAAAGGTTACTCTGAAGGTATTATATATCCATACCTATATTCTACCTTTATATAAGTAATCCTTAGTTCTTATTTTAATATTCCTTTGAGTTCCTTCCTATTTCAACCTAGTTCCTGCTCCTTACCAAACTGTCAAAAGTTTTACACTTTGTATCACATTAAGTACTTAGTTAAAAGTTTCTTAAAAAAATAAAACAAAAAAAAAGTTCCTTGAAAGTGAAAGCACTTACTCTCAAGAAGTATCAAATCAAAATTAAAGGAAATTAATCTCTACCCACTTGGGTAGATATGGGACTTATAAAAATCTTTTATGTTTTCACTTATTTTATTTTAATAGGGAGAAGTATAAAAAAATCAAAGGATAATACATTTTAAAAATAAAGGGAAGTCCTAGCATATTAAATTTTGAGGTTTAAGGAAGGACTGAGACAAAATAAAGACTTAATTTAAAAAATAAAGATATGAAGTAAAAGGATTGGGAGATTTCAGAAGTCTTACTGTTAGACTGAATTCCTTTGAAATCTAAAATTCTGATTCTAAATGTAGTTTTCAGAAAGGTTGCCAGGATAAGATGATAAAAATACTCACTGTTCTGGGTTTGTCCATAGGAAGAGCCATAGCTACTCTGACCATAGCCTGAGGTATCAGCTGATTGGCCATAACCACTGTAGCTCTGTTGGCCATAGGGCTGACTGCTCTGTTGGGAATAGCCTTGTCCAGGTTGGGTAGGGTAAGCCCCATAACTAGAAAAGAATGTAAACATCAAAAAAATGAAAACTGGACATGGACATCCTGCCACCAGCGTATTCAATGATATCATACTCACCTTTGTGTGGCCTGCTGAGTGTACTCTGTAAAGGAAAAAAAAAGGCAAATTATATTACTCTTTGTTGCTGTCCACCCACCCCACACAGAAATCTATGTGCTTCACTTCAGCAAGTTTAATCTCAAAAATGCAAAATTTAAAAGAGGGAAGGAGGGAGTAGTCTCACGAAAAAACTAAAAAGCTCAACCTAGTTCATAGAAGTGAGGATTCTCTGAAAAAATGTTCCTTCATTGAGACGAGAAAGAAAAAAATCAAAATTTGAGGGATAAATGATAAACAGCCCAAGGAAGTTAAACACCATATACACAAATGACCAGTCACATACAAACACACCAAAGTCACATGTGTACATCATGAAAATATATAAAAATGGGCTAGAAAATCAAGAATATAAGGAATTCTGAGGATTCATATGAAATGATGAGGAAACAATACCATGCTACTCCCCTCCCGAAAAAGATGAGTAAATCAGATTTTCTTGGCAGAGGTTTATGCTGATGTGGATAGCCATGGTAGAATAATTACTATTTGAAAGGGGATGGGGGGGAGGTGGAAAGGACAATTGGGTCTTTGCCAAGTTGTCCTCCCCCCCTCATTTTTATACTTTGTTACAAGGAATGGTTTGGGGTAGAGAAATGAGGACAAGGATAGATTTGGAAATGAAAGAAATGTGAAAACAAAAAAAAGTTCAATGAAAAATTTCTCAAAACGAATTTCCAATGTCTCTTGACTAAAAACCAGAAGTAAATAAGAAATATGACCCAAAGACAAAAGACAGAGAAAGGAAAAGCAGGCTTTTTTAGGCTTCCTCCCTCCACAAAGAACTAGCAGGAAATGGAGCAGAGAAAATTTCCACAGGTCTCATTGTATGGAACTCCTCAGAGAAACATTTTCCCTGCAATCTCAGCCATTTAAATTAAAGGCATTGAGGCTCTTTAAGAAAATATTAAAACCAGAGAACCAAAATCTTCCTCCATTCTCAGTAAGAAATGTGCACACCTGGCTTTCTAGTGAAAGTAGGAATCTGGCGTCTGTTTTTTTGTCCTGGTTCTGCCACTACTTTACTTGCTCGAATCTCTTCTTAATCTTTTGTAAAATGATTACCTGCCTTACTTTTGAGAGGGCTGCAGTGGGGCTCAAATTACAACATCCAAGGAAGCTAAAGGGCCACACACAACAGAAGCAGAATTATCACCCTGGTTACCAAAGGACAGCTGAAGCAGGGCACATGAATTCCGTTCTTTCAGAACAAAAAAGAACCCTTTGCATTTATAAAGGGGAATCCAAGAAGATAAACTAATCCCAACCCTTCCTTTATAGTTCTAGGGAGATTACTCTGAGAATCTCAGGAAAGAAGTTCCAGCAAGAAAAACGTTGGTCTGAGTGCCAACGCACCAACAAGTTATGTCCTGGGGCCTTTAGTTGACGGATACAAGAGATTTGCAAACCTCCTCTCCCCGGCACACTTGGAAGCAAAAGCTCGGCCATAAAGTGGAGAAAGAACCAGGAAAAAAAGGGATCGAGAAGGGAGGAGGTAATCTAGCGCGAACAGAGTGTGAGGATGCCAATAGAAAAGTCAAGAAGAAACCGGGAAGCTGAGAAACTGCCCGAAGGGAGGGACGTGCGCACCCCGAGCAGGCCTCCGCTCCCGGGCAGGGCGTGGATCCAACGCGCGTGCGCACCAGAATCGCCCGGATGCGGCACTGCGACAAAGCGGGAAGGAGTGAAAAGCTAGCAGCGGGAGGAGGCAACGAACGGTATTTTCCTCTGCTGCCTTATGCACCCAACATCTCAGCCGCCAGAGTCTTCGCTTTCAGAAAGGGCAGACCACCAGAAGACTCATCTGCCAGTCAGCTCTACACACTAACGCGCCAGAACCACGGGACAAAATGGCGGCAGCGACCTCTCTTCTCCCCGCCTACCGCCCTCAGCTTACTTCCCGCCTAGACCGCGCGAGAATGAGACCCTTCCTCCCAGACACAGCCACAACCCGTCCAACCATACTACCTTCCCTCCCGACTCCCAGCTCCAAAAAAGGGCTCCAGGTCGCTCCGAATGCTAACCCAACCTTCGCGCGAGGCGATCAGGGATCGGCTCACCTCCCACACGAGCTCTTACCGTTGGAGGCCATGTCCGGGCACGCGCACACCGGCTGCCGAGCAACAGAGAAGAGAAGGCAGCCGACCGCCGACGCCTCGAGGACTGAAGAGCCCCACCCCCTGCGCGGAAACTTATGTACTCCTCCCCCTCCTCCTACGCACCGCAGAGGGCTGTACCAAATCTAGAACGTGGGGGTAGGCAGAGATGTAACGGGACGAACGCAAACTTGCGGAATTTTGAGAGATGATGTACTCAAAAAGATGAAAAGTATAAATTGCAGGAAATTTTTCGTTTGCACATTTCGTCTATACTGGACATAAAGAAGTAATATTGCTTCATTCTAATCATAAAACCTATAGACTCCCCCTAGGGATAAAAAAAAATTGGTACGCTCGGAAGAGAAGGCAGGAAAAGAAAAGAAGGGGAGGTGAAGGGGGAGGGGTGACGGCTGTGCAAGAACGAACCATTGGTGGGGATTGAGGAGCAGGAAGGCTGGCTCAGTTCGGAGCCAGGCGGCCGGGCCCGAGGAGGTGGCTAGTCACCTCCACCCCCACCCCAAACCCCTCCTATCCGGGGGCCGGAGCGAAGAAGCAGCTTCCCTGTCCGCTAGTGAAGAGGACGGCTGGTTACTACGGACACGGGGAGGCACTCCACACCCGAGTCCTACACAGTTCCCCCCATAATACAGCCCTGTAACCCCCACATACAGCCACTGCCGTAACGCTTCCCCCACACAGACGCTTCGCCCCCACCACGCCACGCTCCTGGTGCCCACCCCACCCCCCGCTGGCATTCACCCCTTTGGACTCCCCGTAAGTTCCACCAGCACCCCCGAGGAGCCCCCTACCCACTCGGGAGTGTACTGGAGCCAGCTCCAACCAGCTCCAATTGTTCAATTTTCAGTGTGAGCGTAACACGCCTCGGCATATGACAAACGCTACAAACGAGCTTGATTTATTGTTTTGTTCATTATTTGGATTTAATAAAATAATGAAGAAAATGTTCGTGCATATTAATCTATAGAGCCATTTGTTAAGCTTTTACCAGCACATTCTTGAAGACGCCCCCCCATACCCTGGAACTCGACACATAATTTCCCCATTCACACCCTCTGTGACGACTATATACAGACATTCCCGAAGGACGCATCCCCTGGACTGAAAGGCAAGTTTTCTTTGAATATACTGAGCTAGCTGAGACATTTTTTTGTTTTCTGCACCCATCCATAGGTGCCTTTTCATCCTTGTGTGTCTTAAGCATTTTCTGTGGTGGAAGAAATAAGTGATTGTCCTTTAATAATCTCTGTCCATTGATTACCTTTCCTAGAAGGAAGCTTGTTATCGACCCTTGGGGAGAATCCTAAATAGGAGCCTTACCCAAGCCTTGTTTGAGAGATTTCCCTGCAGTTTTATCCTGGGGTGGAGGCAGAACTGGGCCCCCATAAGTCAAGACCATGTTACCTCCCTTGTGGGAAAGAGCTGTGAGCCATGGATTGCACCTTAATTTTACAGAATGGATTTTTTTTCTCTTTTATTCTTTGTTCCAAGGAATTTTTTTCTCGAAAAGAGAAAGAATATATTTGGAAAAAATATGCAAAAGCAGAAGATTTTTTAAATGTTTTAGTTGCAGACCCCTGGACTAGATGATCTCTGAGGGCTCTTCAACTCTGACATCACATGAATTATATGCTTGCCTAACCTGCTCCTTCACTTTGTCACTTGAATGCACAACAGCCACAGAGAGGACAACCTGTAACTGGAGACAGGAAATGAAAGTCTACTTCACAAAACAGTATGAGAGACTGTCAAAAACTTTGCTAAAATCTGGTGAGTAGGCCAGCCTTCACAAATCAAAGATAGCCTTAATTTTACTCACAATGGATACAGCCCTAAAAAAAAAAAAAAAAAATGGAGATAAGAGGAACATAAGTTAAAACAACTGTAAAATTTCACATCATAGTTGTCAGATTAACAAAGATAATGAAAAAGAAAAATAGTAAATGGGGAAGGAGCTATGAAAAGACAAACATGATCATGTACTACGTACCCATGAATTGGTCCAATTATTTAGCAGAACAACTTTGGAATTATACCCCAAAAGTCATTAACTATATATACCCTTTGACATAGTAACACTACTACTGGAATATACCTCCAAGGAGATCAAAACCAAAGGAAAATGTCCCATATTTTTATATGACAAAAAGAGAAAGAGAGTGTTTTATTAAAGTATTTGCCAGAAACAAACTGAGTTGCCTACCAGTTTGGGAAGTGGCTGGAGAAAGTGCAGTATTTAAATATAATCAAATTATTAAAGCATCAAAAATGATGAATACAAAGAATTCAAAGAAATTCGAGAATATGTTTGAATGTTTGCAGAGCAAAGTAAGAACTCTATAAAACAGAATCAGGAGACCAATTTATACAATGACCAAAATAAAACTGAAGAAAAATGACACTTAAAGACTTCAAAACTCTCTCATCAATAGAACAATCTTGACTTCAGAAGGCTAATGGTGAATAGATACACACAGAGAAGATAAAAACCATGTACCACGAACTCTGCTAAGCATTGAGAATAAAAATACAAGCCCCAAAATGTTAGTCCCAACCCTAAAGAAGTTTATATTCTAAAGGAGGAAGATAACATATTAGGAGATAGAAATAGGAGAAGGAGGCACCAAGGGGATACGTACCTACCTGAGGGCAAGGTAGAAAAGTCTGAAGGGTCAGGAGCTGAGCCAGGATAGAACTGATGTGATTGTGGATAGCCTGGAATATTCCTAGTCTTTTTCTTTTTTTTTGAGGGGGAAAGCAAGGCAATTGGGGTTAAGTGACTATATCAGCAAGCACCCTAGCATACCCAGGATGGCTGCTAGCACAGGTTCTTAGATCTGCTTTTCTAAAGGAAAGCAACTCAAAATGGGTTAACAATCTTACTTTAATCAATCAAACAAATATCATTTACCTAGTTTAGGAGAAAAAGTCAGCACCCTGAACTTCAGAGAATACAAACAGAAGTTACAAGCAGACAAAGAAACAGATCAGCAGACGGGCTTCCAACCGTCTGACCATTACACCCATACCTAGTTAGTTACCACAGAGGGAAGCACCAACGTCTGAGTTCTTCAAAACCGAGGGGCTCAACAGCTGCCCAGAGTCTTGTATGACCAAATCACATAACTCTTTCCAAAGTGAGCCCCAAAGCAAAAACTCACATCAGGGTATATATAGCCTTCTCCTGGCTCAGAGAACGTCACAGCCGTCTTGACCCACTGCCCAATCACAAAGTAATAAGGTGTGAGCATTCCTGAAGAACAAGCCTCCCACCACATGCTCCATGTGACCACATTCAGCCTATTGGGGGGCAGAGTATACTTTCAAATCAGAGAAGGTTCTCAGAGCCACTTAAGCCTATCAAAGGGCCTAAGGGCAGGGAATATCTTCAGATTCCCATAACGGTGACTTGCCCAACGTCACATAGCTAGTTAAGTGTCAAGTGTCTGAAGTCACATTTGAACTCAAGTCCTCCTGATTTCAAGGCCAGTGCTTTATTCACTGTGCCAGCTAGCTGCCCCAGGAATATTCCTAGTCTTGAGAAGGGAATCATGAATAGAAGATAGCTATGGAGGAAGAAGCATCTTCTGAGTGAGAAGATTGCCATTCCAGAGGTGTAAGGGGTCAGAAAGTCAGGAACAGAGCTGAGTAAAAAGTGATCCTGAATGGCCTGGGTTCCATATGAAACAGTGGGCCTAAGAAAGAACTCGCTAAACAGATGAAGGGTCAGAGGGACAGAGGATTTTTCAGGGTAAGAAGGCTACTGATGAAAATGGGGAAGAAGCCAGAGTTGAGCAGAGCTAGGAAAGAAAAGAGAGAGGTGGTGAGTTATAGGTATAGAATGAGGCATACAATTTTAGACAAAACCAATGTACTGCTTTACTTGATTATACTTAGTTGTAAGAGGGAAGTCAGTAAAAAAAAAAAAAAGTAACCATGACAGGGAAAAAAAGAATCAAAAATATTTAAAAAGAAAATCTCAGTGGAGCCTTATTAAATCAGATGGATATTGTTCTTGCCTTGGACTAACTTGAAAATCTAGTGGGGAGCTAAAACAAGCATAGATTCCAGGTTAATCTATGTTATACATACAATTATATGTCAACAAAAGTACCTGACCAAAGACTAGAACCGTAAAGGTTATATAAGGATGAGAGGCTGTATACTATTGTATAAAGAGCACTCTTAGAGTCAGTTCAAGTTCAAGGCCCATCTTGGACACTTTAACCTCTGTGAGAGCATGGGCAAATCAGACTTTATGTCTGTTTCCTCAGCTATACAATGGAGCTAATATACTACCTAACATAATATTTTGTAAAAAAAAAATGCTTCATAAAACCTTTTAAGTATTGAAGAATTGTATATTATCATTATAATTTAATCAGGTGCAACAAGGCTTTTGAGCATGTCCAATTTACCTAGGGTCCTTGGCTACCTGGTAACATTGAACTGGTCACTCTCTTTTCTTCCATCTTTAGCCCCACAGGACCAGTAGTTCCAGTCACAGGGTGGTACAACCAGCCAGGCTCAAATGGAAGCCCTGAAAAACCAGGTTGCCTGGGATTCCAGCCTGAGAGGAGTTGTGGACTTAAAAAAGAAATTGTGTTCTATGGGAACCCATGAACCTAAACCTCTTCCCTTCCCTAGAGATTGAGGTCATGTGGTAAGGGGAGAAGGATTATATCTCTATATGATGGGGGAGCATTTTTTTATATTTGTGATTATACCTTCTGAAGTAAATATTCCTTTGCAGAAGAGCCTGTATCACAAATGGAAATCCTGTTTTAAGAGATGAGTATTGATCTGTACCCTAAAGAGTGTGAAATACACAACTTGGCCAAAAGTGATACAGTCTGAATAGCCTGAGCATAGCCCATAGAACATATAGGAGTTAGAGGAAGATGGGAGAGAAGGAAGGGCCAGTCTTGTACAAAGGCAGTGGAAGGATGATTTGAAAGACATAAAGGTCCATCTATTCCCAAATATCTCTTCCTATTGGAAATTCTTAGGATTATTGATATTTCTTTTTTTTTTCCAAGTTAGTCTGACTTTATTAGCCAAAGGCAGGCCTGGCACCTTAGGTGCTCTTGATGAGGCAGGTTCACTTCTTCCCCACTGCTGGCTTCTGGCTCCGCAGGATGGCACTGGCCCAGTGCAGAGATCTTTTTGGTATTTATTCTTGCCGGTGATGTGCTGGAGCTGTTGAGTGTGGCCCAAGCATTTTTGTTGACTGTGGTCTTTACGCAGGAAGTGGTAGGCTTCCTCTGACCTGCCCTCCGCTTAAGCACCACCATGATGCCCTTGCCATCGGTGGCCGGCTTGATGCCCACTGTCTTCCAGTGGATCCGCCTGTTCATAGTGGGATGAGTTTCAGGCTTTGAGATTGTCGGCCTTAGCACTTTACCGTCTGCTTGTTGCGCTTGATGAGGATGCTGGAGCAGTTCTGAAGGCCCATCTGCTGCAGGTGGGCTGACGTGGCTGGTGCTGCGCTCAGCACGGCTCTCAGAGATGGAAAGTCTGTTGTTGTTATTTCTTTAGACTAAGATATTCTATCTCTAGGAGGTGTTCAACCTACAACAAATATTCCTATATCAGATCAGCCAGAACCAGAGAAGTGTTCCAAGGGCCAAGAAATGAGATCTCATCAATTCCTATGAAGCACAAGGAAAGATGTGAACAGGGAACAGGCTCAGTAAGGCTCAATCATAGGACAGTGAGGGCCTGGACAATATGGAAGTATGGAGCAAGGAAAAGTCTAAAATAGGTCCTGGAAGAGAAAAGCATTTGACAAAATCTGTAATGACTCTGATGTAGACAAGACTGAGAGATATGAACAGATGCGAACAGGATGATGATACACTGGGTGAATTTAGAAATGGAAGTTGCTAGTAGAATGCCACAGAACTCTGCCCTGTGTCCTGTTCTGTTCAACATTTCTATCTATGACTTGGAAAATGGTAAAGTAGCATGTTCCTTATATATGCAGAAAATACCCTGGATGATAGAATTGTAATCCAAAAAGATCTCAACAGTCTAGAATGATGGACTGTATCTAATAAGCTTAAACTGGATTATTTAGATTTGTGACTGACCAGAATAAGTGTTTCTCCCACTGCTGATGACCAAGCTGAGACAGCAAGATGATGACATACTGCCCAGAATGCTGGACCTCAAGTACAGAAGACTTGAGTTCAAAGCCTGCCTCAGGTACAAGCTGTGTGACCCTGGTCAAGTCATTCAACCCTTTTCAATCTCAGTTTCCTTCTCTATACAATAAGGATGACAGGCACCTATGTCACAGGAGTTTTTGTGAGAATCAAATGAAATAATATATGTACAGCAGTTTTCAAATCTTAAAAGTACTGTGTTTGTTGTTCCTTTCTCTAAGAGGACCATGACATCAGGAAAATGATGACATGACTTGTAGTTGACTTTGATTTGAGTGAGGGAGGGCTGGGCAAGGTCACCAGCCTCACTTTCTCCTCCAGAGCCATCTGGGTCCAGTGGCTGGATATTCATCAGGGCGACTAAAGATGGCCCAGGATGCACTGGGAGACCCTGGCTGTTGTAGGCTGAGGTCTTTTAAGGTTCTCACTTTGAGTGAGATAACACCCATTCAGTGAATAAAAGTATATATTATATAGTATTTAAAATATATATTATATATGCTATAATATATATTTTATAGTACTTAAAAGTTCTATATAAATGCTAGCTACCATTATCAAAACCCCTTTATACCATCCCAGCTTGTGTTTCTTTCTTTAAAGTACCAATATAAAAGACCTTCCCCAATAAACTGATTACCTTCTTCTGGTGATTGTAATATTTCACAAAGATCAATACACAGTAGTACTCTGACTTCTTTTCTAATTATACAAGTCCACACCCATGTCTCCTAATCAGTACTTAAATGACTGAGTGAAAAGCATTTATTAAGGGCTTACTATGTGTCAAGTAGACGGCTAAGATCTCAGGACACAAAAACAAAAGCAAGTCCTTCTTAAGGAACTTAAATTCTAACTGGAGGAAGCAACATTTATATGGCAGCAGAAATAGAGGATTTTCAAGCATTCTTCATGAGATGGTCAGAACTGAGTAGATATTATGAAGTAGGAATGCAGAAGGAGAAAACAGAGAAAGGTAGACACATTTGATCAATTGGAAGAGACTAGGTGAAGACGCATTGTTTTTTGGTTTTGTTTTGTTTTTTTATTTTTGGAGGGGGGAAGGCAGGGCAATTGCCCAAGGTCACACAACTAGTAAATGTTAAGTGTCTGAGGCTGGATTTGAACTCAGGTCCTCCTGACTCCAGGGCTGGTGCTCTATTCACTGCAATACCTAGCCTCCCCAAGATGCATTGTTTACAAGTAAAAAGAGGAAAAGAAGTAAGTAGTGTCCTCTTAGAGACCTGATGCCATCAAAGGTCAAAGGTAAAATTAAATAAGATAGGGGACATAGATGTTGTTTTGCCCTAATTTTGGTGGTCTAAGGAGGAGGAAAAAGGAAAAAAGAGAGGGGACTCATTACCCCACATAGTAGAGATACAAATCATAAAAACAATAGAAAATTTCATCAAAGGAAATGACTATGAGACAACATATCCAATTAATAGGATGGGGCTAAATGACTCAGGGAAAACTTTATGTCTATAAATTATTTCATCAACAAAAGAAACAAAGAATTGGACATACAACTAAAGAAACTAGAAAAGCAACAAATCAAAAGCCTTCAATTTAAAACCAAAATAGAAATCCTGAAAAATCAAAGAAGAGATTAAGAAAACTGAAAGCCAAAAAACCCTACAAAACATCAAATGGGTGAATAAAAGTGTTTTTGTTAAAAAAAACAATAAAGTTAGCTAGTCTGATTTAAAAGGAGAAGAAAACCAAACTGCTTGTACCACAAATGAAAAAGGAGAATTCATAATAAAGGAAGAAAAAAGGAAGGAATTATTTCACTCAATTATATTTTAATGAAACTGACAATTTTAGATGAAATGGATATTTACAAAAATATAAAATTCCCAGAATAAAAAGAAAAGAAATTGATAATTAACTCAGTATCAGAGAAAAAGAATGAGCTTTAAATGAATTCACAAAGGAAAAATGTCTAGGATTAGACATATTTACAAATGAATTCTATTAAGTATCAAAAGAACAATTAATTCCAATGTCACATAAACTGTTTACAAAAATAGGAAGAGAAAAGACTCTTCCAAGCCTTTACTGTGACAGAAATATTTTTGGAAACAGAGACAAAGTAAACTATAGACCCATGTCCCTAATGAACAACATCAGGGTTGGAGGGTTGGAGTAGAATCTATTAGACTTCACGTGAACTCAAAAAAAAAAGCAAAAATATTAAATATTAGCAAATAGGCTACAACAATATATTAAAAAGATTATACATTAGGACCAGGTTGGATTTATGCCATGAATGAGGAGTTGGTTCAATGTAAAGACAACTATTAACAAAATTGGACATGTTAATAACAAAAATAATAAAAATAGCATTATCATATCAATAGATATAATCTAATACCTGTTTCTATTTTTAAAAAAACACTTAAAAACATAGTGATAAATGGACTTTTCCTTAAAATGGTAATTAGTACCTAAAATTATCCAAACCAAGAGCAAATATTCTCTACAATAAGAATGGTTGGGGAACTTTTCAGTAACATCAGGGTAAAGTAAGGATACACATTACTACCATGACTATTTAGTATTGTACTAGAAATGTTACCTTAGAAAGAAAAAAAAGAAATCAAGGGCAATAACATAGGTAAAGAGGAAACAAAACTATTGATTTTCGCAGATGATATGGATAGTCTATATAGAAAACCCTAGAATCACTAAAAATTTAATTGAATCAAAAAATTCAGCAAATTTGCAGAATATAAACATAAATCTACGTGAATGTCTGTACATTACCAATAAAACCCAGTAGAAAGAGATAGAAAAAGAAATTGCATTTAAAAATAACTACAGAAGCAGTGAATAGAGCACCGGCCCTGGAGTCAGCAGGACCTGAGTTCAAATTTGACCTCAGACACTTAACACTTAATAGCCACGTGACCTTGGGCAAGTCAGTTAACTCTAATTGCCCTGCCCTCCCCTCTCCAAAAAAAGCAAAAAAAAAAAACTACAGAATGTATAAAATACATCGGTCTGCCTTTCTAGACATACACAGAAAGTATATGAAAACACTTAGAAAACTTTATTGAAATGGAGAAAGTTATTGTGAAGTCAGAAGTACTACCCAGAGCTCCTGATTCACAATTCACAATTCTAAAACAATTTAAGGATGCCTTCCCAAGGGATGTATTTACTACTAGAAATAAAAGAGAAACATAAAATCTAGGAGACCTCTCCAAATCTAACCTCCACTGCTCTCCTACACAAATACTACACTCCAGTCCAGACAATAAATGCCAAAGCAGCTAAGGGAATTAGTGGATCAATGAGGGCTTCACAGATGTATGTCATGGAATCTAATCTGGGCTTTGACAAACAGAATTTGGTTAAGCAGAGTAGAGGGGAGGACCTTCCAGGGAGAAAAACAGACTGGGCAAAGACTAAGGGTACATTTCAAGGGTTACAAGAACACAAAGAATAGATCAATTTAGTGAGAAAGTGGGGATGACCATAACCCAGAATGGAAATAGGGAGCCTATACGTTCACCATCCCTGAACATTTCTGCTTTTATTCATTCTATCCCTGGCTATGAAATTTTGTTGTTCAATCATTTTAGTCGTGCCTGAGTCTTTGGGATCCCATTTGGGGTGGTCAACTTAAAGAGAAGGCAGCCAATATAGAAAATATTGTGATCTTTAGTCAGGGTAAGGAAGCTGCAACTGGGGTATCAGAGAAGCAAGGGCTGGGGAACCCAAAAAGAGTTCTTTGGACTTGGGGTTCGTATAAAGTAGTAAGGTAGAAATGGAGGGGCTGCAGGTCCTAGGAGGTTGGGATATAACCTTGTGAAATTGAGGAATGTTTTGCATAACAACCAAAAGTCCATAAAGTAAGCTTGGGAATCTGGGAGGGGAGAGTTTGGGACATTCACAAAATAGATAAAGTCTGGTCAGTCTCAGACAATTTGTGAGTCTGGGAACCTGGGACAAGGTAGTCAACTGCATTTGACAGGATTTTTTTGGATAGAGATAACTAAAGTGGTTTGCCATTTTCTTCTCCAACTCATTTTACAGATGAGGAAACTGAGTCAAACAAGGTTAAGTGACTTGCCCAGGGTCATACAACTAGTAAGTACCTGAGGTCTGATTTGAACTCGGGATTCCAGGCCAGCACTCTTACTGTCCTAGGTATGGAATATCTTTTCCCTAAGCACTCCTCTTCCCTAATTTCTACCTATCAAAACCTACACATTCTTCAAGGCCCAGTATCAATCCTTCTCTGTGAATGACCCACACAGCTAAATGTCTAAGGCTACATTTGAACTCATGTCTTTCGGACTCCAAGGCTAATATTCTATATCCAAAGCATAACATAACTGCCTTTTTTCCTGGAGACTTGAACTCACCTCTGGCATGAAAGTTGCAAGTATGACTAAACAGGTCTCCTGCCCTCTGGGAGCTGATCATCTTACCCAACCTCCCCATAGGACAAGATTACTACTCTTCATTACTTTTGTCAAATTGGATTTAATCACTCTCCCAAGATCAAAGCAGCTTTGATGGAAAAGGGAGAACTGGAGTTGGATCTAGAGCTTGAATGGAGAGTCAGAAGTTAGGGGTTCAAGTCCTGCCGCCAGCAGTTCCCAACTGCATAGGGTGGGACAGACAACTTCACGAGGGTACCTTCAGTTTCCAGTTGTAGAACTGGCACTGCTACTTCACTGCTACTACACTGGCTAATTCACAAAATTGTTGTGAATATCAGCTACACAATGTATATGAAACACTATAAAGGACTATAGAAATGTAAATTATTCTCATTCACACTACAGCTCCTGTGTTCTTTCTCACCCAGCTGTGACTTACTAGTAGTTTAGTAAATGTTGGTTGATTGATTACATCATTTAATCCAACCCTTTTTTTGCTGCTTTTTTTTTTTAGAGGGGGGAGGACAGGGTAATTGGAGTTAATTGACTTGCCTAAGGTCACGTGGCTAGTAAGTGTTAAGTGTCTGAAGCCAAATTTGAACTCAGGTCCTCCTGACGCCAGGGCCGGTGCTCTATTCTCTGCACCACCTAGCTGCCCCAACACTTTATTTTTTAGCTGAGGAAACTGAGGGACAAAGAGGTAAAGGAGTTACCCATTATGACCTTGTAAGCTTTGAAAGGTTGGAAGAATAAGCCAACAGAAGTCCAGAAACTAGAATTCATATCAGAGTTTGCACCGAGGAGTGACTTGCTTGACCCAGTGGCTAAAAAGCTTGTATCCACATTGTGAAGAGCTTTCAAAGCCAAACAGAAGAATTTATATTTTATCCCATAGGCCATCGGGGAACTGTGGCAACCCTCTCAAACCATCTATCTTCCCACACGTATGCCTTCTTCCCAAGAGCTCCAGGCCCCTCTAGCACTCAGCCCCACGTCTGGCACGTGGCAGGCATTTCACAAATATTTACTGACTGCTTAAAAGATACAATTATTTGAATGAATAAATGAAGCATATATTAAACTTTAACTATGTTTCAGAGAACTTCAATGGATGAGAACTGGTGGATTTAATTCAGGTAATCATTAAATCTACCACTGTGGGCAAGAATGCATTAGAAGAAATGGAGCAGCTCTCACAGTCAATAAAAAGGTAAGAAAAACAGAACTGGGAGGGGATGCCCATCAACTGGGGAATGGCTGAACAAGTGGCATATTGTAATGGAATATTATTGTGCTATTAAAAATGATAAGCAGAATGATTTCAGAAAAACCTAAGAAGACTTACATGAACAAATGCCGAGTAAAGTGAGCAGAACCAAGAGACCACTGTACACAGTAACAATACCGTAGGATGAAAATCTGTGAATGGCTTAGCTAATCTCAGCAACACGATGATCTAAGACAATCCCAAAGGACTCATGATGAAATATGCTATCTACTGAGAAAGAACTGATAGTATCTGAATATAGACCAAAGCATGCCATTTTTCACTTTCTTTCCTTTTTTTCTTAGTTCTGAGTTTTCTTTCATGAAAATGACTAATACAGAAATATGTTTTAAATTATTGCACATGTATAACCTATATCAGATTACTTGATGTTTGGGATGGGGAGAGGGGAAGGGAATTTGGAACTCAAAACTTTAAAAAAAGAATGTTAAAACATGTTTTCACATGTAAATGGGAAAAAAATAAAATATTATTTTAAAAAATAAGCATTACTGGGGTATAATCTAAAAACTGAAAGTGATTTCTATTTGAATCTAAGGCAAACTGTTCAATATCACAGTAATACAAGTCTATGCTCCCATCAGATGATGCCAAAGAGGCCAAAGCTGATTAGTTCTAGGAAGACTTATATCTTATAGAAATGACACCAAAAAAAAGGATGTCACATTCATTTTAGAGTATTGGAACGCTAAAGTAGGAAATCAAAAGATAATTGGAATAACAAGCAAGACTGCTCTTGGAGTTGAGGGAAATTATCTTTCTATTAATAACATATTATTAAATTAGGACTAAGGCTTTCTCTCTTTCCTCATTCAGGGACCAGTCCCTGTAGGTCAGTCAGTCAGTCTCTGAAGGTTCTTGTTGATAGATGAGATTGTCCAAAATCATCTGGAAATGTGTTCCACAATCTTGGGTGGGACTCCACCCAACTAGGAGACCTTACTTGCATTTAGAGTGTAACCAGAATCTAATCTAGGTGAATTCCAGCCCAAAGCATCAAGTCTATGCCCTTGTACTCTTCCATTGGAATCCAGGGTAACCCAGCTCATGAAGGAAAAAATCAACTAGAATGAGCTGGGTAGAGATGGATTCCTTTATCCAGATTGCTAGAAGTAGCTCATGAGTCTCATGAGCAAGCCATATTCTGAGCAGGAGGAACTAAAGGATTTCAGCCCATCTCCTCATTTGAAAGTCTACCCCCCTCATTAATTATTCATCAATATGGGGTTTTCACCTGTCAAGGGCACCCCTTTTTCCAAAGTATTCAGTGATCTCCATTGTTTTGTCTTTGGTTGTCAAGGAAAACCACTAACCATCAATTTATTGATTATCAGCCAGCCTAATTGATAAACTGAATATCAATTATCCAGAAACTGTCTCTCAGGCTTTTCATTTGTCTCAGAGTACAAAATTTAGCAGGACAGAGACTAATATAGTTTTGTCAACATAATTGACTGGTCATAGCAAGCATTCTTTTTCAACAACCCAAAAGGTGACTACACATGGAAATCACACGGTCAAGACAGAAATCAGACTGATTACACATACTTTGTAGCCAAAGGTTGAGAAACCATGTAGTCAGTTAAAACAAGATCTGGAGCTGACTGTGGCTTGTATCACAGGTTTCTCATAAAATTCAGACTTAAATTGAAGGAAGTAGTGAAAACCATCAGACCATATAGGTATGATCTAAATAACATCCCTTATGAATATGAAATGGAGTTGATGAATAGATTTAAGGAATTAGATTTGTTAGAGTGCCTGAAGATCTACGGACAGAGGTTTACAATATTGTATAGGAAGAAGCAACAACAAAAAATCCCAGAGAAAAAGAAGAGCAAGAAAGCAAAATGGTTCTCTAATGAGGTTTTATCAATAGCTGAAGAAAGAAGGGGAAAAAAAAAGGTAAATAAGAAAGGGAAAGATATGCCCAACTGAATGCTGAATTCCAGAGAACAGCAAGGAGAGATAAGAAAGCTTTCTTAAATGAGCAATACAAAAAATATATAGAAGAAAACAACAGAATGGGAAAGACAAGAGATCTCTTCAAGAAAGTTAGCGATACCAAAGGAATATTTCATACAAAATTGGATAAAAGGGGGCGGCTAGGTGGCTCAGTGAATAGAGCACCAGCCCTGGAGTCAGGAGGACCTGAGTTCAAATCCAGCCTCAGACACTTAACACTTACTAGCCATGTGACTTTGGGCAAGTCACTTAACCTCAATTGCCCTACCTTCTCCCCTCCAAAAAAAAAAAGGAAAAAATGGATAAAAGACGAAAATAATAAGGACTTAACAGAAGCAGAAGAAATTAAGGATAAGTGGCAAGAACACACACACACACACACACGCACACACACTCACATACAAATACAAGAAAGATCTTTACATTATGGATAACCAAGACAGTGTGGCTACTGATCTTGATAGAGCCAGACATCCTGGAGAATGAAGCCAAATTAGCCTGAGGAAGCATGGCTAACAATAAGTTTAGTGGAGGTGCTGAAATTCCAGCTGAGCTATTTAAAATAGTAAACAATGATACTGTTAAAGTGTTGCATTCGATATACCAGCACATTTGGAAAACTCAACAGTGGCCACTGGATCGGAAAGATCAGTTTATGTCCTAATCCTAAAGAAGGACAATGCCAAGTGATGTTCAAATTACTGAATAATTTTGCTCATTTCACAAGCTAGCAAGGTTACACTTAATATTCTATTTTCTTTTCTTTTTTGCTTTTTTGGAGGGGAAAAGGTAAGGCAATTGGGGTTAAATGACTTCCCCAAGGCATATACGTAATATTCTGCAAGCTAGGCTTCATGTGAATAGAGAATTACCAAAAGATCAGGCTGGTCTTCAAAGAGGCAGAAGAACTAGACACCACATTATGGACATTTGTTGCATTATGGAGAAAGCAAGGGAGTTCCAGAAAACCATCTACTTCTGCTTCCTTAACTACACTAAAGCCTTTGACTGTGTGGATCACAATAAAATGTGTTAAGTCCTCAAAGAGATGGGAGTAGCAGATCATCTTGCTAGTCTCTTGAGGAACCTGTTTGAGGGCCAAGAAGCAAGTTAAAACCAAACATGGAACAAGGGATTGGTTTAAGGTTGGGAAAGGAATATGGCAAGGCTGTATGTTGTCACTTTATTTATTTAACTTATGTGCAGAGTATATCGTGTGAGATGTCAGGCTAGATGAATCAAAAGCTGGAATTAAGATTCCTAGGAAAAATAATTATAATCTCAGATATGCAGATGATACTACTCTGATTGCTGAAAGTGAAGAGGAAGTGAAGAAGCCTCTTGATGAGGATGAAAAAGAGTGTAAAAACTAGCTTGAAGCTTAACGTTAAAAAAAAACAAGGTACTCCTAAGAACAAGTCCCATCACATCCTAGCAAACAAAAGGAGGAGTGGAAGCAGTGTCAGATTTTATATTCTTGGGCTCAAAGATCGCTGCAGATGGAAACTGAAGTCATGAAATTAAAAGACCCTTACTCCTTGGAAGGAAAGCTACGGCAAACGTGGTCAGCATACTAAATAGCAAAGCTATCACCTTGTCAACAAAGGTCCATATAGTCAAAGCTATGTTTTTTCTAACAGCAATGTATGGCTGTGAGAGTTGAATTGTAAAGAAAAGTGAGGGCCACAGAATTGATATTTTCTTATTGCGGTTCTGGAGACTTTTGAGGGTCCCTCGGACTGCAAGGAGATCAAATCAGTGAATACTTAAAGAAATTAATTCAGGTTATTCACTGGAAAGTCAGATACTAAAGCTAAAGCTTAAATACTTTGACCACATAATGAGAAGATGGAACTCACTGGAAAAGATCCTGATGTTGGAAAAGATTGAAGGCAAAAGGAAAAGGAGATGGCAAAGAATAAGATGGATGGTGTCATGGAAACAATGAATATGAACTTGGACAGAACAGGAGATAGTGCAGGATATAAGGACCTAGCATGCTATGATCCACGGGGTCACAAACAGTCGGATATGAGTGAATGAATGAACACGTGCAAAGCACTATGCTGAACACTGGAAATAAGATAGAAAGGTCAGACAACAGACAATTCCTGCGCGAAAGGAGCTCATGTTCTACTGAAGGAAAAAAAAACACATATGGAAGGTTTCAGTGGCAATTTAGATGGAAAAGTCATATGGTCCTCAGGACTTAAATATAGTTCGCTGCTTTTGGTGGGTCATTTAAGGAATTTTCAAACCCTTTACCCTGATTACCTAACACTTTGTAAAGGAGCTCTCTATACTTGCAAGTACAGAGAGTGCGGAAGATTAATGTGGATTACAAGGGCAGCTAGGTGGTGCAGTGAATAGAGTGCCAGCACTGGCGTCAGGAGGCCCTGAATTCAAATCTGCCTCAGACCCTTACTGTGTGACCTGGGCTTAACACCTTTCCTCAGTTCTTCACGTGTAAAATGAGCTAGAAAAGGACATGGCAAACTACTGCCATTCTTAGCCAGGAAAATCTGAAATGGGGTCACTAGAAGTCACATATGACCAAAATGACTGAACTACAATGCAGATCATAAGAGGCCTCAGAGAAGGCCTGATTAGTTCAACTCCTAATTTTTTTTTTTACAAATAAGGAGATTGAGGCCTAGTGAGGTCAGGTGGCATATTTGGTAAGGAGCACAGGTAGGAGCTGAACCCAGGTCCTCTGGCGCCAGAAACACCGGTGCTTCCAATATACCATCCTGCATACACCATACACCGTGGAGATGAGACTGCAGCGCAGCCTTGAGGAAGGGGCGGAGATCAGGGCAGCAGGACGGGACAGAACGAGCAGATAAGATAACGGACAAGGAGGCGCACAGGCAGACTGTCCCAGGCTATTTTGCAATTCAGAGGCTCGAAACAAGGAATTTCCTTACAGAAACAACGTCAGAACGGTAGGTTAAGGGTCAGCTGGTTAGCGTTCTCAGGCCAAAGATGAATCTTCCTTCTCCGGGCCCAGGCTCCGTCCGCCGCGGCCTGCGCACAGTAGGCGCTTTATCAATGTTTGCTGATGGGCGGCCTATGTAATTGAATATGGTGATAATTGGAAAGAAATCAAGACACGCTGGCCACTGTTATTGTTATCGTAGTCGCAGGAAATCACAGGAGGAATTTATGTTAGTAATTTAAAAAAAAAAGAACGTAGCCCATCCGCCCACAAAGAGCCAGGCAGGGAAGAGAGCGGAAGCTGGCACAAGGCTAGTACCCAGAATCCCCCTGGCTTCCGGGGAGGGGCTGTTGACCTTGAAGGCACTTCCTCCTGGGCGGAAACTTCCCGAGGCTCGCGGAGGGAGGCCGTGCGGCTTCCCCGGAGTCTCCTCCGCTGCCGAACCAAGCTTCGCCACGAGGTCGGAAGGGGCTCGCTGGCCCCTCCTGCTGCCCAGAGCGGGAATGATTGAAGCCAGACTGGGGAGCCGAAGGGAGGTGGGGACCGGGCCAGACCCTGCGGGGGGGAATCGGAGGGATCGGGAGGGATCGGGAGGGATCGGGAGGATCGGGAGGATCGGGATTGGGGCGGGGAGAGGAGATCGAAGCCGGGGCGGGGGGCCCTCCAGGAATGGATACGCTCGGGCTAAGTAAGGCGGGCCGGAGGAGCAGGAACCCGACCAGCAACCAACGGTCACGGTTGCTGGGGAGAGGGAGCAAAGCGCCGCTCGGTTCGTGCCCCTCCTCCCATCGTGCCTTGGAGCGTTTGCCCCAGAGAGCTCCAGTTCCGCCCGTGGGCAGGCGGTCGTATATAGTTATCTGGGGGGGGTGGGAGGAGAAGTCACCCTCCCACGCTTTCCCCTCCCCCACCCCAGTTTCTGCTCGCCGTATTTTGACACCTACCTGTGTATTTTTGTGATGTTGGCAACACGCTTAAAATACAGCAGCTGATTTGAGCCAAGCGTAGAATGCCCAGTTGGGCACTGAGAGAAGTGGAGCTTAACTCAAAAGGGAGATTGGGCCCTGTAGTTTCCTGCCTTTTGGGAATACTGGACTTGAGGGTGGGTGGGTGTGTGGGTGTGTGGGTGTGTGGGTGCTGTACTTGGGTATTTTATATATAATATAATGTAATACATAATACTGTACTTGAGTATGTTAGTGCTGTGCTCAAATATTATATATACATATATAATGTAATACTATGCTTGAGTATATTATGTTCTATTATATATTCATATAGATTTATAAGTTTATACTATGTATGTAATTAGATTATATCAATTCCTTTCCTCTCTTCTTTCCCTCTTTCCCTCTCTCTCTCCTCCCCTTTCTTCACCTCCCTCTACCTCCTCTCCCTTCCCTTTCTTCCCCTCTTTCTTTTCTTTTCTCCTCTTAAGGAATGTGACCGGGCAGAGAAAACGGATATAAACTAAGTAAGAGTGGGGTCTGGGGAAAGCTCTCCACTGGGACTCGGAGGAGGTGATTGGCTCTGGGAGTCCGGCTGAACCCAAAAGATTTAAGACTGCAGAGATGGTTGACTCCGCCAAGGTGTTACGACTTTTTAAAACCTTGCACAGGACTAGACAGCAAGTTTTTAAAAACGATATCAGAGCACTAGAAGCAGCAAGAGAAAAGATAAATGAAGAATTCAAAAAGAATAAACATGAGACTTCACCAGAGGAAATAGAAAAGTTGATCAAGATAGGTTCTGATGTTGAATTAATACTCAGAAAATCTGTTATACAGGGCATTCACACAGAACACAACACTTTGAAGTTAGTTCCTAGGAAAGACCTTCTTATAGAAAATAATCCTTACTGTGATGCTCCTGCCCAGAAGCCATGAATCTTCTTGGACAAACAGTTTATTGCATATTAATTTTAAATTATTTTAAGTAAAGTTAGTGAAAAAATAATGACATTCTTTATACCTACAACCAGAAAAACATCAATTAGAATGTGCATCTTGGTTCCATTTTACACTGGAAGGGCATCATTGGGAAAAGTTAATTGTACAACAGAATTAGAACTACTTGACTACATTTTACATTTTGGAAGGACATCATTGGGAAAAGCTCATTGTGGTTGAATATTTCTGAAGAGTATTTGTTAAGATGATTTATTTTCCTAGGAAATCAGTCCATGTTTTTTCTATAAGTTATGCTCAGGTATATCATATTGTGAATTTACTTTGTATCGTCGTGATTTTACCATGTATTAATTGAGAAAATGAAGTGTTTTAACAAACTGACTTATTTTCTTTTAAATTCTGGCTTGAATTATATACTTCTCAAAGTGTTAAATATAATCAGAAATTTTTGTGTTAACAGGACATTTGCTGTTTTAGTTATTGAAGTCAAAAGGGAAAGCAGGGGTGGGGGCAACTAGGTGGTGCAGTGGATAGAGCACTGGCCTTGGAGTTAGAAAGATCTGAGTTCAAATATGACCTCAGACACTTAGCTGTGTGACCCTAGGCAAGTCACTTAACCCTGATTGCCTCCAGGAAAATAAAAAGGGAAGGGGAAGTTCCTTTGTACACCCTCTCCACAAACTATAGTCTTTGCCTTTTGTGTTTAAATCCCAGAGCTATTTCTTCACCTAGGACCGCAGTGGGCTAAGACCATTGGAAAACAAAGTTACAGTTATGAAGTAGCAACGAAAATAATTTTACGGTTGGGGGTCACAACATGAGGAACTGTAATAAACGGTTGCACCATTAGGAAGGCTGAGAACCACTGACCTAGGAGAAATTTATATTTTATTATAGAGGCACAACGCATCTCCTTTTATAAATACTAAAGTCTTCCAGATGAAAGAATAGTTAACTTGATGCATCAGTGATCACAGTTTTACAAGCAAAACCTAATAATTTAGGAAGTGTTATTTTATCAATTCATGTTCTTGTCCTGGAAAGTTTTTACTGGGGAATTTTTTGGTCAAGGGGTAGTGGAAGAGTGTCATTTGGAAAACAAGAATGTGTACATATTTCTTAAATAAAACTGTTGGGGGAGTGGCCGTGTGCTGAAGTGAGTTGAGCACAGCCCGGAGTCAGGAAGACCTGAGTTCAGATTCGGCCACAGACACTTAACACAAAACCAGCCTTGTGACCTTGGACAAGTCACTTAATCCCAACTGCCCTGTCTTCCCCCTACAAAAAGCAATAAATAAATAGAACTGTTGACTTTTGAAGGACACACGCTAACATTTCTGGTATTAGCAGAGGATAGGCCTCTGCTGCTCCCTGCCACCACCGCCCAGCCAGAAGGGTCGCAGCTCGTTTTGACATTGCTACCATTTCAAGTGAGGTTTGTTGGGTATTTGCTTTAAAATGTAAAAAGCGAAAGAGCCTTTGAGTGTATTTTTCCTTTTTTCTTCTGTCCATCGCCCACTTCACAATAAATTTTTCTCTTTTTGCCATCACTCCTCCCCAGCCCCTTTATTTTTAAGAAGTTTTATTGATGCCTTTTGCTTTTGTGGCATTTATTTCCAAACTGACTTGGTCCTTTTCTCTAATCCAGCAAAACAGTTCAGAAATACCAACCCAACGTGTTGGCTATGCCCAATAGCATGCCGCTGGAGATCTTGCGTTGTCTTGTCCTTCCCCAGCGCCAAGCTTAGTTATAATTACATAGTGTCCAATTTCATATTACTCTTCTTTTCCATTTGGACTGTTGTGCTAAGTGTGTGTATTGTCTTCTGGTTTCGACTTAACGGCATCAATTCATAGAAGTCTCCCCATGTTTCTCAAAATTCCTTAAATTCATCGTGGTTCACAGCACAGTCATGTTCAGTATATCCATGTACCACAGTTGGTTTAGCTGCTCTGCAGTCACCCTTTCTTTTTTTTAAACCGCTACTCATAAATGGAAGTAAATTTTGGCAGTTTGGTTCTCGTTTTTTATCTTGTAGCTCTTCCGTTGTATGGATAGCCTGCCCTTTCCCATTTGTTCACCAGTAAGAACCACAGGCCTAGATTATACATTCTCATTTGATTGCATAGTGAGCTTCGATGCAAAAATTACTCAATCCTTACTAGCCATGTGACTTTGGGCAAGTCACTTAACCCCAATTGCCCTCCAAGATAAAAAAAAAAAATTCACATAATTTTACCACTGTTGAAAATAAATGTATTTGAGAATAAAGTAAAAGGAGGTAAAAGCTTTTATTACATAGATAGTATCGCACCATATCAATACAATTCCATATTTGTTTTGGTTTTTTCCAAAATTGAATATAAGATTTAAAAAAAAATCTACCTTTTTCAAAATTGAATACCTCCCAAATAGGTTTGTGTCCAGTAAAGAGCAGGAAAGGTGTTTGTGACGGCATGCCAATCTGATTTTTTGATCTGCAGTTTGAGAATCTATGCTTTCCTATTTTGGGGTCACCCTAGAGTGCCCATCTCTCTGTTCTCCCCTTCTGATGTAGATGCTTCCTTTTCTATCTGCCATAGCCACTCCAGGAACACTGGATCTTCTGTCTTTTCAGAAGTCAAGGTCACTTGGACACTTCAAATTCAGGACACTGACTCACCTGTGATCTGGACAAAATAAGCAGGGAGAGAGGCAGCCATATACACAGTGCTGCCATGGCTAGGTGGGGGGACGGTCCAACTGCCCCTCCTTTACCTTCCTTCCAGGAAGGAATTCGAACCAGTCTTGTTTCACGTGCTGCCAGGAAAGAAAGAGCAGAGAGTTATGTTACCCCTTTTGTATATCTACTGAGTTCCAGGCCGGCAGCCACTTAGGGAACTCTTCATTTCTCATTGCAGTGCCCTGAGTCATCAGCTCTTCTGGCTCAAAAACTGATCTGAGGACTCTCCATTATCAGTGAATGTGAGTCCTTTGGTCATTATTAGCTTAGAATAGGTTCCCCCCAGTGTCCATATGACAGATTGGAACCAGGCAGGGAATATTTGTATGCCCTAAGAAAGGCCCCTCTAGACCCGTTCACCTACATTACATAACAGACAGAAAGGCGCTTAGGGGGATGAAGTCAGGAAAAGCCTCACCAAATACATTTAGAGAAGATCAGGTTGGAAGCCAACACAAATTTAGAGACTTCTGGGGATCAGTTTTTAAAATATCTCCATAAGGGAAAAATTCCAGAAGGGGAAAGGAAAGATAGTAACTAGCAATCGAGATGCCTATTTAAAAATATATATGTATGTGTATATATATATTTGTAAGGCAGCTTTATTATGCATTGAAGATAAACATGAAATGGAAACAGGCAGGTTTTCACAGAACTTTCTCTGCTGAGACCATTGTCACAGGACTGACTGAAAGCATTTGACTCACTTTGCTCCGAGTAGGTATCTTCCACGCATGTTTTAAGATCATAAAAAGTTCCTTGATTTTATATGACCCACCATTGCTGTGGGGTCCAGGAGGTTGAGGTGCTAAACCTCCCTAATAAGGGAACCTTTATTAGACACAATAGCTATGAACCAGTATGTGAAAACTGGGTTCATTCTTGAGAGAGTAAATACCACCTAAAAGAAAGGTCAGGCCCTTTTTCTTACACTCTATGGAGCTTTACATCCCCACCCCAGAGTCCTGGGGAAAATTACCTGAATATTAAATTTCAAGTCAAGTAGAAATGAAGTCAGTGTACAATGTAGATCAAGTATAAGACAGCTATTTGTCTCCTTTAAACTAAGAAGAATGTTTAATACACCCAAGACCCCCAAGCACGCATTGCTAGAAAATCTCAAGTGGTAGTAACTTTTTTTTTTGGAGGGGGGAAGGCAGGGCAATTGGGGTTAAGTGACTTGCCCAAGGTCACCCGGCTGGTGTTGTGTCTGAGGCCGCATTTGAACTCAGGTCCTCCTGACTCCAGAGCTACTATTCACTGCGCCACCTAGCTGCCCCTAGTGGTAGCAACTTAAAAATATTCTTACACTCTCTAAGGAAGTTGAGACTTAAAACTGTCAAAACCTACAGCAGTTTACAAAGCTGCTGAATAGATATTTATTTTTTATTTCATCTGTATAAATAATTCCCTCATGGTCCCTGTCTCCCGGACTGTCAGGCTTGGGCCCCGACTCCTGTTGGTCATCTTCATAATTGCTGTTGTAGATGCCATACAGGCGCTTCCCACAGCACAGCTGGCACCAGCTGATCAACCAGCGTCTCCCCACCTCTCATACTCATGAGGCTGCCTCTAAAACCTGAACACTTCCATTTTGCTGATAATTTTAGTCATTTATAGCTGAGCAAAGAAACATAAATCAGAAGAGACAGCCAGAAACCCAGGCTCAAGCTTGCCTAGTTGAGTCTCTGTTCCAGTTGCCATACAAGAGCAATGTTCATGCCTTCATGCCTCATAGGAAATCCCAGAATGAACTGACGTCACAGAGAGTCAAAGAAGGAGTGAGAGCCAGAGGAAAGGGTCAGTCTCTTTGAAAGGCTGCCAAGTAAATCACAATTCTCCTGCTTTAGTGACCAAGCCTCTTTGATGCTGCCTCACCCTGCTTTGGCTGCCGTGGCAGGAAGAGAGACCAAGAGACCACTGAAGCTTTGGATTATCATCTCAAAGCTGCCAGCCCTTTCAGCATTGAACTACACATTTCCTGAGAAGGGGCCGGAGAGCAGATCTTATACTTATAAATGGAGGAGCCCTCACCAATCCAATCCAACACCTACTCCACAGGTTAAAAGCCCTGATACATATGCAACTAAAGAGAGAATAATTTTCAATTGTAATGGTAGTTTATTGAGTCAGTCAAATCATTTTGCCCTACTTCAAGTAACAGACAAAAGCAGCACCCTAATACATTTGTGAAGTGAAAATATGTCTCAGTTAAATTAGCTCAATGAGAAGTATACATGTCCTATGGGCTCCCATAAAACCAGTGAGTTCCTTTGGAATCAGAGATTCTAGCATCTAGGATTCCATTAGTGGAAGCCTCCAGCCAGGCCCCTGAGAAAGAAATGTTTGGGTGAGATCTTCCACCTTACCCTTAGCCTTTGTCTCCTCCCACTATCCCTCACTTGACCAAAGGAGGATTTTGTGAACTCTAGAGAATCATAAGTTTTCATCTTTTGGGGTTTTTTGCTTTTTGGAGGGGGGAAGGCAGGGCAATTGGAGTTAAGTGACATGCCCAAGGTCACATGGCTAGTAAGTGTTAAGTGTCTGAGTCCAGAACTGGTGCTGTATTCACTGTACCACCTAGCCATCCCAAGTTTTCATCCTTTTTCATCAGCATCCTATCAGTGTCCTCAGACAGCAGCTTCTGCATCAGGTAACAAATAGCAATTAGATATAACGAAGAAAGGCAAATTCAATCCTTTACAAAGAGACTTCCGCCATGATGATTATCTAAATGGAAGCAAGCTATCCTATTCCTACATTTCTGTTCCCAAAAGAACCTGAAATTCATTCCAGATCATACAGTTGATGGAATCATAATAAAGCTGCCCTCAGCCTCAATATTCTAACTTCTTTGCGGACCCCACTGAACAGCTGGCACATCTTGATTTGGTTGGTGGTTGTCCTGTGTTCTCAAATAGGAACAAAAATGACATCACTATGCTAAAGTCAAGTTTCTTTTTTTTTTCCGGAGTGGGGAAGGCAGGGCAATTGGGGTTCAGTGACTTGCAAAAGGTCACACAGCTAGTAAGTGTTAAGTGTCTGAGTTCAAATTTGAACTCAGGTCCTCCTGACTCCAGGACCAGTGCTTTATTCACTGTGTCGCGTAGCCGCCCATAAAGTCAAGTTTCAACGTATCTGACTATAGCTGATCAAACCAACATGAACCTGAAATGCTCTGCCATAGGTCAGGCACAAATAGTCCATGCGAATGTTTGGGGTAGATTCCCTAAATTTATGCATCTCACGTTTCTTTTGAGCTACTTCAATTCTGCTTTGCTCATAGAGCACAGCACCTTCTCTGATGAGGGCACCATGCTGAGCGGTCCTGTGTCAGTGTCTCCCATATCACATGATCAATTCCAAAGTTATTGAAAGAGACCTTGAGAGTGTCCTTGTATCGCTTCTTACCACCATGCAAACACTTGCCCTGTGTGAGCTCTCCATAAAATAGTCTTTTTGGCAAGCATATGTTTTGCATTCAAACCACTTGGCCAGTCAAGTTGCGCTCTCTGAAGCAGAGTTTGAATGCTTGACAATTTTAGTTGAGTAAGGACCTCAGTGACTGGTACCTTATCCTGCCAGGTGACCTTCAGAATCTTCCTAAGAATTCAAATGGAAGCAATTCAGTTTCCTGGCGTGGCACTGGTAGACTGTCCAGATTCACAGGCATACGCGATGCATACAATACAACAACATCCTGATTTAACCACACCCCAGGCCCCCAGACTCAATATAGCCACTGCCCCTAGCTAGCCACTGCCCTCAGATCCAATTCACATATTTGAACAGATGTGTTCTTGTACTCAACCATAATCACATCCATTTAGCCCAAGACAGGACCACAATACCTAACTATCCATCTTGACCAGATAGAACCACAATAGCTAGCCAATCAAAGGACAGTAGGACCAGGAAGTTTGACCACCATGCCATAGAAGGGACCCCTCCCCTATAAACTAATCCCTTGACAAACCCCTCCTGCCGTTTTAATATTCATAGTTTCTATTATGTAATCACATCTTTACCCTATAAAAATTCATCCTGCTTTTTCTGAAATTGCTGGCTCCTCTTGGAACTTAGGCAGCTCCATTGGATGTATCAATCTCAATAACTGCCTATATTTGAATTAGAGGTGGTCTAACTCTGAATTCTTTGAGAGGGTGCCACCACAACACACCATGAAACCCACAACATAATGATCAAGAAATCTAATGAGAAACTATAGCAAGTGATTTCTTCCACCCTCCAACTAGGCAAAAAGCCCATGGGCTATAGTGAAATTAGCAAAGTCAGAGTTAGTAGAGGCAGCCAAGCTGGCAGCATCCCAATCTGACCAGCTGCAGACCAAAGACACCTGTAGCCTTCAAGACTGTGTCTAGAAGCAGCAAGAGTGGGAGCTTCCCTGATTTGAAAGCCCCATAGAATTTTGAAAGGCATTGACAGGGGACCTTGGAAGCTTTAGGAGCAGCAACTGACAATGGCCAGTGTGGTATAGCAACAAAATATTCAGTCTGGGAGGGGCCGCTAGGTGGCACAGTGAATAGAGCACTGGCCCTGGAGTCAGGAGGACCCGAGTTCAAATCCCACCCCGCACTTAAACACAAAAACTAGCCGTGTGACCTTGGGCAAATCACTTAACCCCAATTGCCCTCCAAAAAGCAAAAAAATAAATAAAATAAAAAGTTAAAAAAAAAAAAACATTCAGTCTGGGAAAGCCCAGGTCCAGGGCATCTAAGGTTCCTACTACTCCACCCTGAGATGCCAAAGAGGACCATGAAGAATCAGTACTCAGAACCTCAAAGATCAGAGGAGGAGGGGGGTAGCCTTTGGGAGTGGAAGGCAGGGCAAGAACCCATTTTTTTTAAGTGCACAGAAGAAACCAGAAGCACAGACAACAAAGCATCTTTGAAAGTAACCTGTAGAAATGACATGATATGATACCATACTATATCATAACTTATGTTAAAGCCAGTGGTATGAAATGGAGATTTATGGTTTCTTATACTTTTTTGTTATGCTGCACATATGGGGCTTAGGGGGATGTTTAAGTTAGAAATTTTTCAAAATTATTTTGAGAAGACCATGCATAAGGAGAGGAAACATCATGAGTACCCCATAAAGAGGAAGAAAAGACTTCCAGCAATCAGGAGCTATGAATTAACTCTTTGCAACATGTGTTCTCTCTAAACTTGAGCCCACTCTCCTCTGGACTCAGTACGTAGCTGTGGGAGTGTGTGTGACAGACTTTTGGGGGTATGTTTTTTATCAGATTTTCTTACTATACCATCTTAAGTCTAGCTGATATTGATGTCAACAATAATCACAGGAACAATCTCCCCCAATGGGGGTACATGAATCGTTACATTAGAAAACCACCCCTAAGGTCCTTAGGGTTAATTCTAGAATCCTGAAAGGCTCTGGGGAACCCAGCATGCCAGACTGGGCAGTTAGGGATCGATCAGGAGAACGGTACCAGAGCACATGCTGGGCAATGATCTTCTGATAATCTCTATCATGAAAGGAGGCTCTATCTGCACCTGAAGAGCAGCCGTTAAAGCCTAGACCTGTTGCTCAGGCCACCAACGCGGCCACTTGCTGCAGTCATTCCCCACAACCTACCTACAGAATGGCAGGCAAATCAAAAAATGTTCAACAACTCTTCTTTGTCCTGCCCAGTTTTCCCATGAAAAACCAAATGGACGAAGAATGACTTTTGTTTAGCTTGTAACATGTAGCTATATAGGTAGTCCATGAAGTTAGTCCTTAATTTCATAAAGGTATGCTGTTGTTCAGCCACGTCCAAGTCTTCATGACACCACTTGGGGTTTTCTTGGCAAAGATATGGAGTGGTTTGCCACTTCCTTCTCCAACTCATTTTATAGATGAGGAAACTGAGGCAAACTAGGTAAAATGATTCACCCAGGGTCACACAGCTGGCAAGTTCTGAGGCATGGTTTGAACTCAGAAAGAGGGGTCTTCTTGACTCCAGGTCCACTGTGCCACCTAGCCATCCATAGAGAGAGATACATTTGGAAAATTGTACTATACTTTCTAAGATTCCAAAATACTCCATGATGCAAAAACCCATCTTTAAAAATATTCTACAATATTCTCACAGTTTTGCTATGTGAGGATGAATCATAGAATACCATGATCAAAATTACCAGTGACCCTGGGGTAGGGAGATCCCATCTTGCCCTACCGGAAAGTCAGAGGGGTGAAGGGGGACGACACAGGAGAGAGTAGATTGGAGGAGGGACTATACAATGGGATGGCTGTTTTGGGGTGGTGGGTGGGAGGAAGATGGGGAGAATTTTGTAACTCAAAATCTCATGGAAATGAACGATGCAAACAAGAAAATAAATAAATAATTTTAAAAATTCCAAAAAGAAAAGGAAAAAAAAAATTTACCAGTGACCCAAAGACTGATTAAAAGATGTAAGTTGTAAATAGGAAGTGACATATCATCATTAATGATTTGTGCTCAAAATACCTAACAAATGGGAAATAACTAAAGAAATTATGGCATAAAGGCATTACAAATCCCTCAAAGAATTACGAATGTGAAGAACTCAAACATAAGAAGACTCGTATAACATGAGAAAGCAGAGCAGAAATGAGACACAACCACTGTAAATCAAGTTAACATGGACATTACTAATCTGCTCCCAGGGATGCCACAGCAAGGCCTGTTCTCAAAGATACCAGAAAAAGGGGAAATGAATCCACATGTGCAAAAAATATTAGTAGGAGCCCTTTTTGTAGTGACACAGACCTGGAAACTAAGGGAGTGTCTGCCAGCTGGGACATGGCTGAACAAATTAAGGCAGAGAAATGTAATATTACTGTTCTCCAATAAATGAAGAAAGATCGCTTCAGTTGGGAAGGCTTGTATGAACTAATACAAATTTCATGCGGTGAGAAGAACCAGAACAATTTATGCCATAACATCAATATCATAATAACAGTTTTGAAAAATTAAACAACTCCGAGTGCGGATGAAGAACGCTGCCTGCTTCCTGATGGAGTTTTCTGCACTCAAGATATGGAAGGAGACACACGTCCTTGGACAAAGTCCATTTGAGGTTCACAGCTGAAGTATGAAGAAAATGATCAGGATCACAGAAGACCTGGTGGCCTCTATGACAAATGAGAGTAGTAAAATATTCCAAAAGGCTTCGAACCCAGCATAGCTTACCTTTCCTAAAAGGAAGAAAATGGGTCTTTAGTGGACTCCGAAGTAGCTAGGTGGCACAATTGATAAAGCACCAGGTCTGGGTTTTGGAAGACTCCTCCTGAGTTCAAATTCCTCCTCAGACATTTCCTGGCTGTGCCTCAGTTTCTTCATCTGTAAAATGAGCTGGAGGAGGAAATGGCTATTTGTGGAATGAGAACTTGTGACCTCAAGGTCACATGTAGTCTTCTAGGTCTTTGGGTGTGGCTTTTTGAGTGAGTCCAAGTTTTATAGAACAAATCCTTTTATTAAGGGGATTTGTTCTGTGAAGTTTAGATTCTGTCAAAAGGCTGCACTTGAGGAGCTAGAGGGCCACATGTGGCCTCCAGGCTTACAGGTTCCCTACCACTGAAAATGAAGAGGTTTACCCACTAAGAGGGTTAGGGTTGCCTGAGACCCCAAAATACCCACATGCCGGGTCCTGCAGAAAGAATTCCGCTCAAGTCTTCTCAGCCAAAGAAAAGTAAAGTTTATTAGAAGTTCGCCTGTATTGGACACAGAGCAAATCTGTGCTAGGGCCTTCTGTGGCACTCTCACACCCCATGGAAGGGAGATGGGATTCTTATATACAGAGGAATCTAGGGGTGGTCTAGAGGAGGAGTTTGGGGAGTCTTCAGGAGGAGTTAATGAGGTCAATGCAAGAGTGGATTGATATTTTGATAGGCTCAAGGGTGGGAAGCAGATGGACAATGGAGGGCCAGGCTAGTAACAGTGGTTTGGGCCCAGCCACAATGAAATACTTATGGCCTCTGCAAATACCTCATCAAGTGGGAAGATTCAATCAGGCTTCAAGGGGTTTCCCAGAGCCTGTACCTCAAAGATTCAAGGAGAACTCAAGGGAAGGTCCCAGAGCCTGCACCTCAAGGACCATTCCAGTATCCTTGCCAAATGGGATCAGAAAAAATCAGACAAGACTGAACGAAGGACTTCTTTTAAGCATTTCTGATGAAAAGATCAGAGTTGAGTAGAAATTTTGAAGTACAAATATTAGCCCAAGGAAATCTAAAAAGGTCATTTATTTGGACAATTAGGAGAAGTTGTGTGTTGTTGTGCTAACATTCTAGTAGAAGGGAGGTGTCCCTTCTGAAGGGAAATGCATGTCCCTTCGGAATCCTATCATCTTTGAAAGGCATTAAGGATTTAAAAACAAAGGAAAATTCATTCTCTTCTGACAGAGGGAGAGAAAGGTGAAAGAAAGAATAGATTCATGTAGAAGGGAAGAAAGGGGTGGAGCTTGCTATTTCTCATAATTTGAATATATGAGAAAAAAATACAAATATTGAGCAAGGAGTGCTGGGTGAGGCATCGGAGAAATCTCATCTTAATGGGGCAAAGGAGTATTGAAGATTTTGAAACACCCTATTACAGTAATTAGCTTACCCCTAGCCGCCCAGCAGCAGAAGGCATGGCTCCCTAGCAACTGTCTCCATAGGAACCACAGACACAGGTCTCTCATCATCTGATTCTGCTCCAGCCACCAACCCACATTGTCATAGCAACAAGAGTCCCTTGCTTCATCTTGAAGTGCCAGAAATTTCAAATATTGATTCTAGTGACAACCTATAGGGCGGACTGAGATGAGGAGCAAAGATTTCCAAGAGACATGAGCTGGTGAGGGGGATGAAGAAGGTGGAGAAAGTTGACCAAAATGCTGAATTAGTGGCCTGATGCAACCACTGTACTTTAAGCCAAGAAATACCAGAAAGGGCAATGGTAGTTTTGTGAAATCGGCAGACTCTATAACCAATATTGCAGTCACTGAGTTTTCATTGGACAAATCTAAGGAAAAAGCCATTGGGCAGACAGCATCTCACATCAAGAGCATTAAGAATGTGAGAGAGCTAAAGTTCTCTGCTAATCCAGCCTGGAGTGATGATAGCAGACATCCAAAAGATGATAAATATGATGACCTCTGGCGTGCCGTTGTAGGCCTGGAGATGAGTGGCGGGCTCAGGTTTTGTTTCTTGGGCCGCTATGGTTGTGTATTTTCTGAACGAGCTGTGAAAAAAATTAAAGCTGAAGTTTGTCATAGGTGTGGTTTCCTTTTTCAGGATAATGATATCATCTTGCTTGTGTTTGTCCTTCATTCTGGAAGAAGACCATGGCATCAGGGAAATGATGACATGACTTGCAGTTGACTTTGATTTGAGTGAGGGAGGGTTGTGCAAGATCACCAGCCTCACTTTCTCCTCCAGAGCCATCTGGGTCCAGTGGCCAGATATTCATCAGGATGACTGGACATGGCCCAGGAGGCAATGGGAGACCCTGACCCTTCTAGATTAAGTCTTTTTCAGGTTCTCACTTTGAGTGAGTGAACACCCATTCAATGAATAGGCCTCTTTAAGAAGTGAGTCTAGAGGGGCGGCTAGGTGGTGCACTGAATACAGCACTGGCCCTGGAGTCAGGAGGACCTAGGTTCAAATGTGGACTCTTAACACTTACTAGTTGTGTGACCTTGGGCAAGTCACTTAATCCCAATTTCCCTGCTTTTCCCCCTCCAAAAGGGAAGAAAAAAAAAAGAAGTGAGTCTAGGATGGCCTCCTTTTTAAAAAATTAATTAATTAATTTAGTTTACTGGGATGGCCCCTTTAATTTAAAAAAAAAAAAAAGATCAAACTGGGCGGGGAAGACCCTCAGGGTTGCTGGTAAAAAGTTACTATTGACATTCACTCTGGACCAGGAGCACCCAAAATATAGCCTTTAAGTGGAGCTTGGGCAGGGAGCTATTGTGGTTTAATTTATGAATTCCAGAGTGAAATATGTTTAAGGTTGGTCTTTGAGAAAAGAGAATGAAAGGAGGGAAGACAGGAAGGAATCTAGCCAGTAAAACCCAAGTTAACTGGGCAGCTTCCAGCCATCAAATTTTACCTTCCTTTGAAGAGGGAGAGGACAAGGAAGAGTTGAGTTACCCAATTGACTGGGTCCCCATTCAGGCAGTTCAGACTACTCACAAGTTGTATTTATCCTTCATGTTTGAAGAGGACCATAGCCTCAGGGAGATGATGACATGATCTGCAGTTGACTTTGATTTGAGTTGAGGGAGGGTTGTGCAAGATCACCAGCCTCACTTTCTCCTCCAGAGTCATCTGGGTCCAGTGGCCAGATATTCATCAGGATGACTAGAGAGGGCCTAGGATGCACTGGGAGACCTAGGCCCTCATAGGCTAAGGCCTTTTCAGCTTCTTACTTAGAGCAGGGTAATTCCCATTCAGTGAACAGGCCTCTTTAAGAAATGAGTCAAGGAATGGTCCCTTTAATTAAAAAAAAAATAAATCTGGGAGGGATAGACCCTCAAGGTTGCTGGTCAAAAGAGAAATATTTACTATTGACATTCACTCTGAGCCAGGAGGACCCAAAATATAGATAGCCATTAAGTGGAGCTTGGGCAGGGACCTATTGTAGTCTAATCTGTGAGCTCCAGAGTGAAATGGGTTTAAGGTTTGGTCTTTGAAAAGAGAAAGACAGACAGACAGACAGAGATTAATAATAATGATAAAGAGGGTATGCATGCAGCTAGGTGGCACTGTGGAATACTGGGCCTGGAGATTGTAAAAGACCTGTGTTCAAAATAGGTCTTAGACACTAGCTGTGTGACCCTGGGCAAGTCATTTAACCCTGTTTTCTTCAGTTTCTTAATCTGTAAAAGGAGCTGGAGAAGGAAATGGCAAACCACCCCAGTATCCTTGACAAGAAGACCCCAAAAGGGGTCATGAAGAGTTAGACAGGGCTGAACAAGAGCGGGATGGATGTGTTAAGGAAGAGACTGGAAGTCAGATGACTCAAAATGAAACTGGGAAAGAAATCCAAGCCAGATGTCCCTGAAGAATTCACAGGGCCATCAAAGGTTAAGGTTGGAAAAGGGCAAGCAACAAGCCTGGATTCTAGAGAGAAGAAACAGCTCTACTTAGGAAAGTACAGGAACAAATAGAAGTTCTTCAGGAAAAGTCAGTAAAGCTTCTTCTGGAACTACCAAGAGATGCACAGCAGACAGTGAAGGGTCAGAGCTCCACTGATATATTTTTTTACAACACAGCTGAGCCAAATGCTCGGAGGAGTCCCCCAGTTGGGTTACTCACATATCATATTGTTACTAAAATACTCTTCTGTATGATTGCACTTCTCTTACCCAAGGAAAAATAGTTTTCATGTAGACTCATCATTGCAATCTAATCATATCTAATTTGTTATATTCTGAAAAGTGTTCATAAACTTGTCTTTGTGTGAACGATAATAGTTGTAATTATTAAGTGTGTAGGAAAGATAGCAGATGCTAAGATAATTTAGAAATTCAGGATTTCTAAGAACCTATTTTTGGAGAAGATTAAACTGTTAGGATATCACGTGCTTAAAGTAAATTTACATTTCTCCTTGACTTTAGAAATTTTTATTATTTTAACCATAAAATAATTGAAATCTAACAGCAAGGGGCAGCTAGGTGGCGCAGTGAATAGAGTACTGGCCCTGGAGTCAGGAGGACCTGGGTTCAAATGTGGACTCCTAACACTTAACTAGTTGTGTGACCTTGGGCAAGTCACTTAACCCCAATTGCCCTACCTTCCTCCCTCCAAAAAGCAAAAAAAAAAAAAATCTAACAGCAGCCCTTTTCATCTTAAATTTCAGATATAGTTTGAGTATAATAAATATTATAAATTTTTAAAATAAAAGTGTATTCTATTAACAATCCCCCACAAATAGTTCATTTTAAACCTAAGAGATAAGTAGTATTATGCCCCCTTAGGTTCCATCAGTTCCCTTTTCTTCAACATTTGGAAGTTTATTTTAGATGAAAAGTCTCAGATATACTTTCTAATAATTCCCAAAATTCCTAACACCTACGCAAAAGTTGAGTTCTTTGCCAGACGGTACATTTATATTCATTTCTAGTTAAACCTGGGGCTGTGCAGTTCAAACAAAATTCATTTTACTGGAAATATTTGGGTAACAGAACAGCAGATTATATTATAGTGTCAATGTATAAGCAAGCATCAGGAGGATTGGGAAAGAGCTTTTTCTTGGGATTTCCCTCACCCTACTTGCTCCTTTCCTCAATGCTCATGGACCCAAGGACTGCCCTCCATATTTCCCTTCTCAGAGTTCAGAGAAGACCTTTTGCACCATGCTTTTTTCAGTCTCTCAAATCTGGAAGCTTAGAGTCTCTTCCGCCATTTCTGAAGTAGCTTCTTCCTTTTGTGTAAAATACTAGGCTGTGACACCTCCACACACATGCAAACAATTTGTTGTAGAAATACTTCAAACTCAACATGGATATGAGCAGGGGTAGGGAGGATAAAGAGACAGATTATATTGGAGAGAGGAGTCACAAGCAAAACAAATGTCCTGAACCTGAACAGAGAGTTAAAAGAGGAGAAAAAAAGAACTATAATAATTTAAGAATTAATTTAGATCACCTCTTATACAATTGAGGAAAAGGCTGAAAAAACTGTGGCATATTAATGTAATGGGATATTATTATTCTATTAGAAATTACAAAATCAGTAGTGATACCAGGAGGGCAAGGGGCTACTGAAGTGTTTTTAAAATGCACAGAAGAGAATAGAAAGAAGTCCGAAAACAGCACAAACTGGACAATCTTTAATAAGCAGAATTTTTTTTAAGTAGTCGATGTGAAATGGAAATTCAGTTTGATATAGAATCTTTTTGTGTGTGTTCTGCTGTGTACATAGAAATGCTTCTCTCTTTTTGGTGTTTAAGTTCAAAATAAATAAAACTTTTTTTTTCCTGGGGATAGGGTTTATTAGAGAAAGTGAGAGAGTGTGGAAGTTAGCCTGAGATATCAAGAGTAGGCTCAGAAGTCATCAAACTAGAGGCATCAGGGATGCGCCTGCTGTCTTTTACCCACTGAAGGTATGGAAGGTTCCCCTGATGCACAGGCAACGTAATGACTTCTACCACTTCATAGGGTTGAAGGGAACAAATCAGTTCTGTCAAGGGTGGTGCCAAGGCAGTTTGAGTCTTCATCATCATCATCACCTCACTGTCTTCCTCAATCTTTCCTTTCCATTCATAGATAGATGTAATCTGAGGGACGAGATTGACACAGGCGACCAGTCGCTTCTCCACCACAGCCCTGGCAATAGTCTTGGCGATCTTGTCATTGGGGCAGGTTACAAAGACGACTGAGACGGAGCCAGCGACGTAGTCCGAACCAGTAGGGGCCGGACGAGGCTTCAGGAGGCCGCGTGGCCATGGAGGGGGGTCAGGGGGAGCAGCCGTAGGTAGGGGTATGTGGAGAGCAGCGAGTGCATGCACAGGAAGGCCAGGAACAAAGCAGCCTGTATAGTGACCACATGATAAGAAAGCCAAAATAAAGAAAACTTTTAAATTTAAATACAAGTGCTGAGAAAAGAGAAGAACCTTACAGATAAGAGAAGGAACATGAGCAAAGGGCAGGGAGAGGTTAGTGCTGAGAAAGACTGAGAATGAAATTTAGGTCAATAGTAAGAGGACAGATCCAAGCTAAAGTATTTGTCTCTCATCCTGGGTAAATGAGAAAATTGGGTCCATTTTCATTTGAAGACTGCTCTCCTATCAAAAAATGCTTAATGCAATATATGCCACTGACTTATAAAATAAGTACCATTGGCCATGAAGACCATAAAGAAAAAGAAAATCTTGTTTCTTCATTCCTCCATTTTATCAGCTTTTTAAACACAATGGTTCTTCCCCTTTCTGCAACTAAACTGTTCAGATATTTTGCCTTCAGTCCTAGCTAGATAGACATTGGTGCAGAAGTTCTTTAGCTTGTCCATCTAATATGGATAACAGATACTCTACATGGGTTAAACTCCATAAAAATCTTATCTTAACATAGCTTACCTTTGGGATTTGTTTGGCCTGGCTGTGCATATTTTTACAAAGATTATTTTTCAACTTGGAGGAAAAGTGTGGGAGGAAGGAGGATAGAGTAGACAAAAGAAAGGAAGAGGAAAAAAAAAGTCATTGAAGAATTTTGCATAAATATATAGAAAGGAACAGATGACCAGAAAGAATCACAATAGGATAGCTTGAAAGTTACATGTTAATGTACTAATTTATGTCTTTACATTATATAAAATTTCATATTAATGTGGTATACATTAATGTTTGAAAGGAATAGAATGTAAATATTTAATATTATCTTTTAAAAGAAAAACTATATGTAATAGAGGTTTGCAGTTTTGTGTACAATACTCTTTTTCTGTCCTGCCCTGTATATAGGGGTGAACAGTCTAACAAGCAGTTTTCTGTTAGTTAAGCCCTTATTACTAGCCCCCTTAGTTTTGCAAAGCAGTCTTCTGTTTGATAAGCCCTTGTTACTGGCCCCCTTAGTTTCGCAATCTAGCATACCTTGCCGTTTATCTAAGTTTCAGGATGGGCTCACTCCCCCATCTAGCATACCTTGCCGTTTATCTAAGTTTCA
>CM053590.1:190351738-190363152 GCA_028646515.1 Pseudochirops corinnae | reverse complement strand
GGTCGGACTCCTCTGGCCCGCTGAGGTTATGAGTGCGACCCCGATGCATCGGCTCTGAATTAAAACCTCTTGTTTTTTACATCAAACTGGTCTCCTACGTTCTGGGGAGGGGTCGTAACGGAAGCTCGAAATTGGGGTCTTACAGGGGTGCCCATTTGTTACATTCAGAAAGAATTTTTAAAAAATATAGTTCACATTGCCTCAAGTATACTTTTGTTTTTTTTTCCAAGGGCAGGTAACAGAGTGTAGATGCCTCATTCAGACATTCTAAGTAAGCAATGCATAAGAATAGGAAAGACAGCCTTTATTTTACCCCCATAAAATTCGCAAAAAGATGCTAAAGACTCACTAAGAGAAACAAAAAACACAAAAGTCATACCCAGAAGCACCTAAATAGATTCTGAATCACTTAAAATACCCAGATTAAGTGTAGATTTGCACCAGAAGGCAAATACATTTTAGGGTTCCCAACAAACAATGCCTTTCCGGTCAGATTGGTATTATCTGAACTATTCAATGGTTTTTCTCTTCTAGTGGTTTGCAGCTCGGGAAATAAGTGGGCCATTGCGTCCTTTACCTAAGGAATGAACTGCTATTGACTTCAGTAATTTCATCTAGTTGATCTAAAGAAGACAAAAAAATGAATGAGGAACCACTCCTCCCCTCACCCTTGTCCGTTACAATAATAAGCAAATTTCTTAATTAAGATCCTGATTACATTTATTTTCAAGGTTATTCTTGAACTCTTGACTAGGATTTGGGATTAAATTACTCAAGCTCTCAGATTCAGTTTCCACATATGATAAATGGCAATAATAATGGGCAACTCCTCAATAAAATGTTAAGCTGCCTTGGCTTTTTGTCTATAGTTTCTATCAGGCATCTAAACGTGAGACCAACATTTTTGAATAAAGATAGTGAATTTTAAAATCTCTTTAAAGTTATACACAAAAATACACAAATTGTTATGTAATTATAGAGCATAATTTTATGCTTTCAAAGGAGAAAGAAACTTTATGCTGTAAGAATTTGAAAATAGAGAGATATGGTTAAGGGAGAGAAAAAAGTATAACTAAATAGTCTGAGGAGCAACTAGAAGCTCTCCTTCCAGAATGGGTAATGTGTCCCGCATCTATCTCGGTCACTGGTAGTCTGAGGCCACAGGACTGTAGGTGACTCTCTCTATTCCTGTTCTTTGTACTTGAGGTATACTCTGGGCTTGTCTGTCCTAGGCAGGAGAACTAGCATCCGCAAGGCTCTAACTCTAATTCTGCCTCAGATTCCTGAGGAATAATTCCGTCTTTTGGCTTTAGTCTAGGGAGAAGTAACAAGGAACCTAGAGTACAAATATGTAGCTAGTATGAAAGTTTTATTTCCACACAGGAAGGGTAATGCAAAGCAGTAATAGTGGAAAAATTGGAACCAGTTGAGAGGCTAGTATCTAAGCCTCATAGAGACACTTGCAAGATCGGCTGGTTTACATTTCACCTTAGCCGAGTACGAACCATTGCCAAATCGGCTTTTTTCTCCCCATCTCCCCCTTCTCTGGGTAACTCTCCTCCTTTCTGACAGTCTGCCTCTGCCAGTGTTTGCAATACAAATGCTCCAATAGCTGACACCCCACTGCTCCGATGCCCCAAAAGGGGAGAAGATGCCAGTTGCTTCTGAGCTTTCACAAGGGCTTTTATCAAAAGTAGACACACATAAACAGTAGGTGACTCCACTCCAGGCAGAGGCTTGCCTAGAAGGCTGTGTGCTTACGGGGCTCAGGCTGGTAGTTGGGAAATGGCATCCCCCCGACGGACCCCCCTGAGCTCAGGAGAGTCCACATGGCCAGGAGAAGGAAAGGCTGAGGGTCAGGGATTGTCCTTTTCCTATAGCAATGGAGTTCTGGCTCAGTAGGAAATTAAAAACATCATTATGACAAAAAAAAAGGAAGCAAATCAGAGTATATCTGTGCTTCCTCTGATACTGCATTTATCCATCAAGTATAGCTGTATATAAATAAAAGGAAAAAGGGAGAAAAAGACCTGAATTATAGGAAAGAGAAAGAGGAGGAAAAAAGTGTGAATTAGAAGAGAAAAAGGGATGAATTTTTTTTTTAAAGGGGGAATTTTTTCAAAGAGTATAAATGGTGAGAAAAAGGGACTGGATAAGGGAGAGAGGCCAAAGACCTGTGCGAACTGAACAACCCTCCTCTAACTTCTTCCCTCTGCAGCGTACCTAAACCTCGGGAACTATAGAGTTCAGCCTTCTTGCCTTTGATAATTCTACCCCAGTTATCTCTATTATCTGCCAGCAGCATTGTAGTCCGCCCTCTCTGGCTTTGAAGGGCTTGGAAGGGCTCCCGGGCATCAGGATGTGGTGGCTCTTCAGTATGTTATGAGGTAATTATGGGAGGACTGCAGTTTGGGGAAAAGAAGCAGGGATGAAGTCCGGGAAGACTCTTAGTAGGGGCTATCACTAAGGAAAAAAGAGCCAAAGCCCAACAAATCTTTATTAGTCAGTCAACCGGTCAGTCCACAGATTTCTATGAAGCACCTACTATGGGGCAAGCCTTGTACTAGGTGTTGGGGATACAAAGAAGAGTAAAAAAAACAGGGTCCCTGCCCTTAAGGAGCTTGCATTCTAATGGGGTGACACATGGAAATCACTGTACAATACATACAGCGTAATTTTGCATCTACTACATAGTGTATACAAAGGATTTAATAGCTCAAAAGTGCACTGAGATTTTTGGTATACTCTGTACTATATGGAAGAATACCAAAATATAAAATGGGGGTTAGCTTGGGGGAGTAGAGAGGTGAGGAAGAGAAGATAAGGCAGGAGAAGGGAGGAGAATGAAGGGGGGAAAAAGGGAAGAAAACATGTTCAGGGAAGAGAGAGGGCAATGATGGGGCAGTGAGAGGACGCTTCCTAGAAGTAGTAGTAAAGACATCTTTAAAAATTTGTATGTAAGTGAAATGTATACAAATGGAATACTACTTTAAATATACTTGGGTGATCTCCCTATTGATAATCATTTCAGATCATTTGAACCTCAATAAGGGCCAGAGCCTGATAATCAATCAGAGAAGCCCTTCAGCCTAACAAATATTTCCTTCTCTGAGTAAACGCAGAGAATACCTCTTCCTATGTTAACAAGGCCAGATGGGGTTGACTTAAGAGCATTTTTTCCTTTTCTGTTTATGGCCATTAAGGATGAGACCCTTAACTATCTTGAATAATGGGACTTTTTCTTATCTTAATATTTTGTGGACACATACTATGTTATGGCATGTTAATGGTAAAGGAAACTTTATCCTGGGTGGTAATTTCAATGGACACTTTGTCAACTCTTCTTATCTTATTGTACTTACCACTTATTCAATTAAGAAAATTCCTTGCTCATAATATGGTTAAACATATATAGAGATCATAAATTTGAGTGACATAAAAACCCTGAGTTGGGACTGTTCCAGCACATAGAAAGCATGTCCTACTTTTATCAGACAGTCAGAGTTTACATTCTGACTCCTCGTACATACAGGTTACCTAGCTTTGGCCGGCTTTAAGGGAATAAACAATATGAATTTATATGCCACCTAGTCTGTTTGCCTCTTTTAATCAAACTTTCAGGTCATTGCTATTTAAAGGAAACTCGGAGAGGATCAAATTGTTTGGTAAAGTGAAGGGGTCTCTCCTTTCCCCAACTTGAACTAATTAAATTTTTTGAAGGCTGTTATAGAGCTATTCTAGAGCTGGGGTAGTGGGGTTAAGAGGGAAGGGACCTATGAAAAATGGGGGCCCAAGGCAGGTGTGTGTGTGTGTGTGTGTGTGTGTGTGTGTGTGTGTGTGTGTGTGCTTCATCAGCTGTGTATGCCAAGGGATCTCAATGGCAGAAAAGGGTTCAGGAAGTTAACAACAGCTTTTCAGTGCTCAGACTGAAAATTTTGACATGTCTCCAGGAGACTCTTTGAGTCTCTTATATCACACACACACACACACACACACACACACACACAGACACACACACACACACACACACACACACACACACTTTGGAAAGTTATAATAATTAATAATGTTGCAAGAATTTTTAAAGTCCTTGCTGGTCACAAATAAACCAGCACAGGATACAGACAGGTGGACACGTGTGTCTCATAATTCCGTTTGACATTTATAGATGTAGATAACACAGACAATTCCAGGTGACATTTGTAGATATAGGTATATGGAGAGAGGGAGACATGTATCTACCTCTATATAGCTATAGTTACCTCTCTATATATGTATCTCTCTATATTGTTTTGTCTCTCCTCCAGAGCAAATTTGGGTAAGATGAGGCAGGCAGACATTTTGGGGTAAGAGCAGACGGGTCACGTGTTTTTTGGGAAAAGGTAAAGGATACTTAAACTATTACAAAGATCTTTAGCATAAGTATTTACACTTGATCAAAAGAAAACGGAACCTTTTTTAATCACTAAGTTAATTAATTAGCATTTGTTAAACTCCTCCAATTTGCCTTAGTAAACTAGATAAAGAGATGGGAATGAGTTTCTAGGAAGTATTCAAAGTCCTCAGGGTGTTCCTTGGTTTTGAGTTTTTTGTAACTGCTATGTGACTAGGGGAAGGAGAAAATCAGTACATTCTGTTTCATAAAAAAGGACGAAATATGACAACTGCCAACAAAGCACCACTGCAAAGGTTTTCTTTCCCACCAGCTGCTGGGGAAAAACATCTCCCCATTGGATCCGGCTTCCCCGCTTTCAGTACCATTCCTAGCATTCATAGTCGGACAAACTCTGGTTAGGTGACTGTCTATCATTGCTGGGGTTGTTTTCAATAACATAGAAATGAGAATAAATTAAGGGGATACAACTTCTAAAGGGCAGCTGCTTTGGTTACCACCAAGAGGGGACAAAATAATTCTTCTCTCTTCCACTCCTACTGGGATAGAAAGGAGACAGTATGTGAGGGCTGCCCACTTCAGGAATGAATAAAGGCACCTTGGATGAGGCTTATGCATCTCACTGCACCCCGAGTCACCTGGTTCCTTGTGCTCATACACCTCACACTGCTCCCAGTCTCTGAACCTTTGCTTGTCCTAGGCTCAGAGCTGTCAGCACTTCCACTCTAGTCCTAAGGTTTCTCATCTCCATGATCCTCTGCTTCTACCCACCCACATGGCCTGGCGAGCAACAAGGCATCCCAGACGACATGGATGCTAGGCAATATGAAGTCTCCAAGTAACATTCCTGCTCTCTTCTCAGTGTATCCTTCTAGCTGACCAGGTTTTTCTGTGAAAGTCCTTCTAAAATCAAAACTCAAAGAAACTTGGGGAATTGCCAGCAGGAAAACACTTGTGGTCCACCAGAACTCTGTGGTAATGACTAGGGGAGTTTCAATCAGCATTGAGATAAGAGCTACTACCTAGGTGGCCTATAGTGGGGTTTGCCTGCCATAGGCAGGTTGGGAAGTTTAGTTAGCTGAGAGATTAGAGGACCTGGTTGGGGAGCTTGCAGGATGTCTTGACTCTATTGGGGGTAATTCATTGGTGATGATGAATGGGACTGACTAGACATAGGTGACTTAGTGAATAATCCCTCTGAGGGAAGAGACATCTTCTGCGGGCACAAACAGGAAAGATGATGTAGAGAGGCAATTTCCACACCCCAACCCCATATCACTTTGTGTTTTCTGTTTTTGTATCCACCCTATCCCACAGTAACTCTCCTGCCCTGCTTTGATCTCTTTTCCTTCAATGTTTTTGTTGGAGAGGCTGACACTAAGAACAAAACTTATGTCTTGCTTGGGGCAGCTGAAAGTGAGAGTGGTTAGCCTTCTGACCTTGAGCAAGTCACAGGGGGCCCTCTATGGGCCTCCATTTCCTTCTGTGAAAAATGAGGGGAGGTTGAACTAGACAATCTCCAAGGCCCCTTCCAGCTCTGACATTCTAGGATTCCAAGCCCGCACTTGGTAAGCCAAGTGAGCTCTGGGGCATGAGGCACAGAGGGGAGAATGTCCATCTTGTGTGGTGAGTCTGGGTGGAAGCTAGGCCTTGGACCCCAGCCCAGCCCTCTCCTCTCCCTAGTGCAAGCATCCTGCCTGGCTGCTCTGGGACCTGGGATCTGTGATCATATTGTTCAGGATTGGATCAAATTCCCTAGGCTCCTCTCCCTGGGGCTGGCAGGCAGCATAGGTAACTAGAGCAGTGTGAGAAAAAAAAAAGCCCAATCCATTAGGCCACCCAACCCCACCCAAAGCAGAGGGTATTCACATCAGTGAAGAGTCCCTTCCCTCTCTCACCCCAAATCCCAGGGATGCCAAGCAGGGAGTAATCTTCCCCCTTCAAACTCACAAAGAATCTAGGATTCTCATCTCCCAATTCCCAAGAGTGCCTGCCTAAGTCCCACTTTCTTCTTGGAACTCTGTGTGTGGTGCTGGCCCACCAGTTCTCACATCCTAGATCCAGTCCTGCCTGCTTCATGGTACCCACCCCCATTTTCAGAAAGCAGATGTCCAGCCTTCTATCTCTAGTAACCTGGTTAGCCTGGCCCTATTCTCCCCTCCCAGTCTCTTTGAGATGCATCTGGTCTTGGGGTGGGGCACCCAAACTCCACACTCTCCTCCTCTAGCCCTAGGACCTCTCTTATTCCCTGGGATGGGCTAAAGCCAGGGAGGGTGGGGCTGTTCCTCAGGCCATTAGGCACTACCCCAGGCGCTCTTCAGACTCCAAAAGGGGAGAGGTCGCCTACCTATCCTTCAGAGCTGTAGTCTTCCCAGACTCGGCAACATCATGTTCCCTAATCTGCTAATTCTCCTGCTACTGGGTAACTACGGGGTTTTTTTTTGTAGGTGTGGGGAGCAAGTCATCAGGACTGGAGAGGATAGTCCTGGGCAAATGGCCCAAGCTCCCAGTGAAGGGATAATTCTCTGGGGGTTAGAAAATTTTCTAGATTTCTAGGAGGGAAATGGAATCCTTAAGCGCCAGGAGTGCCCTTCTTAAAGGCATAACTATCGAGTTAGGAATGGGAATGCCTAGTAAGTAACTCTATGGGAAAGAAGATTTTAAACTTTAACCTGAAGGTGGAAAATAAGATGGCAAGGTAGAAGGGCTACCAGTGGCAAAGAGATGAATTTTAATTTAGCCAGATCTGTCTTTCTTATGTCTTCACAGCCCTCCACTACACCCCAGGAAAAACACAAGATCCAGGTAAGAAAGAGACTGGGCGATTTCAGTATTCCGGGGGTAGGGAGAAAAGGTGAGGTCAGAGGGGAGAGGGTTGGAGTCCTGGAGGCCAGTGGTCTTGTCTTGTCTTGGTTTGGGGGAGAAAACTTGTCCTTGGGAAGAACAGAGGCAGGACAATAAGAGGGGGACTCTCCCCAGCCATTAGTCATCTTAAAACCAGATAAAGAAGAGATATAGAAGACTGGCTACTAAACCAGCATTCTGAAAATGCAGTGGTGTGGGGTTTTTTTCTTTCCCATTTTTTTGCAAATCACTGAATGGGGGTGGTATTTATGGGGGTGATAGGGGTTCCTATTGTCTCACAGAGTTAGTTGGAAGTAAACTGAGGGGTTGGACTATGGGGGGCGAAGGTAGAATGGGTGGAGGGACTAGAAAATGGGTTATCTTCCACTTACTATGGAATTCCTCATCCAGAGTGTGGTCTAATCCGCCCCCGGCCCCGTCTTGTGGGTGCCTCCAAAGCCATGCCAGGAGACTGGCCATGGCAGGTGAGTCTGCACAAGTGGGGTTTCCACATTTGCGGAGGCTCCCTCATTACTGAATCCTGGGTCATCTCTGCTGCTCACTGCGTAGTAGAGTCAGAGTAAGTGATCTGAGCCGCCTTATTTTCTGCCTCCCCAATCCTTTCCTCTAGACCAGTGGTTCTCAATCTTCCTAATGCTGCGACCCTTTAATACAATTTCTCATGTTGTGGTGACCCCCCCCAACCATAAAATTATTTTCGTTGCTACTTCATAACTGTAATTTTGCTACTGTTATGAATCGTAATGTAAATACCTGGTATGCAGGATGTATTTTCATTGTTACAAATTGAACATAACCCACAGGTTGGGAACCACTCCTAGACTCATGACTCCCTGGGCTGACCCTCATTCCCTTGTCAAAGGTTCCCAGTCCTTACCATGCTAGAACACAGCTTGACTTAAAGGCACCACAAAAGCATGAGAGCTGGCTTCTATTTTCCCTAAGGATCCCTTCCACAACCTGCTCCCTAGAGCTCTCTGCAGTTACAACTGCATCATGTATGTCTGAACCAGGTTTAAACCTGTCCCTTGTCTATGGATTTCTGGCCGTGGTGTGTATAGAACAGTGGACCATCTCCTTAATCATTCCAAGCACTGAAGCCCCACCTTTACTCTTTACTTTAGCTTTCTCCCTCTCTTTCTAGGACGGGGATTCTGAGTGAACCAGAGAACTTTGGATTGTACCTGGGCATGTACACTCTGAACGTGAACGATGAAGAACAATACCAACATGTACAGTACCGGAATATAACAGAAATTCTGATACCAGATAATTACACTTATGCAGAGTTTGGGTATGACATTGCTCTGTTGCATCTGTCTGTGCCTGTCAACTTCACAGACTTTGTGCAGCCCATCTGCTTGCCCCAGGCCGATCACCACTTCCCCCACGGAGCCCACTGCTGGGCCACAGGCTGGGGAAACATACAGCAAGGCGGTGAGTCTTTAAACCTCTCCCCCAGCTCTTCAAGACTGCCTTAGAATTCCCCCTCTTATTATTCCCCTCTGCCCTGACCCATACCTGCCAATTCTATTCTTCAAACTCCCTTTACTATGATTTTCTATCTCCAGCTCCTGTTAGTCTGGGCTCTGAAAGCTGACTTTTGGGCAAATTGCTTGGATATCTCTTGTCCTGAAGCTTCCTCATCGTTAACTGAAGATACAAAATAACCTGTTAAATGGTTGTTGGGAAGAAAACTTTTTTTTTACCCCTTTTTTTGGAGGGGCAAAGCAGGGCAATTGGGGTTAAGTGACTTGCTCCAGGTCCCCACAGCTATTAAGTCCAAGGCCGTATTTGAACTTCCAGCCCTTGGGCGGTGCTTTGTTCACTGCACCCCACAAATTGCTCTAGAAAGTGATACCTGATGAGTTGGGTTTTTTACTAAGGATTAGGAGAAACTAGTAAAAAGATCAAGGACAAGCGCCATCAATTAAGGTATTGAAATGAATAGTTTATATATATCAATATTACTAAGAATACTTCCACCTTGAGTGACTGAATACTTATATATGCAGAGAAGGGAAAGTTGTCTAGGAATAATAGTACTGAAACAATTCTACAGCATTTTAAGGTTCGCCTAGTGCTTTAAAAAACAACCCCCGAATGCCAAATGGTGCAAATTTTCACAGCAGGTAGCTGGTAGAATTCTCTAAACTGATTATTTTTTAACTCCCTGAGCAATGCCCATCTACAGGTCGAGATTAAAGGAGTTGAAACAGGCGTTGGGTAGACAAAAGATTTTAAGAATGATCTGCCTGGAAGGAATAATTGAATCTGCAGGAATAAAGCAAATCACCAAGAGAGTAGGGAGAAGAGCAGGAGAGGGGACATTTCTTCCTTCTACTAATCCTGTTCCAATCCTCACCTGGGAATTCCTCTTACCCCTTCCCTCCCCCGCACAGTGCATCCACCAGAATCACACCTGCTCCAGGAGGTCCAAATTGACATCATCGCACCGTCAACCTGCCAGTGTCTCCTACACTCCCGAGGCCCCTACAATGAATCGCTGGAGCTGCTACCAGGGATGATGTGTGCTGGCTTTAAGGAAGGGAAAAAGGACACCTGCCAGGTGAGAAGGGGGATGGTGTGTCTTACTACTTTTGGGTGTGCAAATCAGTATCTGATCCTTTATCTTGAGTTTCAGCCAGTCCGTTTTTTTTTTTTTTGTTTGTTTGTTTTTTGTTTTTTTTTGCTTCTGGCTTAAGGCAGATAGGACAAAAAGTACCCTTCTAACATGGCCCCCTTGAACTTTAACCTCAATCTCCACAGGGGGATTCTGGTGGCCCACTGGTGTGTGAGGAAGCAGGTCAGTGGTTCCTGGCTGGGATCACCAGTTTTGGCCATGGCTGTGCGAGGAGGAACCGTCCAGGGATCTTTACAGCTGTGGCAGACTATGAAAGCTGGATTCAGGAACGAGTCACTGGTGCCTCCTTCCCTGAACAACCACAGCCTGTTATGCCAGATAGGCCAGAGGAGCCCCCCAACAACTGCACCCTTGCTTTACCAGGTAAGCAAATGTATATAGGGCCACCTGATTACTGAGCTGAGAATGACAATGCTTGAATCTAATAGGCTAACAACTTTCTGACCTTAGAATGTGGGAGTGCCCCCCGACCTGGTCACTGGCCCTGGAAGGCTATTTTAGTTACCCCAACATCCAATCCCTGTCATGGTGTGATGGTATCAGAGAACTGGGTCCTAGTACCAGCCAGCTGCTTTCTGGGGTAAGTAATGTTAACAGTATCCTAGTGTCAGTATCACAATTCCTTATTGAGGGTACAGGTTTTGTTAATAGGAATTTTCCCCCAACACAGTGGGATAAAACATTCCTGTGTCTGACTTGAGGCACGGAGGATTTCTTGATCTGAATAAAATGGCTTTCTTTGTCCCCTGCACAGCCCAGACCTAGACCCTACCGGCTGGCAAGTGATCCTCCCATCCAGCGGGAAAAAGATCCCAGTCCTCCAAGTAGTATTAAATAGAAACCACACGATGGATTCTGGCTATGACTTGGCCCTTTTGGAACTTGAAGTGTCTGTAAACTTTACTGAAAACACGAGGGCTGTGTGCTTGCCCGACTCACACCACTACTTTGTGCCTGGGAGTCACTGCCATCTGGCCCAGTGGGGCATTGGAGGTGAGTACTGACCAACACAATTCCCCTCCCTCTCCAGATCCCCTTGAGGGAAGAGAGCGTGGCAAATGACCACTGCATCAGCCTCAAGCTCTTCTCCCTTTTCCTAGATGCCCCTTCTGTCAACAATTCCCTGTTGGAGGCTGAAATGATGACAGCCTGGTGGTGTTATTGCCTCCATGGCCAGGAGGGGGAGAAAGTGCCTAAACCTAGAATGAACCCTAGAGTCCTGTGTACTGACTACCCAGAGGAGGAGATGAGCAGCTGTTGGGTGATGGAGGCTTCTGCATCTGATACCTAGCTTGGGGAGGGGCGGAGTGGAGCAGAGGGCTTATTCTTATTCTGCCCATGAACTTGGGAACTAGGAGATATTGGTAGACACTTAACCTGATCCATCTCTTGTCTTCTAATCCTTTTAGTTTGGAAGTCGCTGGAGCCTACTATGCCAAGAATCTGGGACTTGGTTTCTAGCAGGTGTTTCAGAGCCCACAGAAAGCTGTCTTCGTCCTCGGGTCTTCTCCC